>CAWUFW010013369.1:0-480426 GCA_963921515.1 Calotriton arnoldi
TCATTGACTTCTGGCACATGGTTGGTCATGGGCATGTATCTTAGCGTGACTGCTGTATGTGTGGCAGCTGTGCGGATGACATGCCTTTCATGAGACTGGGGCTGACGGATGGGATGGATGGTATGTTGTATGTGCATGGTGTGTCTGTGTGTTTGATGGGTTCAGTGGTGTTCGTGTGCATTTATGTTGTTCCGCTCTGTTGCGTCTAGTGTTGTTTGTCTTACATAGGCGTAGTTGTGGGGTGTGTGGTTGACAGGCAGTAGGGGCTACATGGACAGGACTTCAATGGTGTTTCGGTTGTGTGTGATGAGTTGCACAGTGGCTGCCGTGTGGGACTATATTCAGTGTGGCTTGTGCATGCAGACGTGGCTCCTTGGGTGTTGCTATGTCTGTGATGGGTCATGTGGGGTGTGAGTCTGTTGTTCATGTCCGTGTGCACATTGTTCACTTGTTCGTGACGGTGGGCGGTGCTGCGTGTTCGTCTGCTACGTGACATGTCCCATGTGTTGGTCGTGTTATGGTCCTCATGCCCCCAGTAATCCAGCCCTGTCCAGTTTCCCACCTGCAAGTTGTTCGTGCGTGCACTGTACTGGATGCCACATGGCTCTAAGCGGGGGTGCTCCATGTTGCAGGTCTGTGGGGGTGGGGGGTGTTGTGGGTCGTGGGGGTGGCTGGACACCCACTGACACCGATTGCTGTGGACCGTGATGTCTGCCTTTCGGCTGTCGTTGTGCACTGCGGTGGCTGACACGTGGCTGTGGGGTGTGGGGGATGCTCCTCCTTGCTGTGCTGTGGGACTGGGGCCTGGTGTGTGTTGTACTTGGGCTGTCCACCCTCCCACCCACTGCACTTTGTGTTCCTGCCACTTACCTGTTACTTGTCGGTTAGTGCAGCTGTGGCGGACACATGGGTGTGGTGGGTGCTCGTTGTGGCGCTTCTGGCATATTTGGGGACCTGTTGGTGGTTACGTGGCTGGCTGAGTGTACACATGTCCCCACGTATGTTACAGTTGTTCAGTTTGGGCTGTGTGTGGTGGTGTCTGTTGCATGTGTGTGTGATGTGTTGTGTATTGTGTGCTGGACATGGGGGTGTTTGTCCCTGGGAGCTGTGGCATGGTAGTTGCGCATGTGAGTACATAGCGGTGTGCTGGTATACATTAGTTTGTACTTACCAGCCTCCACTCCCCTGCTAATCCGGCGAGGATCTCCGGATGTATTACGACTCGCACCTTCTCCTCCCACGCTTTGAAGGTCTTAAAGAGCGCGGGATTCCCTCCGCCAGTGACGGCAGCCAGCTCTCTGTTTTTGCCCTCCTTCTTCTTGACCAGGCTCTTTACGTCATTCCAACGTTTGTTTATTTCACCTCTGTTCCTGGGCAGGGTCCCGACTGCATTGACCTGGTCTACGATCCGGTTCCACATTCTGTTTCTGGTGGCTAGTGGTGTGTGCTGGACCATGTTCCCATAGATTTGTGGGTACACCTTGATGATCTCGTCGACCATGACCGTCAGCTCAATGGGCGTGTACTTGGGCATTCTTTGTGGTGCCATGGTGTTTGTGGTGCTGGTGCGGTGTGTGTTGTGTAATGTGCAGGGGGTTTGTGGTGCCGGTGTTTGGTGGTGGTGGTGGTGGTGGTGGTGTTTGGTGGTGGTGGTGGTGGTGGTGGTGGTTGTGATGTGTGCGTTTCTGTGGTGTGCTGCTGTCCTTGCTGTGTCACTGTGTCCTCTCCTCTCCTCTCTGGTTTGCAATGTAGCAAGGGGTTGTGGTCTGTGGGAGTGCTGCTTTTGTACTCACCTATGTGGGTGTGTCCTCATGGTCTGTTGTTTTCAGGTGTGTTGTGTCTGGGGTTCTGGCCTTTGTATTTTTTGTTTGTCCGGGGGGTGTTTTCGGGATGTGTACTGTGCTTGTGTATTTGTGCGTGCCTTGCTGTGTGGACTTGTTGGCCATGTTGTGTGCTATTGGTTTTGTGTGCGGATGGTTTCTGTGCAGGTACGTGGGCGCCATGGCTTCTGCCGTGTCGATTCTCATCGGCGTTGTTAGCGCTGGCGGGCGGTATATTTGTGGTTTTTCCGCGCTCATGTCGGTGCGATCGTAATTTCACGTGCGGTGTGTCGGCCGTGAGGGCGGGCGGTTTTGTGTTGTCGTGCGTGTTTCCGTCCGTGGCGGGCGGTTTGACTCCGACTCGGACGTTGGCGGGCGGTATTTTGTGTGATTTTTCGCCGATGGCGGTTTTCGGTTTGTGTAATCGTAATGGCGTGGTCGGTGTTCGGGCGGTGTGTGCGGGCGGATTTTTGCCACTTCCATGCCTGGCGGATTTTTTTACGCCGGGTATCGTAATGTGCCCCTAAGTTTCCGAAAAGAAAACCCTCCATTTCTAATCACCTATAAGACTAGTTGTGCAAGAAATATCTCCCTCATCCTAAGATAAACCCAGTTGTAATTGACAATTCAATATATTGTGTATTACATTATGCGTTTTTTTTTCTTTCCGTTTTTAATTTTTTTTCTTTTTTCCCTCTCAAAATCTAATTAACATGGAGGAAGCCGAAAAATATATAGGAATCTCTTAAACATTTTCACTCTGCTATTTGATGGCTGTAGCTCTGCCCAGACTTTCAAGAAGCTCGTCTGCCTCCTGCACTGTCTTAAGATTGTACATCCTATTGTTGTGCATGACTTTCAGAAGTGCAGGGAACTTCAACTGGGCAACCGCACCGAGTCTCTTGAAATCATCGATTTTCCTACCCAACTCCCACTGTCTGTCCAATGTTGTTCGGGCCAGATCAGAACGAATTTCATAAGCAAAATCTCTAGACTTCAAGGATCTTTGCTTTAGGGCACAGTTGAGGATCTTCTCCTTCAGAGAGAACGTAAGGAAGTTTATAAGGATTTTCCTCGGTTTTATCCGGTTAGGGTGTTTCCGGAAAGGGTCCCTGTGGATCCTCTGTATATCTTTCTTCAAATCCTCAACCGATTCCTCAATCTGAATAGACTCTTTTATGAGGGTGACAATATAAGACTTGATATCTTCCCCTTCACTCTCCTCCGGGACATTTAAGAGACGTAAATTGTTCCTCCGTGAATTGTTTTCTAACATCTCTAGTCTGTCCCGAAGCATTACTTCCTCTTTCTTAAGGAGTGTTATGTCTATTCTGGCTGCTCCTAACTCTTCTCTAATTCCTCCTACAGAGTTTTCCAACACCTCTGTCCTAGAGTTCAGGAGGTCAATTTTCTTATCCAGCGTCTCACAGAAGAGCCGAATCTCACCTTGGTTTGACTCGGAGACTGAAAAGCCTCTCTTTATATCCACCGCTAAAGAGGAAAAAGAGCTTCCAGGGAGGTCACTGAGGAATCACCAATCACCTGTTGATCCACGGATTCTTGGGCTTCTGCTCCTTCTGTGCTATAATTATCTGAGCTAACTGGAGCCTCAGCATTTGCCCTATGTGGAAGAGTCGTATTTATGTCCAAGACCGTATTTACAGATGTTAAGGCTATCGGAGCTGCCAATGCCTCTGCAGTAGCTGCTACAATATCTGTTGCTACCATTTCTTGAGAGATCTGCCCAGCTCTATACGAGCTACCTGCCTCTTCCATTCCTTCCAGAATTGGGGGTAGCTCCAACTGCCCTATCGAGCGTCTTCTGAGTGCCTCGCCTTGTTCGATTATATCTAACACTGGTGGCTGCACCTTAAAATAAGACCGCAGAGAAGGAGTAATCTTGGTTCTTGAGTCTATAAGTTGGTTTTTTCTCTCCTCATTCTGACAGTCTTACCTTTTACTTCACAGTAGTGAAATGTAGAAATACCATCTCTATCCAGAGATGTACTCTCCTTCACCTCCTTTTCCTGAGGTGTGCTGCCACTGCCAATCCTGTTACAACCAACACCACTTTTTCTCCCCCTGGGAGGTTTTGTTACTCTTGGGCTTTGCAGTCCCCCGCACCCCACTACCACGCCCTTTACTCTTCTTACTACCAGATGTTATGAGCACGGTATTAGGACTGCAATTGTCGATGGTATTTATGGGGTTCTCGCTCGCCCCTGAGCCTCCAGTGTCTGAGCAGGTATAATTAAATGTGGTGACTGCAAGGAAGTAAGCACGAGCCTCCCCCTCCGTGGTCAACGCAACAGAAACTGGAGCAGCATTAACCAAAAATCCTCCCCTTGCTCCCCTGCACCTGGCCTTGCAACGATGGACGCTGCTTCAGCTCTCCAAGACGCTGTGTCTGAAACAAACCCTCCGGAGTTTGTAGCGCGCTGAGCTTTTCCGACAAAGGAAGCCGTCCTGTGCTGCCTCTGCCCGTATCAGCCCGGAGGAGCCCGCGAGCCGCTGCTCTGCGACCCCGCCTCAGCTCCAGGGCGGCGGCAGACCAGCGCAGAAAGTCGGGAGGCACACACATCCAGCAGGAAGAAAAGCAGCGCCCGTAATCCTCAGCCGAAAAAAAACTCAGCCGAAAAAGAACCGCCAAGAAGAAAAAGCCTTCAATTCATTCCGCAAAACAAACTGGAAGAACCAGAGCGTAAGTGCCTCCGGCGGCAGCGGCTGCTCAGCTAGCGGCCGCCATGTTCTCCCCCCTTCCTCACCTTCATCTGTCTCCGACAATTTTTATATGTTAATAAATTTATTTAAGTTATTTTTTTTTATTTTTTTTTGTACTGTAGCGGGTTGTGGGTTTATAGGGGAATAGGGTGGGAAGTAATTTAATTATACTAAATTAATTATTAATTTTTAGGAATTATAAATTAATTTTTATTATTTTTTGCGTTTAAGTTCTGTAGCGGGTTGTGGGTTTATAGGGGAATAGGGTGGGAAGTAATTTAATTGTAATTAAGTTATAATTTATTTTAATTAATTGGTATTGATAATTATATTATTGTTAATTAATTAATAATTGGTAATTAATTTTTATTAATTGATTAATTGATTATCATGTAATTTAAATGTAATTAAGTTATAATTTATTTTAATTAATTGTTATTGATAATTATATAATTGTTAATTAATCAATAATTGGTAATTAATTTTAATTAATTGGTGATTAATTTTTATTAATTGATTAATTAATCATCATGTAATTTAAATGCAATTAATTTATAATTTATTTTAATTAATTGGTATTGATGATTATATTATTGTTAATTAATTGATAATTGGTAATCAATTATTAATTGGTAATTAATTTTTATTAATTAGTTATTAATTTGTATTAATTAAGTGTGTTGTGCGTTTATAGGGGAATACTTTTGGAAGTAATTGAAATCTAATTAAGTAATTATTAAATTTATTTTTGGGTATTGATAATTTATTGGATATTAATTATTAATAGGTAATTTTTTTAATTACAAATGTTTGGTTCTAAAAATTAATTTATTGTTGTTTTATCATTAATTGGTAATTAAATATTATTAAATATTATTTATTGATAAATGTAATTAATATATTAAGAATTATTTATTAGTTGATAATTAATGTTTAAAAAGCATTTAATTGTTCAATATTAGTTAATTGGCAATTAAGTTTTAATAAGTTATATGTTTTTTGTTATTAAAAATATTTTATTGTTCAACATTTCATATTTAGTAATTAATATTGATTAATTATTATTTATTGGTATTTATTATTAATTTATTGTTAATACATTTTCTATTGGTAATTATGTTTTTAATAAATATTTATTGGTATTGGTAAATAGTTTAGAGTTATTTAATACTTCATTAATTATTTAAAAAAATATATATTTATAAGTATGTTATTTGTCACTTCTACGCTATCCAACATTTTCCCTACTGTTGCACTCTCTGGAGTGGGAATAGTAATTTTTACCCCTACGCTATCCAACACTTTCCCTACTGTTGCACTCCCTGGAGTGGGAATAGTAATTTCTACCCCTACGCTATCCAACACTTTCCCTACTGTTGCACTCTCTGGAGTTGGAATAGTAATTTTTACCCCTACGCTATCCAACACTTTCCCTACTGTTGCACTCCCTGGAGTGGGAATAGTAATTTTTACCCCTACGCTATCCAACACTTTCCCTACTGTTGCACTCCCTGGAGTGGAAATAGTAATTTCTACCCCTGCGCTATCCAACACTTTCCCTACTGTTGCACTCTCTGGAGTGGGAATAGTAATTTTTACCCCTACGCTATCCAACACTTTCCCTACTGTTGCACTCTCTGGAGTGGGAATAGTAATTTTCACCCTTACGCTATCCAACACTTTCCCTACTGTTGCACTGACTGGAGTTAGAATAGTAATTTTTACCCTTACGCTATCCAACACTTTCCCTACTGTTGCACTCACTGGAGTTAGAATAGTAATTTTTACCCCTACGCTATCCAACACTTTCCCTACTGTTGCACTCGCTGGAGTGGGAATAGTAATTTTTACCCCTACGCTATCCAACATTTTTCTTAGTGTTGTTTTTTTGGGAGTTGTAATAGTAGTTTTATTCCCTACGCTATTTAATATTTTTTGTATTATTTTAGTTAATATAGTATATAATTAATTTTAAAAATATTAAAAGTAAATTTAATTTTTTTAATTTGTTATACATAATTATTTAATTTGTATTTATGTTATTGTTTTATGTGTATAGATGTATTTGTAATTTATAATATTTTTTAATAATTTAAAATTTATTACAATAATTATTCAAAATTATTATTAAGTATATATATTATATCTTATATGTATATGTTTAATTAATGTTTTATTTAATTATATATGTTACTTATTAATTTTAAATATTATCAAATATTTTTAACTATGTTTATTTTAATTATAAGTATTATTTAGTTTATTTTACATATTATTTTTAGCAAAAAAAAAACGATATTTTTGATAACGATATTTTTGACATCGATATTTTATTTTTCGATATTTTTGTACTTACCATGTTGTAGATAGGATGTCGATATTATTGACATCGATATTTTTGTTGCGATATTTTTGTAGGTCGATTTTTTGACCTTCGATATTTTGTCAGTGATTCCCCCAAATAATACCTGCATGGTGGACATAACCTTGTGTACCATGCATAAACTCAAATGTACCATCCTCATGCAACGTAGCACTACTTGGAACTACTTGGCAATGGTGCAATTACCACAACATCCTTACACCAAACTAAATAGGTGCAAACAATGTGCAACTAGAAGAAGCATATAAAAATCCTCAAAACAGCCTCCTTCCCAGAAAAATCACAATGAGGGTTGTAATATGGCAACACTGAGAGTGACAGCTGCAATTGATCAGAATTTTCTCCAGGAGAAGGCTGCCTTGGGAAAACATTTACAAAATGAGAATAAATCTGTATGGCAAACCTGAGGAGAGATGTAAGAAAGATACAGGCTAAGCAGATCTATCACATTAAGGCTCCTCAAACAAATAGCATCATTCCTAAAGCCAGTACCAGGTAGGCCACACACAATCCCATCACTCGTGAAATTACTGGTAGTACTGCATCTGCTACCATCAATTCCTTCTATAGCACGTGTATCAGTTGCTCACAAAGTGCATTATCTGCATTCCTGCCTCATATTTTGCATACAATGTTGTCTATTATACTCCAGCATTTCAGGTCCCCAAAACCAGGGCCCAATTCACTGTAATTGAAGGCTAACTTCTATGCCATAGTCAACTTTCTGCACGTCAGAGTTGTCCTAGCTTGCACATGACATAACCGGCCCACCTACTGTCATGACACATGTTAACAGAAACAGATCCCCACTTCATTTGTAGGCAATCTGTGAGTGTAACTACTTGACAAATGTTGTAACCCAGTATCCATGAGCCCTACAATTCAATAAACAGTACCATTAATAAACAAATTGCAGGTAGTGTATATAGACGAAGCCTACAGGTAGGTATATATGACACACATGCCACTAATGCCCATGAACAGATGCCTTTTTACATGCAAAGTGGAGTTCTGCCTGATGACTACCCAGACAGCAGTGTGCAATATCACAGAGATGACAGTGGCAGAGACTTAAAGGATGGATGGGAGAGGAGACACACAATTATACCAATCTTCTTTACTTGTAAGTCCTAACAAAACTAGAACACATCATATAGATGTGCCACAGGGCCACATTTATAAAACATGCACAAATAATGCACATACTCCTCTGTATACCACACAGATTTGTAAAGAATCATGAAATAAAAAGTCACACACACTAAGCCAGACGTTGGTCTCTGCTAAACTGGTATAGGTTTATTAAACTATGACTCCAACTTTATCAATATGCAGCTGACAAACTACTTTGTAACATGCTTTGTTGGAAGAAGTAAAAATAATTTGAGGACATCTAACCTGCTTTTCCTTTGTTACAGAATAATGCATTTTTATTTAATATGCACACTACACAGTGGATCTGCTTCCCTGTCATCACTGCCTTGTCCCCCGTATTTGATGATGATGCATAAGGAGACTTGTCAATGGTGAACAGCAGATCAATTGGATATTTGATTATTGATGCTCAGGTTACTCTTGGCAAGGGCAAGCTTTGCTGATCTTCATATTCGTTGCCCAAAATAATTCTTTTAGTACACAGTTGATCAATTGAATCCCTCGTGTCTGACGAGATCTTCTAGCCCTAATTAGGCAGCCCTTGCATGACCACGCAAGATGGTTTGAGCCACATTTTACTCCCCCACTATATTTCTCCTCACGGCATCTTAATATTTGGGTCATTTTTAACCATTTACCAGTGCTTCTATAACCAACATTGATCCAAACAACCCAAGTACTATTGATAGCCTTTTATTACAGGTGGGCCACAATGCTTTCAAGATCAAATAGCCTCTTAACCTTTCTGAAAATGCAGCCAAAAACTAGAAACATAAATTACTCAAACACCACTCGGAAATGCTCAAATCTGATTCCTACTTTTGTGCAAAAACTGGATTGGTGGTTAATGATTTCATCTTCTTCACCAGCAGAAGAGCTCAATGGAAGAGAGCTATAACCTCTAGGCTCCGAATCAACACATCTAAGAAAATACCACATAGTTTATGAATCTCCATAATACCCTCATCAATGTTTAAGGCCAAAGTAACCATCTCCATTTACAACAATGAGAATGTTCTCACCCAATCTTCTGATCGAAATCTACAGAGGTTTGATGAAATCTTTATGAGGTTAAAAAAATACAGTGTCGAACAATTTACCCACGACTCTTTAAGTCAACCTCTCTCCTCCCACTCCAGGGCCGTAATGTTGGCATCATCCAGTCCCACCCTTACACTTTCACTATTGCCACCTCGAGATCATTCTGGCACCATATCACTCACTCCTAGTGATGACTATTGCCCTTCTCCCATAATTCTCTCAACTGACCAGATCTTTCCCTTAGCTCATCATGGGATGGGATCTAATACCCACTGCCTGTAATTTGTTAATCTGCCTAGCCCAGAGACTTTTAGGAACACTAATCACCCTTTGTTGATCAAGAGCTTCCCCTTTCCTACCCCTTATGCAACCCAATTGACGCTACCATTCTGACCCCCAACCTGCTTGCAATACCACCCCAACAACACATGAGGACTGGCGCTCCTAGGATATCTCATCTACCCCTCGACCAGATACCAATTCTAGTTCACCTTCTACTAGCTCTCATCCCCCAATCAATCGTCCTACTGCTTCCCTCACCACCTACAACCCTTACGGTGTGCTGACCAATCCCCAAAATTACACACCTCTCCATCCCCAGGCCACATTACACTCCTATCTGTACTGTTGACCCACCATCCCTTGAGGACAAACTCACCAATCTATAGCAAGACCTTCAGCTAGTCAAAGCCTATCTCCAGAACTTTTATACATCACCTCGAAGTTTGAGAAGCTTTGTTGTCTCAGCTTGACACCCAGAATAAACAGAGGGGGAAGTCCGTATTATCCCTGGGATGGATCAGCAATCATTAAGATCCCACCTATCCTGCATTGGAGATCTAGACCTCATCCCAATCCCGGTTCCAGATCCCAGAGGGTTACAGACCATTTATCTGAGACTAACATTCAATCCCTTCTGTTATCGTTTATGACTACACAGAATGACTCGTCACCCACTCCATTCACTATCAGAACTATTCCCTCCAACCCGCTCGGAGAACCCAGTCTCAACCACAGAACAATGAACAAGCACAATCTTTTGCATATCACATCAAGAGACATTAGTAACCAAATCACATAACAGGTCCATGCTTCTTAACTGCAGGTCAGCGGAAAGACATGCAGCTGACATCGCTAATCTCATCCTTGCACAGGATCTTAACCGAAACGTGGCTCAATGATACCTTCTCACCCATTTTAGACATTCTAGTTCCACCCAACTATGACATCATCAGATTAGATAGATCAACAAGAGTTGGGGGCAGCATAGCATGCATTTACCGCTCTCTTCTCACTTTGAAATATGCACAAACTACTCCTATGACCTCTTATGAATACCTAGGTATCAAAATATGGAACAATGAGAAGATTCTATGCAAACTACATATGATTTACCACCCCCTAGGTAATACCTCATATTTCATCGAACAAATATTGGAGACCATCGCCTCTAACACAGACCAACACACTAACCAGATCTTCCTTGGGGATTTCAATATACACTGGAACGACTCAAATGGCTCCATATTGAACACCTTCAAGACTTTCCTTTCAGACCTCAACCTCACCCAGGCATGCACAGGCCCAACAAATAATAGAGATTCTACCCTCGATCTAATCATAGCCAAGTATGTCATACAGTTGGAATTCATATCCTCCTTGACTGGTCAGATCACTAGCTAATCTCCTTCCGTATCTTAGAAAAGGTAGTACTGATTAGACAGGGTCAACCTATTAAACACAGACAATGGTCCAGAGAGTTGAGAAATCTTAACTTAACCAACTTAACTTCTAATAGCAACAACCTCCTCCCACAAACATGACGAATGTGAATGATCTTACAGATCATTACATCAAATCCATGTCATACATTCTTGATACAATTGCTCTGAAGCAGCTAAAAGGAATACCCAGTAGACATTACAAACCCTGGTTCAATGGCAATCTTAACAAGGAAAGGCGTCACTTAAGGCTTGCCAAGAAATCATGGATAATCTCTCCCTCCTTAGTACACCTCAAGCACTTGAGGTCGGCAAGAAGCTCCTTCAACAAACTCATCCAAAAATCAAAAGCAGAATACTTTAGGACTCAACTTGAAAATACTAAAGATAGACCCAAAAAACTATTCGAAATCACCAAACAACAAACAATTTACAAACCGAACCACCTCTTGGGAGTCACTGAACCATTACCCAGTGGAGACAAATTCTCCTCCTATTTCACTGAAAAGACTAAAAAGATTGAAGAAGAATTGCAACTTGTCTCACAGCGTCTACTAAGCCAGATCCAGCCCAGCCTCCTCCCAGTGCAGCACCGAATGAGACCCCCCTCTTACTGTTCATTCTACAAAAAATAATGCTACTTGGAATACCTTCAAACTTACAAATAAAGACGAGATACTCAAAACATTAATCTCAATAAAACCCTCCACCCACTTCAAAGATCCTCGGCCCGCCAAGCTCATCAAAGAGCTCATACCATCCACACTCCTGCTCTGGTCCAAGATTGTCAATGCACCTCTCTCCCGAAGTATGATTCCTGACTGCTTAAAGATAGGTAAATTTACCCCTACCCTACAAAAACCTAATGCGGACCCATCAGACCTCAACAATTTCTGCGCAATCACAAATATCCCGACTCTGGCAAAACTACTGAAGAAATGCTTACACTTGCAACTCTGCAACCACATTAAGCAGTGTCATCTCCTTGATCTTTGCCAATCTGGATTCTGAATGGGACACCTCACTGAAACGGCTCTAACACACATTGTAGATGATGCCCTGAGATTGCTTGAGCAGAATGAATCGTGCCTGCTTATACTTTTTGATCTCTCCTCTGAGTTTGATTTCGTCAAGCATGACAGTTTGCTTGGCCTTTTGGAGCACAGGATTGGGCCCACTGGTCCCGTTTTAAACTGGTTTGTCTTCTCCCTACATACTAGAACACAAAGAATTAAAGTCAACCCAACCCTTTCTGACATTACTCCCATCTTGACTGGAGTGCCTCAAGGATCTACGCTCTCGCCCACGTTATTCAACTTGTTCATAGAGCCTCTTACTGAAATTCTGAAACATTCAAACATTCAGTACCGCATATACGTGGATGATACACAATCGTACTTAAAAACTTCCTCACCAGAAGATATCAAAACTCTCAACTGCACCCAATTGAAAACCCAACAATGGTTAACACCCAATCACCTTATGCTCAACACACTGAAAACTGAATTCCTCCTCATCGCCCCTCACAAACACTCTGTCCCCATAGAAGAATGGCTCAAACAACTTACAGCTCTTAACTACGCTTTCCATGTTATTGATCCCACTAAATCTCTGGGTATAACGCTGGACAAATACCTGAATATGCAAGATCATATCAGTGTAACCAGAAGGGGAGTCAACTACCATCTGCACACACTAAGATAACTCAAACCCTTTTTTGCCTCTGGATGACCTTCACTTAGCTGTCCAATCCCTAGTAATTTCCTGGCAAGACTACGGGAGTGCCTCACTTGTAGGCTTACCTAAAGCAAGGTTAGCGCCACTAAGGGCCATACTGAATTCTGCTACCAGGCTCATCATGGGATCCAGCAGATTCAACCACATTACTCCACTTCCAAAACATCTAACTTTGCTCCTGTTTGAAGCAAAAATCAAGCTGAAGATAGCGCGCATTACTTACAAGGCCCTGCACCATAACTCTGGATTACCTGGCCAATAAACTAGAAATATCTGGTGGTAGTTGTTCCTTAAGAAGCACCAACTCCCTACTGCTGAAACCACAGAAGTTCAACAAAAAAACAACTTAAATCCACTCCTTATCCGGTCAAGCCCCAAGAATTTGGAACACACTGCCTCCTGCAATTAGATCTAACCCCTCAACTTTCTCCTTTAAAAAAGAAGTAAAAATGCATCTGATGAATAGATTTCTTCAAGAGTAGCCCTTCAGCCACACAGCTTGACTACCTTTCCGGGGCACATCTAGAGCATGATTGTTATATAGTATGTTTTGCTGCTTGCATATTTGTTATTGCATTTCTCCCTGTATGTTAGAACTTATCTGGCTTTTGGACATTATTGCATTCTCCCTGCATGTATAACTTACCTGCTTTATGTACAGCGCTCTGATACCCTATTCGGGTCATGTTCGCACTATATAAAACTCCCAAAATAAATAAATAAAAAATAAATCAGAATTTGTTTAACAGAGTCCCAGCCTAGTACACGTCCCCAAGGGGTTTCTTAATAACATTCAATGCATTTCTCAATGGCTTCCTTGATGTCACACAAGGCATCCTCCATTACGGTCATGAACGTGTTGTGGAATTTTGTATGGCATTCAATGATGCATGCTAGGCCATCTTCTAGAACAGCGGCAGAGTGTTTCTATTACGGAACTATTCTATTGTCAAAATCAATGAGATTCTCCTGTGTTTGTCTGAACATACTGACGAGCATCAATTTTTAGGGCACAGCTATATCAGAAACTGAGATGAATGTTGATGTAGATGTAGTCATGGGAGTATTCATATGCGCCTGTGGAGATTTCGCAATATTCTCCAGGAACAACATCACAGTTTCATCATCATTGCATGATTTGATTGCTGTCTGTGACATGGCAATACCTTCTGATTGAGGAGTGTGTTCCATCGTCTCTTGTACTCATTTCACCTGCATACAAGGGAACAAGATGATGAATATTTCTTTTTCATGCATGAGATAATGTGAGATATACAGTTACACATGTTTACACATGTGCATGTTATGTTATGCACAAATATGTCCATGGTCGCCCTTCACATGAACAATTGACATCCATCAATGTACTGGGCAACATGTTGCATTTTATATATCGGATGGGGTGTATGACTATGGAAACAATGTTTCATGATGCACTGCTATCAACTATGGCCCTATACCTAGAGTGATCTTTATTATTATTATTATTATTCAAACTTTATTTCGGTCTTTACGACTGTTAGAAACGGGTAGCGTGGTGCAGAGCGGGCGGGCCAAACTCCGGAGGAAATGTGTAAAGCATCTGCGCAGCACACACAGGCGACACACCAGGCACACTACAAAAAGAGACCACACCAGGTGATGTGAAAATAACTTGTGTATTGTGACATAAACATGTCAGAATGTAATCACAGTTGCATATACATGGTGCCAACCGTCACTGGGTAGCAATTTGCATGGGGCCTATTTACAAGGCAGGGCCAATCGGGCTTCTGCCAGAACCATCACAAGGTGTAATCAGTAATTATAAAGTCCATCAATAGCCAAGGTATGACGTGTAAAACAGCCCCTACATAACATTAGGCACGCATCCTGAGCCGGGGGCATAAACCACGTGACCATCGGGCCTAGAAACACATTTAGCACCGAAGCAATGCTTCCAATAGGCATGACTCACATTATGCATAACACTTTAGCGCAGGCATAACCTTAGCACTGCATAACAGGACATGGGGCATCTCATTAGGCCATAATCACCTTTGCCGGAAGCCTGGAATCGGTTAGGCATAGAAACGCTGTATGCATCATATTCGCATAAGCATAAAATCACTCTAGGCATATATCCAGTTAGCTTTAGGCAACCTTAGATTAGGCATCCTTGTGGGCATAACCTTAGGCAGAGGACCACATTAGGCATAAAAAGTAATCTGGTATGAACCTAGTACCCCGCAGCATGACTTGAGGCATGGACACATTAGCGCGAGGCAGAAATTATTAGGCAGAACACCAACAGTATAAGCCTTGGGGGAAAAAGAACGTCAGGCATTAACCTTAGGCTTTGAAACACCTTACGCATTGCATTAGCCTGCAGCCACCTTGGGCAGTAGAACAAATGAGGCATAGATACAATATCATCAGTGTAAAGACACGTTAGGCAAACATCAAATACACTAGGCACCAATCCTGGAGTATAACCACCTTAGGCCTAAAAGGCAACACCCTCAGCATGGGCCATAACACATGAGGCAGTTCAATAGGCACATGAGCCTGAAGTGTAAAACATTATGCATAACCTCAGCATGAAAACATTGTTGTCCGGCATGAGGCTTCACCTTAGGCATATAAGCACATTATGCATCCTAACAGCATCAACATAAGTTCCTTGGGCATCTCATTAGGCCATAATCAGGGCTGGCTGCAAGGGCGGCGAAAACAAAGGTGCGCAAAGCGCTAGGGTAGGAGGGTCCCTCACTCCTCTCTCTTTTCCTTCTGGGTAATCCAATGCCCCCAATGCGTGGCAGCTGCCCCCTGTCCTGCGGGGTAGCTGGGTAAACCCAACAAGCACTGGCGCCAACAATGCAGCGATGGGAGCCCCACTCCGGGCTCTAACAGGAATCTGCCCACAACAACACTGGCATGGTGGAGCCCCTCTTCTGGGACTCTAGAATTTCCCAAAATGCCTCTGTCGTGCAGCTGAGGGAGGAAACAAGTACTGGGCACGTTGGAGCCCCCCTCCTATGGGACTCTAAACACAACCAATGCCCTCCAAAGAATACTGGCACCGGGGGCGGGCACCGACAATGTGCCCCGACACCCCCCCCAACCACAGGATGACTGAGCCCCACTCACCGGCAGTCTGGGGCCCCTCTGGATGTCTCTGCAGTCTCCAAGCACCGACAATGTGCCTCGGGCCCCCTCCGCCGCAGGACTCCTCCTTGGCAATTTACATATAGCGCTCACGAGGCGCTAGGCGGCAGGAAAGTTCTTGGGCTGAAATTAAGTTGTAGCGCCCACAAAGCGCTAGGTCCCACACCATAAAGTGGTAGCGCTCCCCTTCACTGGCAATGAAATATAGCCCTCCCGAGGCGCTAGGGAGCAGGCTGGAAGGCACAGTCACTGGAAATATAGCGCTCTCGCAGCACAGCGCTGCAGATGTCAGCTCCTCACCTCCTGGGCAATAAGATAAAGCGCTCTTCTTCTCCAGGCGCTAGCCAGCAGGCAGGGATGGTCAGTCACTTCAAATGTAGCGCTCCTCTTCTGCTAGGCACAGATATAGCACTCTCGCAGCAAGCAGAGCACAGTCAATGCAAATATGGCACTCCGGCAGCCCAGCGCTGCAGGACCCACGCACCTTCTTCTCCTGGGCAGGGCTGGAGGCAGCGCTCTCCTGGTGCAGGAATAAGGTTGTAGCGCTAAGTCCCACAAAATAAAGTTGCAGCGCTCCTCTTCCCCTGTGGCACAGTTATAGCGCTTTAGCAGCACAGCGCTGCAGGCATCAGCTCCTCTCTTCTCCTGGGCAGACCACGTGCTCACAGGGTGCTAGGCAGCAGGCAGCTGGCAGTAAGATATAGTGCTCACCAGGTGCTGGGCTTAGGACGGCAGGAGAGCAGGCAGGCAATACTGGGCAAGATCAGCAGGCAGTGGGTACTCATCAGAATAGGACAGCAGCTCCTAGAAGCAGTCATCTCCCATAAAGTGGCACTCCTCCTGACACAGCAGTCTTCACTCCAGTAAAGGGCTCTCACTGGCCCTGTGGACAGCGGAGGGGTGCAGATGGGCACAGGGGCCAGCACACAGGCCCAATATGGCGGTACCTCCTGGCAAAGTGTCCCCTCTCATTCAGGTCCACGCGCAGTCTGAGCACATGGAGGCACAGCCCCCCTCACCCCACCTACCAGAAAGGGCTGGAAGCTTCTGGAAGGTTCCCTGGGAAACCGGTCCCAACTGGTTTAGGGGGAGGTGTAGAGCACCCTGGGTGCCAGGCTTCCCTCCAAAAGCTGGGGGTGCTGGGAAACAGACAACTAGACCGCCAACTCACCTCAGACAGGCGGCACATGTGCAGACAGGAAGGGCGTCCATTTTAAAAGTAACATTTTACAAAGGTGCATTTCTACAATGGTGGAAATAAAGGTGCGTACACCATTGCACAGCCTTTATTATTTTCAGTTCAGACACACCATGTCAGTAAAAAGGCTAGGGGGAAAAGCGAAAAATTTTAGGACAATAAGGGCCAAGTCCAACAACGACCATAAAAGTACAAATGCATACAGTACAGCATTGGAAGACTGAATTCATAGGAATAATACATTAAATGTGCTACAATCATAAAAGTGCAAGTGCATACAGTACAAATCTTCAAGTTTGAATACATGACAAAAATCTACTCAATACATTTCTAAAATCATTAGTAAAGATTGTATCTATCATGATAAAGAGGCAAACAGAATAACAGCTGAAATAGGTAAAAATGTGTTTAGCCAACATGAAGCCCCGTTTGAGTGCATTTAGTATCCCACTGTAAAATTATTGTCATTATATAAGCTTTATTACGACCGCTCACATCGTAAAAGCTATAAAAACGCCATTTTTAATGTATAAAACAGTGTAAAATAGTTGCATCGTCAAGAACATGTTACAACAAGTGTGTACAACCAAGCCACTCTAGTGTCATGCTAAAGCCAGAGAGTGTCATGCTATCAGCGCTTCAAGGGTAAAGCTATCAATAGTGCACGTAATGAGATTAAATATACATAGTTTACATTTAAAAAAAAAAAAGATTGGGACATAGCACTAAAAACTTCCTTTTTATTGTGCAATATCAGTTAGAACCGGCTTGCAAGCACCCCTCCTGGAAGCATTATCAGGGTGCTAAGAACAGTAAGATGCACATGCATGGTATGTAAATAGGCCTTAGATTGCTATCTTGGGAGCCCAGCGACAGCTACACGTAGGCCTCATACGGCTGTGAGCTGCCGCGTTCCTGTCTGGGCCTTCCTTCTAATTAACCATGCATGGCTTAGGAACTTAGCCACACTGCAGGCAAAAAGCGGTCTTGAGTCCGATTTAAGGATGCGCAGGGCAACAAGATGCTCCCGTGTGCCCAGTTGCCGGCAAATCGGTTTTAACCACTTTGCCCTAGGTGTGGAGCTGCCTGGCATACAAACAAAACATGGGCAACACTTTCTACAGGGGCCTTCCAGCACGGACAGTCCTTAGACACTGGGTTGCATGTGTGCCATTTGGCTGTGGTTTCGTTAACAGGAAGTGTTCCAAACCTAAAGTGGATTTATAGGAGCCTGTCCTGCGGGACCTGGATTATATCTAGAAAAGGCTCTAAATGTCTTTCCTGCTTGTGGAGATAAAATTCTGCAGTGAGTCTCCCCAGGTTTGGGTTGCTGGATTCTTGTTGGTCCACCCAATCCCAGTAGAGGCGCTTGAGCTCTTCTTTCCTCGGTGGATCTTGTTTGTCCCAATGGGCTCTGAGCCCTATGGCTGTCGTCATTTTCTTGATATTAGCAATCCAACCCACTTTGCTACTTGTGTCTAACCTGATGACCTCAGAAAGGGCTTCCGCATAAGGCAGAAACTCTTTGGTTCGCCTAACGCGAGCCCAGAAGAGCAAAGGTCGTAGCCTTGCTACGTCACCTATGGATTGTCTGCCCATATCAAGCATGAGGGGAGTGAGGGGAGCATATTTTGGCAGCATCACTAATTCCCTAAGAAATTTATGTTCTGATCTGCAGAGATCATAGGTCTTCTCGAATCCCCACAGCTCGGCCCCATACAATTCTGTGCTTACAGCCTTTGCTTCGTAGACCTGGAGGACTGGCGCTACCAGTCTGCTGTGCGATGAGCGGTGTTCCTTCCCAAGTGAGCCCCGTCACCCTTTTGTGGTTCATTAGCATCTTTGTGAGGTGATTTCTCTAAGACATATTATCTGCGAGGCGGATACCAAGGTAATCGAAAGTGCTCACTCTTTCAAGGGGTTTTCCACCAAGCAGAAGACTGCCTCGAAACGACTTATAGGGGTTAAAGACCATGAGTTTTGTTTTCGTAGTATTAATCACCAGCCCTCTTGTATCGCAGAAAAGTTGGAACCAGTTCAAAAGGCGTTGCAACCCCATTGGGGTCTTTGACACCAACAAGGTGTCGTCTGTGAACAAGAGGGTCGGTACCTTAACCCTCCCCAAACTCGGTGCATCTGCGGGGACTTCTTGCAGAAAGTTTACCACTCCGTTCACGTAAAGTGAAAATAGGGTGGGGGCCAGTACACAGCCCTGTCGGACTCCCCTGCTCACAGGGATACGGTCAGTCAACTGGCCCTGCGTCCCCCACCTGATCTGCGCATAAGTATCTTCATGCAGCCTAATTATAAGGTCGAGGATAAACAAAGGGATCCCCAAATCTTTGAGCACTAACCACAGTTGTCTCCTTGGAACTAGGTCAAAGGCAGTCTTTAAGTCAATAAACGCTAAGTAAAGACTGCCTTTGCTAATCACCACCTCTTTCCAGTAGATAAATTGAAGCTGAAAGACCTGGTCAATAGCCCCCGTCCTGGTCCTGAAGCCGGCCTGAAACTGTGATAAAATAGCGTGATCGTCTGCCCACTGCTGGATCCTCTGCAGCAAGACTCTACTAAACACCTTCTGGAGGGCATCGATCAGGCTTATGGGCCTATAATTTGAAGGGTCATCTTTGGCTCCCTTTTTATAAATTGGAACCACCTCTTATTATAATGTGGTACAATGTATGAGTCAGTCATGTTGAGGTGTAATAATAATTCTTCATTATGTAAATATACTCAGCTCTTATATGGAAGTGGACATACTACCACATTGCTATTTGTTTCCCCTCACTGACATACGCATTCATTACTAATGTTAGATAGATTACTGTCCCAGGGTGTCACAAGTCAAGGTAAACGTTTGCATTGTGTGAGTTTTCCATACCAAATGACTGTCATTTCTGCAACCCCTCCTCTACTCCATTTCGCAATTGCAGCTGTGATCTGTTGATGTTGCACATTGTAGGTTTGGGGGGTTCAGTTTTGCATGTGGCAGGCCATGGAGTCTATTCAACCTCCATGTAAGGTGTGTTTGTACCTTCGATATTAAGGACCATTTCTTGTGCAATTGTGGCTACCACCTGTTCCTCACTTGCAGTAAGGCCCTCCTACGTTTACGCTGCCCAAATGTTGCCTGTGCTGACTTGCTGTTCTTCGCCAACTTCTCCTTTCCTCAACAGTCCTATTTCCCTGTAGTTTTTCCTAGATGCTGTCCTTGTGTGTAGTCCCTCTTCCAGTTGTTTGGTGGGTTACTGTTTTTGCTTTCTCCTATGATCTGCTATTTTGCACACACGTTACGTGTGTTCCACATGTTGCATGCCATTGTTTAAGTGTGCACATCTGCTATTGCTATTGGCATGACACACTTAGCAGATCTGGTGTAACCCAAAGTGGGAGTATTGGTGCACAGCAGGTGGCTTTTTGGTTGCGTTGTCTTTGCATCTTCTAGCAAATCTGGGCCTAAAATTATAATTGTTGACAAACACCAACCCACGCATGAGGAATAAAGTGGACCGGGGGAGGTTCCAGCACCATCTATAGCTAATTTGCAGCTCTGGCTTCTAATGCCTACAAGAGGCCAACCCGTAAAGCTCTGCCAGCCCCCACACCCACAATAAAGTTCAAATGACACTCAAAATCTCAAATGAAGTGCTTCATCACCTCGAACTAGTAACCTTCCTGACTGTAGAGGTAGGAGAGGAAAATTGGGTGCCAGAGGAGAAGGAAATAGCAGAGTACCCACGGCAGTATGATGTTGACTTCAATTACGACCTCAATTAACAGAGCAATGGCTATGTGTCAGGCCTGCTTCAGCTTGTTAGAGGCAGATGAGCAGGCCATCCTGGAAACTCGCTGACAACAGTTACAAGCAACACTATTAGTGGCCAAAGTGCTTTGTCAACATAACAAGAGCTTGAAGGATGACACAATGAGCAATGACCCTACTTTGATTATGTAGGTTTTCTAGACCGGTTTGATCTAGGAGTAGCAATCTCATGCTTATATCTCCAATGAGTCACCATTCAGGCATGTGGGAATGTAGTGGCTATTGGTCCTTTGGTGGGTCATCATGTGAGAAGTGTTTCTGTTGCAGAAGTCATGGGGTAAGTCTTTGGCTCCAGGCTGAGTTTGCCTTAAAGTTATGGGTCATTCAGAGTCCTCCTTTTAAGTCCTTTGGCTTCTCACTCTGAAAACATGTTGTTCTGGTAGTGATGATCTCAGGGAGGAGACTTGAAGTTGGGGCCCTGCTAACATTCCCACTGTTTATTCTGATATTGGATAGCCTGGTACTTGAGCTGATGCCAGGGTTTCTTTTCAAGGTTTTTTTGGCCGTCTGCAGGAGGCATAGAATGACCTTTCCTTCTCTATTCGTGCCTCAGTTTCAGTACTGCAAAATAATTGAAATTTATAGCATGTGACTAGGATGGTTAAATCACCCTCACTCACTCTTCAAACTCCTAAATCTGTGATTGTTAGTTTGTTCACTTTGATGCCTTTCATAAAAGAGAGCAGGCAGCTTTCATGATTAGGACTTGTTGGATCTGCTCCTTGATTTCTTTAATCTGAGATCCGTCTGGTTCTGTCCTGCCTGAGGATGTCAAAGGGAGGTTCTTTCAGGAGTTGGCAGTGTCCTGGTTTGCAACTGCTGGTGCCTCCATTGTGGGCCTTTGTAAAACAGCTACTTGAGCATCTGTCTCTTTTTCTACTCAATATAAGTGATGGCTGGGTACATTTTAATGTGATGGAATATAAAAGCCTGTCCTGAATTGTACATAATGAGTGAATGAAGTGAGCCAGTCCGAACTTTGAGAAAAGGACAGGAAAATGGTCAATTTACGCTACATTTTCCCAAGGAAATTGGATAAAAAGTTGTAGCACTGCACCTTTGAGCTAAATCAACTACCAGTGAAAATAGATCCTTTAAAAAACAAAGACATTTGAAACTGCTGCTCCTGGTAGAAAGGCTGAAAAAAAGGCTTTTGTATTGATATTGAGTAAATTGTGTCCAGGGGCCTCTCCAATACAATATACAGATGAAGGGCGAGGGGTTCAACCTGATGTTAGACAATATTGCCGAGTAAATAACATATTGATCACACTAAAGAAACATAACACATGCTCTGGGCCATTCAGAAATAGACATAAAAAGGTTTTGTGGATTCTGATGAACTATGCAGGCTATGTTATAGTAGTAGTTGTAGGAAACTGACACCTACTCTCAAGCAGGATGCAGCATTGGTACCTGTTCTCACCAGGGGCTGACACTGGCATCTGATCTTACACAGAAGGTTTTCTTGGTACCTATTCTTTTTCATGGTGTGCTGCTAGCAGATGCTTTCACACAGGATGCAGTGTTAGTCATCCAGGGCATGATATTGGCACATACGTTTGCAGCGATCATAGTAGTGGTGGGTACCCACTTTCTTCCAGGGCTTGATGGTGACACCACTCTGATCCAGGATGAATTTTTGGTCTGATGTTTATTCCTGCTCTCACCCGGTGCTGAAGTTGGTGCTTGCTCTCACCTAAGGGAGGGAGTTGGTTGGAGGGCACTCTTCTTATAGGCATGACTCTGAGGCCTTCCCTTACCCTTAGCACAATTTTAGTGCCTGATCTCACCTAGGAATGCAACATGGATGCCTGCTCTCATTTAGTATGTGATGTTGCAGCTGCTTCTACATAGGGTATGATGTTGATGCCCGTTCTTGCCCATGGCAATTTGTCAGCCATGGCCCGTGCAGGTAAGAGCAGTGAGGCCTGGTGGGGGGGATTTCGACAGACGACGATGAGGGAAAATTAATGATTTATTTAATTTTCCCTCATCCGTCGAAATCCCCCCCACCACCCCAGTGCTCTTACCTGCACGGGCCGCGGCTGCAATTTGCCAGTACACACTTTTGCCCCACAAACTTGGCGTGCCCCCTACACATCCTGTGACTGACATCTGAGTGAAAAATATTTGAAAGGAAATCATAAAATGTACTGCTGCCTCATTTTTGTGCAGCTAGGACTGTGAAATTCCCATCTTGCACCTTCACCTGGAAAAAACCCAGAATCTAAATAATATGTTATGCAGATAAATATAGGCAACGAATGCAGCTTAGCACCACACAAAGCAGCTGTTTACTTTGGGAATGGTGTGCGGTGAAAATAGAGTTTGAGAAGAGGAAGGGAAGAGCCAACAACCTCGTAAGGAAATGAGGAGCTAGAGTGGACCAAGATCACTGAAGAACCACGTGTTTTGCTTTAAAATTGGTGACAAACTTTTGTGATTTGAGTCTGGGATGCAAGTGCTCACTGCATGAGGTGCAACTGGAGAATAGTTTGCTTCTCTGACAACCCTTGTGCTCGTACACACATTGTGATGTGACTGATGGGGTGAATGTAGATTGTGGGCTAACCTGGGACAGGTTAAAATGAAGATGACAGAAATAGAGGAAAGAGTTTCAAGGGAAACTTCAACAAATGTATGCTGATGACCAACTTTGGCTACAAATACTCGTTTGTAAGTATTCACAAATTAGTTCAGGTCAAGAACTGTTCCCACAACACTTTTACATGTACATCCAACACTTATATCTTTGTCCAAGAGGCGTTTATATATTTGAGTGGACAGTGGTGCTCGCACTGCTACATGCTATAACAAAACCTCACAGTACTGACTGACTCAGCTTCCTCATAAACAGCCCATAAACAATTCCTTTCTACGCCTATTATCTGCCCTATATACGGTGATGCTCTGACACTAATAAAATCACAATAGCATTATTGTGCCCTACATTTACTGTTTAGATGATGACCTTATCAATTGCACAAGAAGGTCGAAACACCGTTGTCATTTTAACGAGCAGGCCCTGGGCAGTCTCTGCATTTATGGTCCACGCTTGGTTTAAAGGAAATAATTCTGCCGACTACTACCACAAAGCGTCCCTGCCTTCCGTTGTTGTACACACACTTCATTTCACTTTCTTCACCCCAGCACTGTGAGATCACTATTAGCAGCACTTTACACTGGCTGACATTATGACTTGAAATTGTATTTTATTGATACTTTTGCTAATATGTTATTTAACTCTTTTTTTGATAAAATAAATGCCACTGTTGGACAGAGGTATAACTGTCTTGTACGTACATTACATGTGTTGATGCGAACAGTTCTCCCCTACATAATTTATGAATGCTCACAAATGAGTCCTTTCTAAACCATTGTTTTATTACGGTTCACTTTAAGCATACTGGTTACCCCTGTTGCCTGGATACCAACTTTACTTGTCGCCATGATTAAATATGAATGCTGTCTGTATTGCTACACGACTTAATGAGAACAAGTTAAAGCGCCACTGCAAGGGAAATGATTCACAGAAATTGGTAAATACGTAACGTAACTGCCAAGGAAAGTTACAATACAAAAAAGCATTTGCACTTTTGAGCTAAATCAACTAGTAGTAAAAAAAGAGATCCTTGAAAAACAAAAATGCATTTGGAACTGCTGTTGCTAGTAGAATGGATGGCAAAAAGGTCCCTTTTTAATGTTATTGAGTAAATTGTGTCCAGGGGCCTCTCCAAGGCAATCTATAGATGAAGGGAGAGGCGATCAAGCTGCTGTAAGACACTATTGCTGAGTAAATAGCATATTGATCACACTAACTAAACATAACAAATGCTCTGGGACGAGTCAGGAATAGCTATAAGAAAGGTTTGGTGTATTCTGATAAACTATGCAGGCTATGTTATAAAATAATGCAAAAACAACAGTTGATGGACAGAATGCAGAACAATGTCATACATTCACCCCAGTACAGAGATCTGGGCCCTAAATCCATCGTTTTTTTGCTCACCATGCCATTCCAGTTTGAACCCAGCCATATGCAAATCAGTCTTGACCCTGTGCCTCATGGGAACAGTCCAGCCCGAACTGCCAAGCCAGGTCCTCCCTGGACTGGAAACAAGCATCCTAGGACCGGTTTCGGGGTTTCACCCCTCTTCAGCCAGGATAGCTTGATTCTAGTGGCATGGAGAGCACGGGACCCACGTCTGGGCATACCCGTCCCACTCGGGGTGACAAATGCAAAAACAACAGTTGATGGACAGAATGCAGAACAATGTCATACATTCACCCCAGTACAGAGATCTGGGCTTAAATCCATCGTTTTTTTGCTCACCATGCCATTCCAGTTTGAACCCAGCCATATGCAAATCAGTCTTGACCCTGTGCCTCATGGGAACAGTCCAGCCCGAATTGCCAAGCCAGGTCCTCCCTGGACTGGAAACAAGCATCCTAGGACCGGTTTCGGGGTTTCACCCCTCTTCAGCCAGGATAGCTTGATTCCAGTGGCATGGAGAGCACGGGACCGACGTCTGGGCATACCCGTCCCACTCGGGGTGACAAATGCAAAAACAACAGTTGATGGACAGAATGCAGAACAATGTCATACATTCACCCGAGTACAGCGATCTGGGCCTAAATCCATCGTTTTTTTGCTCACCATGCCATTCCAGTTTGAACCCAGCCATATGCAAATCAGTCTTGACCCTGTGCCTCATGGGAACAGTCCAGCCCGAACTGCCAAGCCAGGTCCTCCCTGGACTGGAAACAAGCATCCTAGGACCGGTTTCGGGGTTTCACCCCTCTTCAGCCAGGATAGCTTGATTCCAGTGGCATGGAGAGCACGGGACCCACGTCTGGGCATACCCGTCCCACTCGGGGTGACAAATGCAAAAACAACAGTTGATGGACAGAATGCAGAACAATGTCATACATTCACCCCAGTACAGAGATCTGGGCCTAAATCTATCGTTTTTTGCTCACCATGCCATTCCAGTTTGAACCCAGCCATATGCAAATCAGTCTTGACCCTGTGCCTCATGGGAACAGTCCAGCCCGAACTGCCAAGCCAGGTCCTCCCTGGACTGGAAACAAGCATCCTAGGACCGGTTTCGGGGTTTCACCCTCTTCAGCCAGGATAGCTTGATTCCAGTGGCATGGAGAGCACGGGACCGACGTCTGGGCATACCCGTCCCACTCGGGGTGACAAATGCAAAAACAACAGTTGATGGACAGAATGCAGAACAATGTCATACATTCACCCCAGTACAGAGGTCTGTGCCTAAATCCATCGTTTTTTGCTCACCATGCCATTCCAGTTTGAACCCAGCCATATGCAAATCAGTCTTGACCCTGTGCCTCATGGGAACAGTCCAGCCCGAACTGCCAAGCCAGGTCCTCCCTGGACTGGAAACAAGCATCCTAGGACCGGTTTCGGGGTTTCACCCCTCTTCAGCCAGGATAGCTTGATTCCAGTGGCATGGAGAGCACGGGACCCACATCTGGGCATACCCGTCCCACTCGGGGTGACAAATGCAAAAACAACAGTTGATGGACAGAATGCAGAACAATGTCATACATTCACCCCAGTACAGAGATCTGGGCCTAAATCCATCGCTTTTTTGCTCACCATGCCATTCCAGTTTGAACTCAGCCATATGCAAATCAGTCTTGACCCTGTGCCTCATGGGAACAGTCCAGCCCGAACTGCCAAGCCAGGTCCTCCCTGGACTGGAAACAAGCATCCTAGGACCGGTTTCGGGTTTCACCCCTTTCAGCCAGGATAGCTTGATTCCAGTGGCATGGAGAGCACGGGACCCACGTCTGGGCATACCCGTCCCACTCAGGGTGACAAATGCAAAAACAACAGTTGATGGACAGAATGCAGAACAATGTCATACATTCACCCCAGTACAGAGATCTGGGCCTAAATCCATCGTTTTTTGCTCACCATGCCATTCCAGTTTGAACCCAGCCATATGCAAATCAGTCTTGACCCTGTGCCTCATGGGAACAGTCCAGCCCGAACTGCCAAGCCAGGTCCTTCCTGGACTGGAAACAAGCATCCTAGGACCGGTTTCGGGGTTTCACCCTCTTCAGCCAGGATAGCTTGATTCCAGTGGCATGGAGAGCACGGGACCAACGTCTGGGCATACCCGTCCCACTCGGGGTGACAAATGCAAAAACAACAGTTGATGGACAGAATGCAGAACAATGTCATACATTCACCCCAGTACAGAGATCTGGGCCTAAATCTATCGTTTTTTGCTCACCATGCCATTCCAGTTTGAACCCAGCCATATGCAAATCAGTCTTGACCCTGTGCCTCATGGGAACAGTCCAGCCCGAACTGCCAAGCCAGGTCCTCCCTGGACTGGAAACAAGCATCCTAGGACCGGTTTCGGGTTTCACCCTCTTCAGCCAGGATAGCTTGATTCCAGTGGCATGGAGAGCACGGGACCCACGTCTGGGCATACCCGTCCCACTCGGGGTGACAAATGCAAAAACAACAGTTGATGGACAGAATGCAGAACAATGTCATACATTCACCCCAGTACAGAGATCTGTGCCTAAATCCATCGCTTTTTGCTCACCATTCCATTCCAGTTTGAACCCAGCCATATGCAAATCAGTCTTGACCCTGTGCCTCATGGGAACAGTCCAGCCCGAACTGCCAAGCCAGGTCCTCCCTGGACTGGAAACAAGCATCCTAGGACCGGCTTCGGGGTTTCACCCCTCTTCAGCCAGGATAGCTTGATTCCAGTGGCATGGAGAGCACAGGACCCACGTCTGGGCATACCCGTCCCACTCGGGGTGACAAATGGAAAAACAACAGTTGATGGACAGAATGCAGAACAATGTCATACATTCACCCCAGTACAGAGATCTGGGCCTAAATCCATCGTTTCTTTGCTCACCATGCCATTCCAGTTTGAACCCAGCCATATGCAAATCAGTCTTGACCCTGTGCCTCATGGGAACAGTCCAGCCCGAACTGCCAAGCCAGGTCCTCCCTGGACTGGAAACAAGCATCCTAGGACCGGCTTCGGGTTTCACTCTCTTCAGCCAGGATAGCTTGATTCCAGTGGCATGGAGAGCACGGGACCCACGTCTGGGCAAACCTGTCCCACTCGGGGTGACAAATGCAAAAACAACAGTTGATGGACAGAATGCAGAACAATGTCATACATTCACCCCAGTACAGAGATCTGGGCCTAAATCCATCGTTTTTGCTCACCATGCCATTCCAGTTTGAACCCAGCCATATGCAAATCAGTCTTGACCCTGTGCCTCATGGGAACAGTCCAGCCCGAACTGCAAGCCAGGTCCTCCCTGGACTGGAAACAAGCATCCTAGGACCGGTCTCGGGTTTCACCTCTCTTCAGCCAGGATAGCTTGATTCCAGTGGCATGGAGAGCACGGGACCCACGTCTGGGCATACCCGTCCCACTCGGGGTGACAAATGCAAAACAACAGTTGATGGACAGAATGCAGAACAATGTCATACATTCACCCCAGTACAGAGATCTGTGCCTAAATCCATCGTTTTTGCTCACCATGCCATTCCAGTTTGTACCCAGCCATATGCAAATCAGTCTTGACCCTGTGCCTCATGGGAACAGTCCAGCCCGAACTGCCAAGCCAGGTCCTCCCTGGACTGGAAACAAGCATCCTAGGACCGGTTTCGGGTTTCACCCTCTTCAGCCAGGATAGCTTGATTCCAGTGGCATGGAGAGCACGGGACCCACGTCTGGGCATACCCGTCCCACTCGGGGTGACAAATGCAAAAACAACAGTTGATGGACAGAATGCAGAACAATGTCATACATTCACCCCAGTACAGAGATCTGGGCCTAAATCCATCGTTTTGCATTGTCAGCATTCCGTCCATCATTTGTTTGCTGTAACACTTTTCGCCCTAAGTGGTATTGGTATGCCCAGACGTGGGTCCCTTGCTCACTGTGCCACTGGATGCAAGCTAGCCTGGCTGAAGAAGGGTGACATACCCTGAAACCGGTCCCAGGATGCTTGTTTCCGGTCCAGGGAGGACCTGGCCTGGCAGTTCGGTCTGGACTGTTCCCATGGGGCACAGGGTCAAGACTGATTTGCATATGGCTGGGTCCAAACTGGGGTGGCGTAGTGGGCAAAAGAACGATGGATTTAACCCAGATCTTTTGACTGGGGGAGAATGTTTGCATTGTCAGCATTCCGTCCATCATTTGTTTTCTGTAACACTTTTCGCCCTAAGTGGGATGGGTATGCCCAAATGTCGGTCCCTTGCTCACTGTGCCACTGGATTCAAGCTAGCCTGGCTGAAGAAGGGTGACATACCCTGAAACCGGTCCCAGGATGCTTGTTTCCGGTCCAGGAGGACCTGGCCTGGCAGTTCGGTCTGGACTGTTCCCATGGGGCACAGGGTCAAGACTGATTTGCATATGGCTGGGTCCAAACTGGGGTGGCGTAGTGGGCAAAAGAACGATGGATTTAACCCAGATCTTTTGACTGGGGGAGAATGTTTGCATTGTCAGCATTCCGTCCATCATTTGTTTGCTGTAACACTTTTCGCCCTAAGTGGGATGGGTATGCCCAGATGTGGGTCCCTTGCTCACTGTGCCACTGGATTCAAGCTAGCCTGGCTGAAGAAGGGTGACATACCCTGAAACCGGTCCCAGGATGCTTGTTTCCGGTCCAGGGAGGACCTGTCCTGGCAGTTCGGTCTGGACTGTTCCCATGGGGCACAGGGTCAAGACTGATTTGCATATGGCTGGGTCCAAACTGGGGTGGCGTAGTGGGCAAAAGAACGATGGATTTAACCCAGATCTTTTGACTGGGGAGAATGTTTGCATTGTCAGCATTCCGTCCATCATTTGTTTGCTGTAACACTTTTCGCCCTAAGTGGGATGGGTATGCCCAGACGTGGGTCCCTTGCTCACTGTGCCACTGGATTCAAGCTAGCCTGGCTGAAGAAGGGTGACATACCCTGAAACCGGTCCCAGGATGCTTGTTTCCGGTCCAGGGAGGACCTGGCCTGGCAGTTCGGTCTGGACTGTTCCCATGGGGCACAGGGTCAAGACTGATTTGCATATGGCTGGGTCCAAACTGGGGTGGCGTAGTGGGCAAAAGAACGATGGATTTAACCCAGATCTTTTGACTGGGGGAGAATGTTTGCATTGTCAGCATTCCGGCCATCATTTGTTTGCTGTAACACTTTTCGCCCTAAGTGGGATGGGTATGCCCAGACGTGGGTCCCTTGCTCACTGTGCCACTGGATTCAAGCTAGCCTGGCTGAAGAAGGGTGACATACCCTGAAACCGGTCCCAGGATGCTTGTTTCCGGTCCAGGGAGGACCTGGCCTGGCAGTTCGGTCTGGACTGTTCCCATGGGGCACAGGGTCAAGACTGATTTGCATATGGCTGGGTCCAAACTGGGGTGGCGTAGTGGGCAAAAGAACGATGGATTTAACCCAGATCTTTTGACTGGGGGAGAATGTTTGCATTGTCAGCATTCCGTCCATCATTTGTTTGCTGTAACACTTTTCGCCCTAAGTGGGATGGGTATGCCCAGACGTGGGTCCCTTGCTCACTGTGCCACTGGATTCAAGCTAGCCTGGCTGAAGAAGGGTGACATACCCTGAAACCGGTCCCAGGATGCTTGTTTCCGGTCCAGGGAGGACCTGGCCTGGCAGTTCGGTCTGGACTGTTCCCATGGGGCACAGGGTCAAGACTGATTTGCATATGGCTGGGTCCAAACTGGGGTGGCGTAGTGGGCAAAAGAACGATGGATTTAACCCAGATCTTTTGACTGGGGAGAATGTTTGCATTGTCAGCATTCTGTCCATCATTTGTTTGCTGTAACACTTTTCGCCCTAAGTGGGATGGGTATGCCCAGATGTGGGTCCCTTGCTCACTGTGCCACTGGATTCAAGCTAGCCTGGCTGAAGAAGGGTGACATACCCTGAAACCGGTCCCAGGATGCTTGTTTCCGGTCCAGGGAGGACCTGGCCTGGCAGTTCGGTCTGGACTGTTCCCATGGGGCACAGGGTCAAGACTGATTTGCATATGGCTGGGTCCAAACTGGGGTGGCGTAGTGGGCAAAAGAACGATGGATTTAACCCAGATCTTTTGACTGGGGGAGAATGTTTGCATTGTCAGCATTCCGTCCATCATTTGTTTGCTGTAACACTTTTCGCCCTAAGTGGGATGGGTATGCCCAGACGTGGGTCCCTTGCTCACTGTGCCACTGGATTCAAGCTAGCCTGGCTGAAGAAGGGTGACATACCCTGAAACCGGTCCCAGGATGCTTGTTTCCGGTCCAGGGAGGACCTGGCCTGGCAGTTCGGTCTGGACTGTTCCCATGGGGCACAGGGTCAAGACTGATTTGCATATGGCTGGGTCCAAATTGGGGTGGCGTAGTGGGCAAAAGAACGATGGATTTAACCCAGATCTTTTGACTGGGGGAGAATGTTTGCATTGTCAGCATTCCGTCCATCATTTGTTTGCTGTAACACTTTTCGCCCTAAGTGGGATGGGTATGCCCAGATGTGGGTCCCTTGCTCACTCTGCTACTGGATTCAAGCTAGCCTGGCTGAAGAAGGGTGACATACCCTGAAACCGGTCCCAGGACGCTTGTTTCCGGTCCAGGGAGGACCTGGCCTGGCAGTTCGGTCTGGACTGTTCCCATGGGGCACAGGGTCAAGACTGATTTGCATATGGCTGGGTCCAAACTGGGGTGGCGTAGTGGGCAAAAGAACGATGGATTTAACCCAGATCTTTTGACTGGGGGAGAATGTTTGCATTGTCAGCATTCCGTCCATCATTTGTTTGCTGTAACACAATTTTCGCCCTAAGTGGGATGGGTATGCCCAGACGTGGGTCCCTTGCTCACTGTGCCACTGGATTCAAGCTAGCCTGGCTGAAGAAGGGTGACATACCCTGAAACCGGTCCCAGGATGCTTGTTTCCGGTCCAGGGAGGACCTGGCCTGGCAGTTCGGTCTGGACTGTTCCCATGGGGCACAGGTCAAGACTGATTTGCATATGGCTGGGTCCAAACTGGGGTGGCGTAGTGGGCAAAAGAACGATGGATTTAACCCAGATCTTTTGACTGGGGGAGAATGTTTGCATTGTCAGCATTCCGTCCATCATTTGTTTGCTGTAACATGTTATAAAATAAGGCGGGTGGTACTGGACAAGAGCGTGTTCCTGTAGAAAAAACAGATTCACATACCTTTTGAAACACAATACAGTGAACAATGAAACCCTTAAGGCTTAAAAGAGCTAAAGGCGTGCATCAGGTGATTCAGGAGAACAGAAGGACAGTCTATTTTCGACACGTTTTATAAGGGTGAGTGGTACACCAAATTATCATGTCAATTTCTGCAATTCTCTCTAATTTGGATTAACGAATCCACCCATATCTAAGGAGCATCCGCACATTTATGCATAGTGCTTTGATGCCAGAGGATTCTGGTGCGCATCATGTAAATATCATAACATACAACTAAGTAATAAATGAAGAAAGGAGTACATTGAATATTGCACTCAATGAGGGCTCCTAGAATAGTGCTAAGCACTGCAAAGCACACACAGCTATGGATAATGATGCAAATATAACAAGCATTGGCATAGCCAATAGGTCTCGCCTTTGGGACCTTATAAGCGTTTAGGTATGCAGCACATTATCCTTTGTATTGTGTTGCTAGGTATTGAATAGCTGTACAATTACTATATATTGTGTTATGCAGTCTGATTTATGACTAAATGCTTGCCTCTTCCGCGTGCTCTATGCACGCTTTTCAATTGAATAACATGTGTATGTGCTTCCTACGGTGCATTCTTCTATGTTGGGAAGATGCTTAAAATAGAACACACTGACCAATTTAACAAAAGAGCATTTCAACTTGTGCCAATCTCTCCTGCTTCACACTGTCTCTTTAAAAAGAACAACTGTACTGCGGTAAAAATCAAGGCAAAGCAACAGAAAACGAGGAACAGGACATCAAACCAGAGATCCATACTGACCACGATCTCATGACATGCTGAGGAAAGGGTCATTGGGGGTGGGGGCAGGGGGGGAATCCTATGCTAATTACTTATTTCTAGAGCCTGGCCCAATCACCATTTGAAGGTCTGCAAACACCGCCCTCACAAGCTAGCAACGGAGCGTTTGTGTATGCAGAACACACCCAAAGAAGAGGAGGAGATCGTGGGTTTGAGGGATGGAAATCTAGAAAAATTCACAGGAAAGATGTTGTGCTGTAAGACCTAAAGTGAACCAGATGAGAGCGGCAGGAATAGTGCATGAAAGAGCGAGAGTGAGGGGTGAGAGATGGCATGGGAGAGAGAGAGAGGGACGAGTGAGAGGGGCACTGGGGGGGTGGGGAGACAAAAAGTGTAGCAGTGCACAGTGCGAGGAGGTACAGGAAGGTACCATGTGGGAGCAGGTATTATAGAGAGGAGATGTGGAGTGTGAGGGGCAGTGGAATTGTGAGATGAGAGGGGGTAGTGGGAGTGCGAGGGAGGTGGAGAGGGAGAGATGAGAGGGATAGTGGGTGTGTTGGGGAGAGATGATAGTATTGGTAAAAGTGTGAGGGAGAGATGTGTTGCATTGGAATTGCTTGTTGTGGAATTGTGTGGCTTGGAATTATGTGGTGTGGTGTGGAGTTGTAGAATTATGTGGATACTAATTACATGGTATTACGTGTAGTGGAATTACGTAGATTGAGATTGTGTGTTATGGAGTTAATTATGTGGAAAGGTATTGTGTGTTGCGTATTGGCATGTTGTGGATTTGACGATATGGTGTGCTGTTAAATTTTGTGGCATGATGTGGAAATTTGTGTTGGGTATTGGAGGTATGTGGTGTGTTGTGGAATTGTGTTGTTTAGCTGATGTATGTGGTTTGGTGTGGAATAATGTGGTGTGTATTGGAAATGTGTGGAGTTGAATTGTGTGGTGTTGTGTGAAATTATGCCTTTTAGAATTATGCTTAATGGTGCCAAGTGTATTTATGTGTATTGGTTGTATGTGGCATAGAGTGTATTTATGTGAGGGTGTATTTATGTTGCATTGAGTAGTGTGTAATTATGTGTTGTGTAAATATGTTGTGCTGAGTGGTATTATGTGAAGTGTATATATGTTGTGTGGTGCAGAATTGTGTGGTGTTGTGTGGAGTTATGTATTATGGTTTGGAGTGGTATTATGTGGCGTGGTGTGGAGTAGTTTTATATGGTGTGTAATTATATGGTATTGTGCGAAGTAGAATTTATTTTGTGTAGTGTAATTATGTGTTTGGATTCGCGTGAATCTATGTGGAGTATAAATATGTGGTGTGAAATGTAGCTTGGAGTGTAATTATGTGTAGTGGAATTATATGGATTTGAATTGTGTTGTGTGTAGTGTAATTATATGGTTTGAAGTGGAGTGGAATTATGTAGTAGAGTGTTCTTATATGAAGTGGAATTTTGTGGTGGGGAGTTGAGTTATGTGTAGTTTATTTTATTGGTTTGTGATTATTTGGTATGGAGTGGAATGATGTGGAGCGGAAGTGTGTGTAGTTGAATTAGTAGTAATGGTATTACATTATTATGAGATGTAAAAATGTGTTGTGTGTAGGGAATATATGTGGATTTATATATGGAATATATAGGGAATATATGTGGATTTATATATGGAATATATGGATTTTTGTGTTGTGGAGAGAGATAGAGGAAGCTAGAGAGAGAATGAGTGAATGTGAGAGAGGGTGAACAGATAGTACATGTTAGAATGATAGTGATCACAGTATATATGAAAAGAAATAGAAGATTTGTTTCTGGGATATTGTTTGATAGTGAAGGTTTTGTAGCAAATATGTAATTAATGCTTCAGATGGAAAATGGTCTGTGTTTTTCCTTTCTGAATGCAAACCTCCCATGAATAAATTGAAATTGTATTAAGCTGGTGTGGTGTTATGTTATTTGAATACCTTAAAGTTTTATTTTCCTGTTCAGGCTACTAAAATATTTTACTCTAAGAGGATACAAATGGTATAGCCACACTGCAAATTATTTTACAAATGCTACAATGTAGTAGTGCTTTCTTTTAAGGTTTTCTTTAATATATTTACTCGTCCATCATGTGCACTTTGCCAATGTAACTAAGAATTGGGCATCTCTCACGTTACAGGGAATTTGCAAAAAAGGAAGCTACGGACTAACTGAACAAAACGTGGGCAGAATAGGATTAGGACAGCAAATCCCAACAAGCTAACAAAAAGCAAAAGTAGCTACTAATTAATGGAAAAACATCTACTCGTCCATAGTGTGCACTCAGTGAATATGACTAGAGAGCAACAGGCAAACACATATTAAAAGAATACTGAAACAATTTTCCAACACACTCCATTTAAAATATAATTAAAGTCTTCCACAAAGAAATAAATATAGGGAATGAAAAAACAATAAGGGCGACTAAAAATATATGCACTAGATATAGAACTGGATAAGTGACAGCAACAGACAAAATTTCATTTTGCTATAACTCCACCTATCCTTACCCCAATACTGTTTTCGTAGACATAGCACTGCTCTACCTATATTCTGAGATTCGTGTTTAATCCACATAAAACGTAGTGTTGAGTGGTCGCTTACCCCGTTCTCAGATGTAAATATTGCTGTGAGAACTGAAATATGTCAGAGTAGCGCCTACAATACTTATTGGCACTTTAATGCGCTCAGTTCCAATGTTAAATAAATCATTGCACCTGCAAATAAATAGATAACATATAAAAACACGCTGCCTTTCAAATATAATTAAGCACTATTTAATACTAAATATATAATTAAGAAGGATAGCTGGCTTTTGTTTGTAGTAAAGCACATAAGTAAAAGAAAATAGGTATTAAAAATAATATTACTAAAATGTGTAAATGCGAATTAAAAACAATTTCCTTTCAAAGGGTTACTTTATATCTGAAACGGTGCAGGTATTTTATATGTGGAAAAGTGCATGTTGTTTTAGTAGTTATTTTACGTGTGCTTTAATGTAGCGCCAATTTTTTATAAGGAGAGATATTTTTAGGAACAAACAAATAGAGAAGAAACATGGAAGAGAAAAAAGGCTCTTGCTGCTCTTGATATAGCAGCACTGTCCAATACAAAAATTGAAAGGAGTGCCGCCTTTTTTTTGCATTTTTTTTTTGTGCAACGCAAACTCGACCCGAAGGTATTGGAGCACTTTACATGAGCACCAGTTACATTACACAAGGTCACATTAATCTTAGGTAGGAGCAGGGAGATTAAGTAATTTCAGTCGTGGTCCGTGTAGGAGTGCCGACCGGGCGGTGACGTGGGGCGGGGGAGGGGCAGGGTGGGGGGTAGCAAAGTACGGATTACGGACCAATACAGGTAAGTAAACATTTAAATCAATGAAACGAATTTCGTTGCGCGCACTACATCGCATTTGGCGATGCAGCGCTCACAACGAAATTCGTTTTATTGATTTAAATGTTTACTTACCTGTATTGGTCCGTAATCCGTACTTTGCTACCCCCCACCCTGCCCCTCCCCCGCCCCATGTCACCGCCCGGCCGGCACTCCTACACGGACCGCGACTGAGTAATTTGTCCAAAATCACAGGATGTTGAGCTGACCCCGAGACACAGACCAGCAGCGTTGGCCATTACGCAATATCCTCTTCTTTAATTTTTATAACAGCACATTGTAAACATATTTTTAAATTAAATAAATACATTTATTAAATGCACCAATGCAAGCTTAAAAACAAAACCCATACAGCAAGACCATTTTGTCGAAAGTTATTTTTAATTATTACAAAGGCTAACATTGTTTTTAAGCTTATTGTGATATATTCATACTTTTTATCAGAAAAGAAGGGAGGTTGAGCCGGACTAGTGTGATAGGTTTGAATCGTTTCTCGAAGTGTTGGGAAAGGAGACAGTGATAGGATAATAAAGTGCAAATTAGGCTCGTAGCAAAGATCGTTATCTTTACTGCAGCGGCATATGTGGAACACATAGTGAATCAGTTGCTATTAACAGCAGGATCTCAAACTTCCCACAAAAACTATAACTTGCTTCGTAAACTGCCAAGCCATGTAGAGAGCACAGTGCACGTAATAGAGCCAAGGGAAAAAATAAACGTGTAGTCTGTCTATTCAAGTCCACAGGAGTGCAGGATGATGAAGACCAGTGAAAGAAAAGCCTGGAAGCCATTTACCAGCCGAGGCACAGGGTGAGTGATACCCATCTGGAGCTGCTTCTGCCTCCATGACGTGCTGTGATTTTACAAGCAGCTCAAGTGAGACACAATTAGAGAACTTAAAAAAATGATAGACTCGGTAGAAGCATGTTGTGCACGCTGCACTAACAGAAATAAATATTAAAAACATGTTTATGTGGTGGTGTTACTAGGAGCCCATGGCGGCCAGGCAACGTTGCAATGGGTGCAGAAGTCCAGAGCATTTGTGTGAACTGTGCATGATGTCACGTACAGGCAGAGATGCGCACAGTGGATAAAAGCACCTCAGGTGCGGTTTTCTTCTCTATGTATGGCACTGTGTTTGGCTGCTGCGAGAAGCCCAAAAGAAGATACCATTTGACTCTTTTTAGGCACACACTACGAAGTATTTTGCAGGCCAAATGTAGGCCGCAGGAGCACCTGCGTCTCTACCACAAGTGTTATGCTAATTATTAAATAAATCTACCGGCCACCTCCGCTTTGGAAAGTAGGCATCGGAAATGTGGCAGAATGCTTTTTGGAATAAAGAATGTTTTCTCAATCAGTTTGTTGTGTCCAATCAGCTGCGCGAGCGACAACCCAATAACGAGCTTTCGGGCCTTATTGTCATCCCTATGATCACCAGGGGAAGAAAGGGGCACAGAGCGCAGAGTCGCACTCACTTTCCAGGCTGGCGGTGCAGATGGGGGTAGCTTCGCCTGCATAGGCTTACCAGCCGTCGTTGCCAGTGGGGGCCTCTCTGAGGGGGGTTGTCGAGGGGCGGGCGCTGGAATACAACCCACAGCTGAACACGAGCTGAGGCAGGAAATAATAAAACCAGACGCTCGTGCGTCATGGCCTTTTTCCTGCGATTACCCGCACGGCCGGCATGTGTTTCCAATTATCGCGCCCGCGTCTGGGCACGATAATTGGAAACAGATGTCTGCCGTGCGGGTAACCGTAGGGAAAAGGCCATGACGCACGAGCGTCTGGTCAGCTTTTTGAAGCCCCTTACTTAAAGTCTCGCAGTGCAGCGCTTGCGCGCTACTCGAGGCTCGACCTAAAAACGGTGAAGTCTATGTGCCGTATCATAACACAGAGCTGGTGCCTCTTAATTTGCATTTGAGGCATCTACATTTTATATATCCGTAATTAGGAATTTCTCCAAGTTAATGAATGATCTTTAAACAGCTCAAGTAAGTAGGAAACAGAGAGATGAAATCCGTGCTCTCTGTTTCCAACTTGTGCTCTCTCCTCATTTTAGGATAATGGGGAAGTGGGCATCTTTCGATTAGAATTTCAATCTTGAACGACCCAGAAGTCTATTGTCTTGCTTCCTCCTTAGTCTAATTGTTTTTGCACAAAGGCAACTACTAAATATCACAAACCTGGTCTCTGCGTGCAATCATGCATTCACAAGCACATACTAGAGATCTACTGTTTTACTCTATCCCTTGTGTTTTTTAGATAGTGTCAAAATGCAATTTAAGAAATTAGGGATGGATGCTCTTTCCCGGGAGAGACTGTTAAACTTTTTTCTTATGTGCAAATTTGGATGACAAACTACTTGTGCGAATTTGTGATTTTAATATTGCATATGGCTGTAATTGATGGACTAATGAAGATGCACTTGAAACAAATTAATTATGTGGGTTAGGAGTGTGATTAATAATGTAATATAGTTATGCCACATTTTTGCGTGAGACTCCATTTTTTTTAGAATTGATGAAATTTCCGATGTTCTGCTCAGTCTTGCTCCTGATCATTCCCTGTCCCAATCAGGGACCCGCTGTGAGTATTCTCTCCTCACAGACTCCGTGGAGCACGGGGTGCTTTGATGTAAATGCTGATTGTATCTCAGAAAGCATATATTGTTAATGGAACTTTCCACCATGTACTCTATGTATCATTTTGAAAGATTTCGGGTGAAAGTTCCCATGTAGGCCTGCAGAAGAACATCATTTTATGATCTTTTGTTTGAGAAATGTTTCATATTGTATTGTATATCACTGGAGTGCAGTTGCTGAGGAGGCAAGCAGAAGAGAGTTTGAATTATTGGGAAGTTGCTTTTCATTTGCCAATGTGACCTACTTCTCATCATGTTGTGGTGAATCTGCTGTTTTTATAGTTGTTTATGCATAAAATGTGTATAAAAACAACTCGTTTTGAAGGTTCGGGGGCAACTTCTCATTTTCTTCCAGAGACTCTGTCCGAATATTTTAAGATTTTCTCCTCCTCCCTTAGAATGCCCATAGTACTCTTTTGAGTTTGACATTTAGAATCTGGAGAGATGTAACTGCTTGGATAGGGATTTTTTTAAATTAGATTTTATGATTCTGAATCTGAGCCTTCATGGCAGTTTATGCATTTCGCTGTGTTGGTTATATTAACAATTCTGTAATCTTTTAAACTCATTTCCGATCTAGAACTCAGTTATTAAGTTGTCCTAGTTTCTATTTGGATTTCACTATACTAACTAGTGGGCTTAATGTTGGGGAGAGTGTTGTCTCTTGCTGCAATATCAACAAGAACAACAGAGCCGGATTGCCTGAGGAAAAGATTGGGGTGCCCAACTATTGGGTTTCAATATATTATTTGGGTTTGGCTCCGACAAATTTGGTAGCAGAGGATGATTCGTGTAGGAGCACTTCCAATTTAAGGGGTCCCCAAAAGTTTTTGTAATTTTTGAATTCATAATTCCCAGTCTTAGTGAAGAAAGGAGGTTTTGAAAATGTATCAACTTTCCGGAGTCAGATCTTCCTGAGAAGCGACTAGCTGTATTGGCTGTGCGTTTCGGAACAAATTTGGGATGCAAGCATTCTTAAATAAACAGACAGCTAAACTTATTAGCAGCATAAATTAGAAAATGTTGGTACATTGTTTCAGTAAGGGGGGAATAAAACATTCTTAAAAATTGTGCTATTGTAAAATCCAAAGGACAATGGTCAATAACAAAGTAGTTTGCTATCAAATTGTTTTATCACCCTAATATGTTCTTTCCAACGCTCTTTCGGTGGGAATATAATCATGCAAGTACACTGCTTATTATAAGTACAGTTTATAATGTAAATACATGAGCAAGAACGCCTAAATGTAGACCTATATTCATCAGGCTGCGATGAACACTGTCAGGTATTTTATATCATCATACAGAATGTATAAGTATATATCTACCCAAGTAATGTGTGTATTGTACTTGTTTTATGTTCAATAACATTAAATAATAAATAAATAAATACAGTAAGAAATATTAGAGTTGATTATTATTTTAATTTTGAAAGACCTAGACTTATTGCCATTCATAAACGTTTTGTTATTTTAATGGATATATTTGCAGCAAATGCATTTACCATATTTTTAGCAACGCTCAAGCAGGTCTGGCAGCCAGATGTTGAGATACTTTTTTGGAACTGGATGATGTCACTAGGGCTGAGAATTTGCTGAGGTGTCTCAGCCTTATGATAAGTTAGTTTAGGAGCTGCTGAAATACGCCATCCTTTTTAAGGATAGCCCAATGTTTCCAAAGAATATTATACATTTTACTGTTTTTAGCTCTAAATTTTGTGATGAAATGGATCTAATTTCCAGGTTCATTTGGTCTTTTGGTTTTCTTCTAGTAAGACATTAACCTGCTTAATTTTCTTAACTTTAGTAGCTGCTTCAGGCAGCCTCTTTGCTCAAATCTGCTGATGCTTGCAGAGCCAGATATGACTAATGGCCTCTACAAGTTCTTTTAAATCCTAACAATTTACCATAGTACTGTAATCATGTTTGTTTGCATTGCCATATAGTGTGTTAGATACTATAGGCAGGAGTGTCTTTTGTGAAAGTAATACCTTTACATTTTAGTCCTACGTTTAAGTTTTAGTTGTGGATCAAGGAAATGCATAAGGTACCTGCTATACTCGGAGTTGAGATTTACATTAAACTGATCGGAAGTAAGATATACATGGTAGTCAAGACGATCCGTTGCAGAGCCACACCAAAAAAATAACATGTAATCTAAATAGTGTCCCCAAAATATTACGTTTGTAATCATCATGATGCGTGTCATTTAAGACATTCTCCCTCTCATACCAGCCAATGAATGGGCTGGCATAAGAGGAGCAAAGCTGGCACCAAGGGCAGTGTTCCATTTCTGATGAAAGATATCAATTTGATACAAAAAGTAGTAGTCCAGACAGCGCTAGGAAGCCCTGGTAGGGTAGCTATGCACTTTATAAATTTGCCGAATAGAATAAAGTTCGCTATTTCTGATGGTATTTTACCCAGTTTCACTAATTGTCTTATTTTGTCATGTAAAAAAAGTCTTACGCCTTTAATCTATGTTCATGTTCAATAATAGTTTAAAGTCTCTTGACATTCATTGTGCAAGAAATTGGGTTACTTGTTGGGAGGGGTGAAACCCTACTCAAGCAGCAGCCACCATCTTTGTCAGGTTTCAGGCTCAAGCAAACTCCAAATTAACCTGTGCTCAACCCTCCTGTAGTTTGGCACAGGGCAGTCAGGCTTAACGTAGAGGCAATGTGTAAAGTATTTATGCAGCACTTCAAACAGTAATAATGTGAAAACACAACATAAGAAGAATCCCACACCAATTTAGAAGAATAGAGCAAATTTTGATAAATAAGACAAGACCAAAACAGGAAAAAGCTAATCAGTAGAACTGGAGATATGCAATTTTAAAGATGTCAGTGAAAATAGCACCAACAAGTACACAAAGCGCCAACTGTAGATATCTGGTCCCCCGGACTGGTACAAATTCACAAGTTCAGGCCAACCACGATGTTGTGCAGGCCAGCTACAGGGATGCAGTTAGGCTTGCTGAACAAGAGTACCTTAAATCCTGGTTTACAGAGCGTTGTGAGGCCTCGGGCTGAGGGTGCATCACTCAGCCGAGGTGATGTGTCAGTTCCGCTGAACGGTGAAACTGCGATGCGAGGTCCTGCGTCATCATCGAAGATCCAGTCGTTGAGGGCTTGCGATGTGAAGTCCTGCTTCGAGGATTCATTGATCGGTCAAGGCAATGCAGCAGATCCAATGAGCTGTGAAGCTGCGATGAGAGAACCTGTGTCGTTATTGAGGCGTCCGTCAACTAGGGCTTTATGTCAGAAGGCTCCACATAGGCGGCGATTCCCATGCAGACTGGAAGGTCAATGTGGAGTCCAGGCATCTAGAGAACCCTCGCCGCAGACGCAATGCGTTGGCTCTGCTTGGGATTGTGCAGCTCAGCAGAAGAGATGCATCAGTTCTGCTTGGTCCACAGATGGACTGGTAGAGCACTTTCAAGCCCACTTCCCAGGGTCCAGGACAGGTCTGGCACCACTTGGACAGGTAGGACTCACAGATGGCAGAGTCTACGTGCTACGATCAAGGTTGTTGGAGCCTTCTGTCCCTGAGGCTCTAGTCGGGAGGCCAGCCAACTAGCACTTGGTGTCACTTTGGGGTCCTGGGTTCAGCAGATGCAGGTCCAGTCCTTCTCACCTAGGTAAGAGGACAGCAGACAGCAAGTCAGCACAGCAGCGCAGCAGTCTTTCAGAGCAGCAGTCCAGCAGAGTGGCAGTCCTAGCACAGCAGTCCTTCTTCCTGGCAGAGTATCCACAAGTCAAGAAGTATACTGAAGAGTTGAGGTCTGAGGTCCAATATTTATACCTGGTGCCCACTTTGAAGTGGCTGAAACCTCTAGAGGTTTCCACCCCCCCCTGAGGTGTCAGGAATCCCCCTCCCTCCGGTCCTTGCCCCAGCTTGTCTGGTTCACGATAGCCCACTGTCAAGCCTTTTGTGAGAGTGCTCAGGCAAAGCATTTGTGATATGCAAGTGTGGTAGGTGACAGCTTCTCCCCCTCGTTAACCCAGAGTGGCCCATCCTGCCAGCACCTATCTTCTCTTTATCTCACTGTCTTTGAGCAATACACAAAGACCACCTGCCAGCTACACCTAGTCATGTAACCCAGGATCAGTCTGCAGAAACCAAATGGTTTGGAAAAGAAAATTACCACTTTCCAGAAGTGGCATTTTTAGAACTGTGATTAAAAATCTGACTCTACCATTATAGAGGGCTTTTAATTGCAGTTCTTTATCACCAAACTTGATATTTTTGACTGTTCCTACTAGGAAGTTACAACTTATTAAATTTAAAAAGGTAACGTCAGTGTTATCCAATAGGAGAGGTGGGCCCTGCAGTAGGGAAAATGAATTTTGGGGTTTTGCACTACCAGGACATGTAAAACATAAAAGTACACGTCCAGCCTTTTAAATACACTGCACCCTGACCTATGGGCTATTCAGGGCCTACCCTAAGTGTGACATATATGTATTAAAAAGGAAGGCCTGGCAAAAGGTTTATATTGCCAGGTTAAAATTATAGGTTAAAACTGCACACATGGGTTGCAATAGCAGGCCTGAGACATGTTTAAAGGCATACTAAAGTGAGTGGTACAGTAAGTGCTGCAGGCCAACTAGTAGCATTTAATTAACAGGCCCTGGGCACTGGTAGTGCTACTTTTCTAGGGACTTACAGGTAAATTGAAAATGCCAATTGGGTATAAGCCAATTCTACCATGCTTTAGGGAGATAGCACAAGCACTTTTGCGCTGGTTAGCAGTAGTAAAGTGCGCAGAGTTCTAAACACCAACAAAAATTGGTTCAGAAAACAGGAGGGTGAAGGCAAAAAGTTTGGTGATGACCCTGCAGAAAGGGCCATGTCCAACACATTGCAGCAAGAATATATTTTTAATCCCATGATAGGTCATAAAGTTTTTTCAATAATTCTTTTTTATCTTGAACAAAGGGAGGCAAAGTACAATTGAGGAAAGAAATACATGAATATATTCTGCAATTTATTTCCATACTGGAGCCAATCCTTGATATTGTAGATCTACAAGGAGGGTTTCTGCTCCTGTTGTGTACAATTGGTAAGGAATATATAATTGGTAATTTAGGACATCTCCCCACCCACAAAGATAAAGTTATTAGTGCATTATAATACAATTTGGGGCAGATTGACCACTTTTTCACGCAGCCCAGTGCAGCAGCCGCAAATGCTGTGCAGCATGAAAAGGAGAGAGGAGGAGAGCGCAAAATTTACTGAAATATGGCACTCTCCTCCCCTTTCTCTAGCACCGGCGCTGAAATATGCTGCCGTGCACCATGGAGACACCTTTGCTCCATGGTGCAAGGTGTCTCCGTGAGTCTAGCATAGGTTTTGTCCTGGAAGGGTGCCCTTCCAGGACAAAATACTGCGCATAGACTGACATAAACCATTTTCCCTCTTTGTATGTGGGCTGTACAGTGCAGCACACGTACAAAGTCGGAAAAGAAAGGAGAAATTAAAACTTTTCTCCTTCCTTGCGCCTACTTCAAAAGGGTGCAGTTTTCTGACGCTAAACCCTGTCTACTTTATTTAGTAAATTGGGTTTAGCGTCAGACACCTTGGGTGGTTGCATGGAATGCCCATGCTCCCCCCATAGTACGCCCCTTTGGTGCTAAGTAATGCAAAGCAGCGCTATGCGTTGCTTTGCATTACTTTCACGTTATTTCCAGCACTAGGCAAGTTTAGCACTGGACAGTAAATCGGAAAAAGGATTTTGCGCCGATTTGTGTCACTTTTGTGACACAAATACGTAGTAAAATCTTAGTAAATCTCCGCCTTTGAGTTTTATCTCTCCACAATCTTTGCAGAAAGTTGGCTCATTTGCTAAAGGTTGTAAAAAGAGAAATACATTACGCAATATTTCCTCCTTTTTCCACCTGGTGGATGATAAGTAAAAAGTCACTTTCCAAAACTTGTAGACTAACTTTCTCTTTATTAAACAAATTATCAGTCACATTGTCTTACACAGTTTTCCAAATATTGACAACTAAGTTAATGAAAAATGTTGATAGCATTTTCCTTATGCATCTGTGGAGTAAACCTAGATAATTCTGAACCCCCTAAAGATATCTTCGTCTAGCTCTCTAGATGTTGGTAATTCTTCCATGTCATGTGGGTCTATTGATTGTAAACCTATTAGCAGGTAAATGTTAAGTAGGTACTTGATAGAAATTTCAGAGATTTTGGGAATTAGTTATATTTCTAATGATTCTTTGGGGCATTTTCAAATATTTTTGAGCCATTAGTTAGGTAGTGGTGGAAGATTTTAAAACAGAAGAGCCTCCTAAAAATTAATAGCTGAAACTTTAGTTTGCTTATTAACAGAATTATCAATTTGTAGCATCTATATAAACACTTCCTCAATGGTAATCCCTCTCATCTCCTATGAATATTGATTTATGTTTGCTTATGCTATAATTTACAGCATTGATACAATTGTATTCAGTGAAACACATGTTGATTGTCATCATGAATTGGCTATGATGGTATGAACTAATTGGAGAATGAAGATATGAAACATTTATCATCTGAAAATAAATCTATGTCATAAACTCTATTCTGTAATTGGAGTGCTATTGAATTTTCCTAATGCATTGCAAACATCAGGATCACTTGCATGCTCGCCACCGCTCCCTATTTTTCTCTCATTATTAGTTGGTCATGGAATGTTGATACTAATGTTGATTTTGAGCCACCTTGCAAATTAGCTTTAAGATGAGTCACTTTGGTTTATAGAAAGCAATTCTGAGACTATGGGCCCGATTCTGATGCGGGTTGGAAAAGCTTCCCGACCAAGGGCCTGATTCTGATGCGGTTAGGAAGGCCTCCTAACGGCATTTGCTCCTTCCAAATCGGATCGGGAACGTGTCTTCCCGACCGAGGGCCCAATTCTGATGCGGTTAGGAACAAATGTTCCCATTGAAGTCAATGGGAGTTCAACCAAATCGTATCTGGAAGCATCCGGATGCATCCTACTCCGCCGGTCGGACTTTCCCGATCCGAGTGGGTCGGACACCATTTCCCAACCGATTCGGTCGGGAAGCTTTTCCAACCCGCATCAGAATCGGCCCCATAGTCTTTTAACTGCTAGCATATTATATTAACCATTTGAGCACTAACATTTATAGTCTTTTTCAATAATGCAGCTGAAGGACCTTGTCTTCTATAAAGAAAATCAATTTGCACTGGAACAAATACAAATTTGTAAGGGTCTGACATTAAATACAACACACAAATGAAAGCCAAGTAAGAGCCACAACGACTGATGTCACAGAAACAATATTTAATATCCAAAATTGCTTCCTCTAAAACAAACCCTACAAGATCATAGACTGTTGTGAGAACATTCTTGGAGTGCTCGACAGGCTGGAAACTCTTGTGGTAGCCTTTGAAAGCTCTGTGAGAACCTAGATCTTCCAAGAAGTCTCCCAAGATCTCATCAACCGCCTGCTGCTCACTGATTTTCCATTAGGGTTAACACTCCTGAATGTGAGAGCCTGCCATTATCAGGAACTGGAAAAAGAAATTTCCCCAAAATTTTCCACCAATCCTAAACACTGAGGGGAAGTACATATGCTGGGAACACTTTAAGGCCTTCATGGCCAGAGGGAAAAGTGACATCTAGATTGCCTTTAACATAAATCACAATTTAGAAGTGTAAATTTAAATACAAAAGTAGAGTTACATTAAATTCTTTGGAAACTTGGATTAAAAAATCAATGTGAACTCTTTATTGTAGTTATAATTGTTGTAATATCAAATCTCAGAAGCAATGTAATTGCAAAAGTGAATTTGTAAAAGATGATTTACCTCAACCTGGATGAACACAACATCTGAACCAAGTCATAGAGATTTTGTCAAAGTGTGGGTACTCTTGGATGTCTGAAAAACTATTGCAGAAAAATACCACAGCAATGGGTGGTAACCACAGGACACAATCTAAATATAAACAATCCAAATATAATGCTGTGATGTTATGGTGAATGATGGTACAGGCTTGCCAATGTTTTGAACCACTGTTTAGATAGAAGCAAACCTTGAAAAAAACAAAGAAGGATGTCTTGCCTTAAACAAATACACTATGTTATGCCTCATTTCCAGTTATTTAATGGGGATAGAATCTGAATTCACCCTTCAATAATCAAAATCATCAATGACATGTAGCAATAATGTTACTTGTGTTGCTGTGTAGGCGGGGGCTCAGCTTAGCAATTTGCGCAACACTGCTTCATTGGGGCAGGTTGGCTAGGAATTTGCTCATGTTTAGAATCGTCAATAATGATGCAGATGAGCTAAAACAATTGAATGCAATCTCCAAGGATGATTTCCTTGTGATTATATTACACAGATAAATCATTTTCACGAATCTGATTTTTGTTATGTTAGAAATAAAGTAAGTCTCTAAATATCTTGTTGCAAAAAAACATTTTGAAAGTTGTGTATTGAATATTCATTTGTAATGGTTGGTGTGTTGTACCAAGTACGTCGGCTAGTCCATACCTGGTAGCTACATCAAAGAAATTTACTGAATAAGTAGTTGATATTATCAAAGGCAAGGAGGCACTTTATTCGGTATGCACATGGGACTAACTAGAATATGACAGAAATAAAACAACAATGGATATTACTTTTTACCCTGTATATAGATTTCAAACATGTACTGCAATATGAAGTCTTACCTTTGAACATCAAAACATATGTCGGTAAACACTGAAAATTAAGGACTGATTTTAGCAATTCTCATAATTTACTACATATTGCACTAATGTTCACTAACATTTCAGGAGGTTGCTTGCCTAACACCAAGTAGTGCTGATATGGTACTGAGCCAACCTTACCGTCACTACTTCAATAACAATGTGCACTAATTTACCCCCACCTGGGCCTTTTCAGCCTTCTTCTTGCCACATTCCATGCTTTTTATCAATTCAGGCTTTGAACCTTATAGTGTCAGGGGACTTCTACATCTGGAGAGAATTATTTAGTCTTCTTGATTCTTCCTGCTACCTCTCAAGTTTTTCCATTGATCTAGACTGTGAGAAATTGGGTTGCTGTTTCGGGGGCTGTGAGCCATTCTCAAGCAACGGCCACAATCCTTGCAAGGGTAACCACAAAAGTCACCAAATTAACCTGTGAATTACCCTCTGGTACTATGGTATGATGGCAGTCAGGCGTAACATAGAGGCAGTGTGTAAAGTCTTTATGCAGCACACAAACAGCAATAAAGTGAAAACACAAGGCCACAAAGAGCAAAGAGAGCATTGTGGATGGTTGTCGCTGTAGCGTGAAAAGCAGGCCGAGCATCACTTTAGTGCGAAGATCCTGTGAGGTGTCGCAGACGGGTATTGTTGAAGGCTCGTGTGGTGGGCACTGTGGGCTATTGATGTTGTAGCGCAAAGTGCAGAACGTATGTTGCCGGTTGTTGCTAGTAGTTGCTGTAGCATGAAGAGTCAGGTTCGCCTTGAGCTTCACGTTGGTGGTTGGCGCAGGGGGCAAGATCTTGTTGTGAACAGGCCCGTTTGCGGTCATAGAGAGCTCAAAACTTCAGGATCTCTCCTTTTCTTCAAGGAGAAGCTCAATTGATGCCACATCAAGGGTCCAGGACCTGTGAGGCACCTCTTGGGGATCAGGGACTCACTCCAGCAGAGCCAGCAGGGTACAGTCAGGCCCAGTTACAGGGCCAGGCAGCAGGGCATCTGGGCAGATGCAGGGAGGCTTCTAGAGCTTGTTACGTCCCGTAGCTCTAACAGGAGGTCAGTCACATGACCCTCGGAGTCACTTCAGCCTGGCATGAAGGGTGCAGGTCTAGTCTTACTTCTCAGCAAGCTAGCCAGGCCTCAAGCAGCAGAGCAGCAGTGTGTCCTTCTCCTGTAATATCCACAGGTCCAGGTGTGTACTCAAGAGTTGGATTGGAGGGGCCAATATTTATACCTGGTGTCCACTTTGAAGTGAGAGAAGCTTCTGGCGTTTCCCCCTACAGAAGTGTGTGGAAATTCTTGCTTCTTTGCCCTGGCTCGAGGCTGGCTATAGGCACAAAGGCTAGTGTGAAGTGCTTTGTGTGTGAGCAGGGCCCAGCCTATTATTGTGTTAGCAGGGCTGTGCACAGCTCTGCCTCCCCATCCTGCCAGTGATGGCCCATTCAGGCACACCTAGTCCCTCTATTCTCCTGGAGGAACATACAGAGGCCAACTGCCACTCACACCTTTACATGTGACACAGGAACAGACTGCAGGCACCAACAGGCACATGCATCAAAGCTTTTTGCTATCGCAAACGGTGCATTTCGCAAAAATCGGCCGTTTGCGATCGCAAAATTAGCTTTTGCGATGCATGAAACAACTTGCCACTCGCAATTTAAGAAATCGCAATTTTCTGCGATTTCTTAAATTGCGATAGCATTTAAGGAATCGCAAATTGCGATTCCTTAAATGCAATGCAAGATGCCATTTAAAATAGTGATTTCGCTATTTGGGCCCGCTATTTACCGTGAAATCATACCAGATGGTAAATAGCGAAAACTTTGAAAAATGCACTAAAGTGCATTTTTCAAAGTTGTAGATCACACACACACACATGTCCCGTGAAACATTTGTGCACAGATCAATTTCAGGGGTGCAGCAGGGTGTCCTTTTGACACACTTGCACCCTGAAATTGCATGCGCAATTTGCGAGTACCAATTGGTACTCGCAAATTGTGCATGCAATTTCCCATTCATTCCTATGGGCCTGTAGGCCCATAGGAAGGAATGGGAAGCCATTCCTTATTTGCGTCTCGCTATTTGCGAGTCGCAAATAAGGAATGTGTAGGAATCGCTATTTTTATAGCGATTCCTACATGCATAGGCTTTTGCGAGTCCTTAATTGCGATTCCTTAATAATCGCAATTTAGGACTCACAAAATCCTACCTTGATGCATGTGCCTGCAAATGTTTAGGGCAAGAAAAGGCCAACTTTCTAAAACTTTAGCACCAAGGGGGGTTAGGCCCAAATGGACAGATACCAGGTAGGGCCATAATATATTTCTAAAATGTAATAGTGCCTCCACGGGACTCAATGAAATGACGGAGTTATCAAAAGCTTGAGTATCTGTTCAATATAATTCCATAACTTATACAGTGCGATTGTTTCCCATGTGGAAGGTGAGTTGCGGTTCCATTTCGTACGCCAACAACTTCAAGATCCAGAATGCACAGTACCGATTGACATTTTGTCAAAAATGAGCCCTCACGCTATTGGAGGCCTCATCTGGACTACATGTCCCACGATTTATTGCTGATTAGTTAAAAAACTAAATGACTCCCACAGGAAATGCCCTTGCTGGTGTACAAACGGAGGATTACTGACATGGAAAGCCCGATTACAAACAAGTAAGCGTGCAAGCTCCCTTGATATTCAAAATAAATGTCCCCACACGCGGACGCTTTGATGCTAATCCGCGATGCACTTGTTTTTCAGAAAAGCGTAATGTTCCCAGAGATTGAGATGGCGTCAAGTTGCAGTTAGAATTTGAACAAGTACCATTCAAGGTATATTGGAGAAGCTATAGCTAGCATGCATATTTTTTCGAAAAAAAGCTGCCGACTAACGAGTTGATAGATTAGTAACTCTATCGCATCTTCATTTCAGAACGCGCTGCAACGTTTGCGTGCGGCTTAACACGAAAGAATCAGATTAGGAGGTATGTGCCAACCATTTCATCTAAATTTTTAGAGTGCATCTCTTAATAAATAAAAAAGTGCTTCGCGTAACGCTCATCTCCTGTTTTTAGATAGTTTGAACAAACTGGATTTAACACCGCGTTCAGACTAAAAAGAATTTGGAGAAAGCAGTAAGCTTTACCAGCCCTAAAGCCAAGGTAGGCATTTCACAGATTGTATCTGGATGCGTGTTGCGCAATTATGCATACACGGATTTGACAATTAGTTTTTTATTCGAATAGGGACAGCTACATCCTTCCTGTCAATCAACAAATACAAGCAAGCCTAATGGGGGAAATTTCTTCCATCAGGTAATATTCCTTTCATAATGACTCTAGAGCACGGAGAGAATGAGATCAGCTGTAAAATTAGTGACACGTTTGTCTTGTGTTCATTTGTTTTAGATTACACCAATGCTCATAAATCTGAAGCCTTGATGAGAGCCCCTGGAGGTCTCCCGGGTCTCGAAACGCGTCAGCACTTCATTTAACGCTGAGGAACTTTAATGAATATATTTATGTATAGTTTGAGGGATTGTTATTGAAAGCAGTATCCCCATCTGGTTGCATAAGTTGTTCCCTGCGTTTGATAGTCCTTTCCCTAGTTTAAAAGAAATGTGAAAGGAAAAACGGTCTATCCTTTGAATTTTTATTGGTGGATGACTTCATTTATGTGTCATTGAGGTATATGTTGTATGTTACAAATATATGTAAATTGTTTTGATTTTTGTATGTTTTCTCTGAAATGAATAGGAAGTGTTCCTATTCATACATTTTTGAATGTACATAAATATAAGAAAAGTTTTCTAAAAAGAAAAAAAGGTTTAATAAATAACCAGATCACATGGAATTTGTATCCCTTGATCTTTGCTGAAAGTAGGCGGCATAAAAGATTGAAGATAACCAGGTTCCAATTCTTTTTCACAACTTTCTAAAAGTGGCATTTTCAGAATTTTGACTTACAATCCAACTTTACCATAAAAGAGGGTTTACAATTACAATTCCTCAGATACCAAACATGACTTTTCTACCTGCTCCTAAACAAAGTTTTTTGCTTATTAAATGTAATAAGATAACCCTATGGGAGAGTTAGGCCTCACAGTAGTGAAAAATAAATGTAGGAGTTTTTCACCTCCAGGACATGAAAAACTTAAAAGTACATGTCCCACTTTTTAAATACTTTTCACCCAGCCCTATGGGCTACTTAGGACCTATTCTAAGGGTTAACTTAAATGTATTAAAAGGGGAGGTTTAGGCCTGGCAAAGGTTTATTTTTCCGGGTTGAAATGGCAGTTTAAAATTGCACACACAGGCTGCAATAGCAGGCCTGGGACACGTTTTTTAAAAGGATAATTAAGTTGGTGGCACAATCAGTGCTGTAGGCCCAATAGGAGTATTTAATTTACAGGACCTGCATATCTCTAGTACCACTTTACTAGGGACTTACAAGAAAATGAAATATGCCAAAGCGGTATAAGCCAATTTCACCATGTTTAAAGTAGCGAGCACAAGAACAAATTGAGCAAAACAGGAGGAGTAAAGGCAAAAAGTTTGGGGGAAAACCCACTAAGGCTGACAGGTTTAATATAACATTGGAGTTCCACGCAACATCCTCCTGTCCATCGAGAAGGTTGTTTCTTCCAATCCTAGTAGTAATTGGAAAAAACTGTTCAAAATCTACTCGAAGAATCTCTCCTTTCGCACAATTGGCAATAAATAAGTTCTTTAGGCAATTACAGAACATGATTCACCTCTACCCTAGATACTGTTGCCCTACTTAAATCCTTCGACACTCCTGTGCACATAACTTAACCTCTTTATATTCAGATGAACTTGCTTTGTCCCCTTTTAAAATAATCTCATTATAATTTTAAAGGAAGCTATAAAGACATGAAATAAAAAGTTAAGGAAATTATACGTTGGCGTCTTTGGTGTTGAGATGTTATTGTTGATAAGTACTTTGTGTATTATATGTTTCTTTTTTATTTTTATTTAGCGCAACAGAGATTTGTGCAAAGCCATATCTTTAAATAAGGAGTATCATGCATAGAAATTAAGTAGGCATAAAAGAAATCAAAACAGTTTTTAATGCCATTTCCATTTAGCTTGTGCCAGACATATCCCTCAAAGTTCTTGTATGCCTCCTTGTCAAATTTGCTCCATACATTCTTAAATCTATGTGTGTTATGTATTATATGCGTCCGTTTTTTCTTACCTACATAGGGATCCTTCTGCTATGTTTGTTTTGCACTAGTGGCATGCTATCTGCAGATGGTGAATTCGAATTGACACAAAAAAGAAATTGTAATTCATGGACTAGTTCCCACATGATAAATTGAGAATCATAATGTATTTGAATATCTCTACCGATCAATATTTTATTAAACACTTTCTCCCACTAAGTTAATAGTGTGGGGGCATGCAGCAAACAAATGGAGCTGGTCTGAAGAAAAGGTTCCACATTGAAAACATCTCCCCATGGGACCTGAATCAGAGTTACATTTTGACATTTTGCCTGGGGTATCAAATCAATTAAACATGGTTGGATTGTGAATAAGTATACATTTGAACATTGCCGAATTCTGATGTCCTCTTATTAGAGAGTCTAGGAATATCTACTAATCTACATCTTGGACTAGCACATCTATCTATTTAACAGTCCATTGAGTTAACTGATCATTAATGAGGGATGAGAATGCCTGATTTAATTTAAGGATGAAATATATACATAAAATGACTAGTATCCAAACTATACCAAGAATAGGGTACATAAAGATCTCTATATTTCTAGCTATAAAATAAACTCATAATTGCAAATATTTTGAAAATTTATCTTGTGGAATTACAAATTAATTTTGTAGCTTGGTAAATTGTTTGGATACCCCAATTTTTCAACAATTGATGAATTAGATATTATTTAGAGATATGCCAAGCAGATTTTGGTGAAAACTAATAAATCTCCAGCTGTGACAGATTATTCTATAACGCAGTACTCTGTTGTTATGTCTATTTCAAGCCATCTACGGATATCACCCATGCAAGGCATATATTTGACAGCCTCTTAAATTGTATGGCCCTTGTGCGACTGTAAAGAATTACAAATCAGAATAAGTAAACAGGGGAAGTTGTTTGTAATACACATTCATTATTGAAGGAACTTCATTAACAGCATGTGCAAGTATAAAAAATGAATTCCCTAGAACTTCCCAGAAGTACAACTGAAAATTTCAGAGTGCCTCTTCTCCAAACAAAGTAACAATTAACAGTTAACCCAGGTGAGACCGGGCGAAGTATGCAACAAAACAATGTCTCAGCTGGAGATTATTAAAAAAATGGGACAATTCAAACACAGTGAAATAAATCACAATTGGGAAGGGGAACAAAGGAAGGGAGACCACAACGTAAGGATAGGGTAGAGTGAAATAAACTATAATTGCATAAGTAGTTAAGAAGCACTACAGTACATCATTATACAATGACCATAACACACAGAGTGAGCACTGGTCGTGCTAGTGAAAGTGGACGGCGCAGTGACATAAAGTGTGAAATACAGCATGAACGGCGAAAAATAGGTAAGTATAAGGTGGGCAAAAATGCAAGTTATATACAGTGTTGTACACGTTAGTCAGATAAATAGATTGACCACAATAGCGCCTGAGTTCTAGGCTTCTCCAAACAAAACAGGGAGCTAGAGAAATTGCAAAGCCCATCTAGACCTTTTATGAGTCCACATAACAGATGATATACCAGTATCTAACTGACAAAAGAGTCATCGAGGGACATAGAGTGGTAGTGAACAAAAGAAGAAGGATTTTAGATAAGATCAGCATCCTTAGTAGGTTCATGTGACCCAGAAATATCAAAGGCAAGTGTTCCAACCTCTTAGGAAATTGAATAATTTATTGTAGGGGTGCCTAGTAATTATATTTCCTCAATAATCTGTTTTGGTCCGTAAACTTAATCCAGGATTTTTCATTTGGCTGACTGGGTATTTTTCATGTGCTCTTACTTGACCTTTATTATGAAAGAGTTTTAACGTTACATAATTTATACTATGAATATGTCCCACATTTCACTGCTGTTGCTTTTATAGCAGGGATAGTTTAGGATGACTGGGGGTCGTTAATATGAGATCATTCGCATAGGTTAAAACTTTAGATTCTTCGTTAGATAATAATATTGGAGGAATGTCAATATTTTGATAGAGCCAGGTTAGGAAAGGCTCAATATATACAGCATAAGGAAAAGGCGAGGATGAGCAGCTTTGTTACTTGCCCCAAAAGATAGTAAATGAGACTGCAAAATGGTCTTTGATCAAGACTGCTGCATATGGGTATCGGTAATGGGCTTGAATTCAGCCAAAACACTTGTTGCATCACAGACATGAGGAGTGTCCATTTCACATGTTCAAATGTCTTTTCTGCATCTAAACATTTAATGTGGACAGTTGTTGTAAGCCTGCAGCCCAGGCAATCAGTGCAGCCATAAAGTTGTTATAGGCTATCACATGGTATCCATGCTTGGAATAAAGTCATGTTCCCATGGCATAACTAAGCTGGAAATAATGGAACCCAGGAGAATAGCAATTAATTAAGCATATCTTTTGTTTTCCGCACAGAGCAGTAATGTAGCTTGAAAAGAGCCCAGAAGATGAGGAGGTTTTCTTTCTTTAGAAACTCCATAATATGGGTTATGTCCCATGGAGATAGAATCGAAAACCCACCGATTATTTCTTGGATAACTTCAGTCAAAGGTAGAACCAGATTGAAATGAAACTCAGTTGGCAATGCATTAGTGCTGTTCACTTTTCCTGATAGAGCATTGTGGATGGCATGTAATAGTTACTGTACAGTTACTGAAGCAAGACTATCCTGTCTTTGTGACAATGTTAGTGATAGCAGTGATATTTTATCTAAAAATGACTACCTTTGTTGAACATCTCATTGATGGCCTATTCTCTTTCAAAGTGTTTTCATACATGTTCTTGGTCAAAGCTGATGTTGAGGCTGACAGTTGTGAGCTATAGGACTCTTCTTGTACATCCAAGTCCTCTACGGAAATGGAGAGTAGCATGTTAGATTGCTTGGTTTGGGAGGAATTTATAGAGGCTGAATAGAAACATATTTCTTGACTACAAGCAGAAGGCCTGTATCAGATAATTTTAGAATCATATGTGCCCACGCCCTCACCCCCCAGCTAACCTCAAGGTCTTTGAAACATGCTGCAGAATTGATTTTGCTATATAGATACCATCGGGTTGGACATGCTGACAAGACAGGGACATCCTCGTAGCATTTGTGAGTGAGGCTAACTAGGCAGTTCGTTTTGTAAATCAAAGATAAAACAGGGATTATTCACACAGACTTCAGACATAGGGGAGGTATTTAGGCACTGTTATAAGAATTACAGGGAGATGGCAATGCTCAAGAAAGGTAGTCTGTGATATCACTGTATAATCTAAAGGCTGCATTTTATATTTTACACAGTGGATGTTGCCACTGTGTAGCTATAGTTAAATCAGAGTTCCCATAGGAAGAGAGTTTTTTTGGTTTGCTAATAACTTTGGCGTCTTTGCCAAATCTTCACGAAACTTTCTAAAAAAAAAAGTTGCTGGTAGGGTTCAGGGTGATCTATCAAATAGGGGCCAAGAAAAAGAGGGGTTCCAAAACATTCTATTCTCTTAGGATTTTTTTATGTGATACAGAAAAAACAGCTGAACAGAATTACACTGAATTTGCCATAAACTTAGAGCCTTACTCAGAAAGCATGCTTTTTGTGAATTGGTGTCAGTGTGTTCAGCCGTTTTTTAGACATTTGAATTTAAAGAGGTGCTTGGTAGGTACAAAGAGGTTAAAAAGTTAGGTGTATCTGGATGGTGGGTCCTACTGTACTCCTGCAATACCGAAATAAAAACAAAATAGGGCCCTTTGAGGGAGCTTTTTTTCCATTGACCATTTCGATACCGCAGGATCAGTCCTGCCCCTCGGTACCAAGCAATATGATTGGCAGACCAAAAGTGAGAAGAAAATTTTGCAGCTGCTGTAGTGTCCTGTAAATAAAGAATGACGGAACCCTTTTGGTTCCTGATGGACTCCAAAGACCTGTGAAGTAAACGTTGGAGGATAATGAGGTGAATGCAGGTTTAGAACGTTGAGTTCTTGCATACACGCTGAATGAATAAAGACATGTATAACTACTCTCCTTGTGTGGCATAGTCATTGGCAAGTGCCCGGGCTGAGTAAGACGCTACAACTGGTGACTAGTAGGGTAAAAGTAACCCTTATATATCGACAGCGCTCTCCCAGAATGTTTGCTTTGGTCCAGCAAACTGCTCATGCGTGCCAAAAGTGCCGTAGCCGAAGTACAGAATCGACACTGGTACCTGTAGAGTCTCAGTCCAATGCCAGCCTGTGTAACTCTTTTGCAGACAAAGAAAGCAACAATGAAAATGCACACATTGGTGGCCGAGACTCGAATGAAAAGGTCATAAACAGAGACACTGAGCTACTATGCTAATTAATGCTATATGTTATTGTTGGACCTGGCCCTTTTTGCAGGCTAATCCCCAAACTGTTTGCCTTCTTCCTCCTATTTGTTCTGGCCTGTTTTTGTTGGCTCTAGGATTATGGGCACTTTACCACTGCTAATCAGTGCTAAAGTGCATATGCTCTCTGTGTAAATGGTGATTATGATTGGTTATCCATGATTGGCATATGTGTGTGCCCAGGGCCTGTAAATCAAATGCTACTAGTGGGCCTGTAGCACTGGTTGTGCCACCCACATAAGTATCCCTGTAAACTTGTCTCTGACCTGCCATTGCAGTGTCTGTGAGTGCAGTTTTAAACTGCCATGTCGACCTGACAAGTACACCCACTTGCCAGGCCCTAACCTTACCTTTTACTACATGTAAGGCACCCCTAGGGTAGGCTCTAGGTTACCCCATGGGCAGGGTTCAGTGTATGTGAAACGTAGGGCATGTACTGGTGTGTTTTACATGTCCTGATAGTGAAATACTGCAAATTTCTTTGTTCACTAGTGCAAGGGCTATCTCTCCCATAGTTTATCATTGGAGCTGACTTGTAACATCTTCCATGTGCAACTTTCAATTGGGAAGAGCTAGAGATTTGGAGGTTAAGCCCTCTGAGCTCAGAATTTAAAAAACACATCTTTTAGCAAAGGTAGTTTTTAAACTGTGTTGTGTTTGGAAATGCCACTTTTAGAAAGTGCAAAAACAACAATTGATGGACAGAATGCAGAACAATGTCGTACATTCACCCCAGTACAGAGATCTGGGCCTAAATCCATCGTTTTTTTGCTCACCATGCCATTCCAGTTTGGACCCAGCCATATGCAAATCAGTCTTGACCCTGCACCCAATGGGAACAGTCCAGCCCGAACTGCCAGGCCAGGTCCTCCCTGGACTGGAAACAAGCATCCTAGGACCGGTTTCGGGCTTTCAGCCCTCATCAGCCAAGATAGCTTGACTCCAGTGGCATGGAGAGCACGGGACCCACGTCTGGGCATACCCGTCCCACTCGGGGTGACAAATGCAAAAACAACAATTGATGGACAGAATGCAGAACAATGTCGTACATTCACCCCACTACAGAGATCTGGGCCTAAATCCATCGTTTTTTTGCTCACCATGCCATTCCAGTTTGGACCCAGCCATATGCAAATCAGTCTTGACCCTGCGCCCATTGGGAACAGTCCAGCCCGAACTGCCAGGCCAGGTCCTCCCTGGACTGGAAACAAGCATCCTAGGACCGGTTTCTGGCTTTCAGCCCTCATCAGCCAAGATAGCTTGACTCCAGTGGCATGGAGAGCACGGGACCCACGTCTGGGCATACCCGTCCCACTCGGGGTGACAAATGCAAAAACAACAATTGATGGACAGAATGCAGAACAATGTCGTACATTCACCCCAGTACAGAGATCTGGGCCTAAATCCATCGTTTTTTTGCTCACCATGCCATTCCAGTTTGGACCCAGCCATATGCAAATCAGTCTTGACCCTGCGCCCAATGGGAACAGTCCAGCCCGAACTGCCAGGCCAGGTCCTCCCTGGACTGGAAACAAGCATCCTAGGACCGGTTTCGGGCTTTCAGCCCTCATCAGCCAAGATAGCTTGACTCCAGTGTCATGGAGAGCACGGGACCCACGTCTGGGCATACCCGTCCCACTCGGGGTGACAAATGCAAAAACAACAATTGATGGACAGAATGCAGAACAATGTCGTACATTCACCCCAGTACAGAGATCTGGGCCTAAATCCATCGTTTTTTTGCTCACCATGCCATTCCAGTTTGGACCCAGCCAGAAAGTGGGCATTTTCTTGCTTTTTCGCGCTGTCCACGGACAGCCGCATTTCAACTTTTTCTAACCGTTTTTCCTTGTCTGAGCCTCCGATTTTTGGGTGAATTACAGAAACTCTGGATTTCGATGAGTGAGACAGCTTGTGAAGTTTGAGACTATCTGGTGTACATTGGCTGCTGACAGTCTAAGGTACAGCGATTTTCAGTGACTAGCTCTTAACTTTGGGCTTGATTTGGTCATATCTAAGCATGGAGATTGTAACTTTCACATTTTTATTGATTAGCAGGTCGCGTTGCTGTTTTCAGCATACCGAGCTAGTTGAAGTTTTCTCTCAGTAAGTTGTTGTGTTATATAGTTCTGGTGATCATTTTGGTATTTGATGGGCACATCGTTTGCCTCTGGGTTACATCTTAACTGACAACTTCAGCACATTCTTTCACTGCATCCAACACTGCTATGCATGTTGCACACAATTGCGTCTTTTTTACTTATTAGGCTTGGTGGAGGCACTCATACATGCATGTATATACCCGGGCTCTATTGGTAAATGCCTTTGAGGATGACTTTTTTCAACCATAATGTAAACCTGATGAATAGTTCCTTCCTGTATTTGTAATTTCAGTTAATTTTCTTATTACATTTTTAGCACCCCGGAAGAAGGGATTGCTTATCCCGAAATGCATTGGGACCATTGTTGAGAGAAGATGGATGTTGTCTACATATGGAATATTGAACATACCATGTGTTAACTTTGCATTGTTGTTACTGAAGTTATTGTATGAAACACAAATTTTGATTGTGTAACAGAGGAGAGGGATCCGCAAAAAATAAAAAGAATATGTAACAGGATTAATATTGTGTGTGAAAGTATATACATTGAAGTAGAAATATTGGTTGAATTTTTTGTAATTTTGTTTGAACAATTATGGTAGCAGTGCGGCCAGGTGTCAAGTGCATTGCCACACTTGCAATTTAGTCATTAGTTTACATGAGGCAGGCAACCTTATTCCTGACTAGCACGCTAAACAGATTACAGTATTGACAAGCATCTGAGTTACAATAATACAGCGTAGAAATCAAGGTGTGCGCAACAACTTCATTTTTTTGCTTTACCATCCTGCGCCTCTGCCTGCCTGTGGAATCAGCGTCTGGTTTAGACTGACAGCTGGGTTGTTTGTGCATTCACTTTAGACAGTCACACAAAGGGAGCTGAGATGTGCCCTGCATATCCTGATTGCCCATCACCAGGCTGATGGGCCTTCCTGAGCTAGAGTGGTGGGAGGAGTTGTCACTTACACCTGATTAGGGCTGTGACTGGCCTCTCACAATGCTGTCTCCAACCCCCTGTAGTGTGTCTAGGCCCAGGACAGGGCAAGGCAGGATCTGCGCACTACAAAGGCCATCCTTTGAAGTATGCCTACTTCAAAGGCCATAAGGGATATAAGTATTGGACCTAAAACCTTTTACAACACTTCTGGATCAAGAGGAGACTCTGCCAACAGGAAGAGCTGGGGTGTGTCAGGAGGAGTGCTACCCTTTTGCTGTGTTGCTTTGCTGAGATGGCCTCAAGTTGCTCCTCCTGTCTTGGAGAGGACACAGACTAGACTTTGCTTTTGTATCCTGCTGAAGAAGATTCTCCAAGGGCTTGTGTGTGCTTGCCTCTTGTTATGTGGTCTCAGGGCCATCAAAGACTTCATCTGCAGCATCCCTGAACTCCACTGGTGGGAGTTCTGACCTGCCAAGTGGTGCCAATTCCAGTTCTGGGCTCTTGGAGGTGGTTCTGCTACTTAAAGACTTGAAACTTCACACATCACCCCTTTAGTGCAGTTTTTCCCACTGCAAGCTTGCTGTGCTGTTGAAAAACCAACGCATTGCCACGATGCCGCAGGAAAAATCGACACAGTGCCTGTCCTTGGCTGAAGGAACCGCCGCAGGCCCTGATGTGTGGCTGAAGGAATCGATGCATCACCGGCTCACGGCAGGAAAAGTTGACTCAGCGCCTGTTTCGCCGCCGCGGCCGCCTCGACTCCAGCGCGTCCGGATTTTCCATGCATCGCACCTGTGCGCAAAGTCTGCATCAACGCTAGGCTTCAGTAAGGAACCGAGGCTGCGTGTCTGGAGAATCGATGCATCAACTCCCCTCACAGAAGGAAACAGGTGCATCACCTTCCCTTGGAGAAGGAAACTGATGCATCACCTCCTCTCTCAGTAATGAACCAACGCATCACCTCCGCTGCATAGCAGTAAGGAACCAACACATCGCCTGCCCTGGAGCAAGGAACCGAGACATCACCTTCCCTGCGAGTAAGGAACCGACCCATCACCTTCCGTGCGTGTAAGGAACCGATGCACCTCTCTGCTTTCTGGCACCTCACCTCCCCAGCACCTGTTTTCGTCTTCTAATTTTGATGCATCTCGGGTACTTTGTACAAAAAGTGCCACATTCATAGTTTTATGTGGACTGAACTGTTTTGAACCTTTTTAAAGTGATATTTTGATTATTATGTATGTTGGATTTTTGTAGTTTTGGTCTTGTTTGGTGTAGATAAAGATTGGTTATTTTTCTAAACTGGTGTGGTGTCTCTATGTAGTGTTTTCACTGTGTTACTGTGTGTTTATGTGCAAATACTTTACACATTGCCTCTGAGATCCGAGACAAGGCCCTGGAATGGACCACCTCCTTCCTCGACGGCAGAACCCAGAGAGTCCGCCTCCCACCTTTCCGATCCGAAGCCTCCGAGATCATCTGCGGCGTACCCCAGGGATCTTCCCTCAGCCCAACACTGTTCAACATCTACATGGCCCCGCTCGCACGCATCGCCAGACAGCACGACCTCAACATAATCTCCTACGCCGACGACACTCAGCTGATCCTCTCCCTCACCAAGGACCCCCTCGCCGCCAAATCCAGCCTCCATGAAGGAATGAAGGCCGTCGCCGATTGGATGAAGATCAGCTGACTAAAACTGAACACGGAGAAGACAGAGGTCCTCATCCTCGGCTCCAACCCCTCAGCCTGGGATGACTCCTGGTGGCCAACGACGCTGGGAGCAGCCCCGACACCCACCGACCACGCACGCAACCTGGGAGTCATCCTCGACTCAACGTTCTCCATGGCCAAGCAAGTCAACGCAGTCTCATCCTCCTGCTTCAACACCCTCCGCATGCTTCGCAAGATCTACAGGTGGATCCCGACAGACACAAGAAGAACAGTCACCCAGGCCCTCTTCAGTAGCAGACATGACTATGGGAACGCCCTCTACGTGGGAGCCCCGGCCAAGCTCATCAAGCGACTGCAACACATACAAAACGCCTCCGCACGCCTGATCCTCGATGTACCACGCCACAGCCACATCACCCCCCACCTGAGGAACCTGCACTGGCTCCCCGTCGACAGGAGAATCTCCTTCAAACTCCTCATCCACGCACACAAGGCACTCCACAAGACTGGCCCAGCCTACCTCAACAGACGACTCTTCTTCTACGTCCCCAACCGCCAGCTCCGCTCCGCCGACCTCTCCCTCGCCACCGTCCCTCGCATTCGAAGAACAACCACCGGTGGCAGATCCTTCTCACACCTCGCCGCCAAGACCTGGAACACCCTTCCACTAAGCCTACGACAGACCCAAGACCTGCTGACATTCAGGAGGCTACTCAAGACCTGGCTGTTCGACCAGTAGCAGCACCCCCCCCTTCCCTCTCCCCAGCGCCTTGAGACCCTCGCGGGTAAGTAGTGCGGTCTACAAATTCTGTGATTGATTGTTTGAGATAGGCCTGACTGCTCGTGCCAAGCTGGCAAGCGGGTGAGCAGGGGTTATCTTATGTGTGCAATTCCCTTACCCTGACTAGAAGGAAGGGTTCCTACTTGGACAAGGTGCCAACCACTGCCAACTAGAGACCCCCATTTCTAACAGTCATGCGTAGTGATAACGCTAAAGACAGATGCAACCAGGTTTTGAAAAGCAGCATATTGTGATAATCTGGTGGAAGTTAAGCAATAATCCGATGTGCTATGAAGCAGAGATCAACAAGGTACTTACAAAGAGACATTTAAGTGCTAAGCCAATTGAATATCATAACATTATCTGCTTATCAAATAATTTGAATATGAAAAGACTTCTCTACTTACCGAAACAACTAAAGAGCGTCATCATACCACAGCCTGCTTTGAAGTGGCTACAGAGAGAGGGACGGGGTTCGGCGTGCCGAGCTGTCCATAAACAAAGCAGCCCGTCACCAAAGTCTGCTGAGTGGGGGCTCAGAACAACTCTACCGATCTCTATCAAAATAAAGAGCTCCAATGGAGAGCAAGGGCGAGGCCAAAGCTCCTCCATCGGTCAAGGTTGACCCTGAAACCAACACTTCACAATGGTCTAGAGATGGTTTCCATGAGCAAGTTCACCAAGAAGCGTTAGAGAGACCACTGATGTCCACCATTATACTGCTGCTACTTTCTTAGAACCGCCATCATCATTTGATACATAAGAACACAATATTGGCAATAGATGGACTGCTTGGATAGAGACTTTTGAGGATTTCATAGACGCAATAGATAAAACAGATAACAAAAATATAATCACGTATCTGAAGAACATGGTGGGTGAATGTGTAAAAGAGGCCATAAAAAAATATACCACAGGATGGTGAAGTGGCATACAATCACATCAAAGCAACCTTGAATGTCAAGTTCAATCCAGTGCTAAAAGTAGATTACGAATGATACATCTTCAGTCAAGAATGCCAGAGCATAGGTGAAACCATCGATGAATTTGTTAAGAGACTGAATCTCCTCATAGAGCACTTTAAGTTCAATGAATATAACGATGAGGAAGCTACACACCTCAGAGTGACAGATGGATGTCTGTCAGATTCCTTTCGTACTCTGAGCTTAGAGCAAGTCCTCACGGCTGCCCAAGATGAAGAGCATGCTAATCGACAAGCAACTGACATGGTGGCCGGAGGTGCCCAGAGTGTGTCAGTCATGAACATGAAAAGTAAGCTGAAGCATTACGCTGCGGGACACAAAGCAATGTCTCAGCCGAAAAAGAATATATGCTTCAGATGTGGCTTGTCGTTTGCACATGACAGTAGATGTCCTGCCATTGGACAGATTTGCAACAGCTGTGGCAAAGCTAACCATTTTGTGACTGTTCGCAAGGCGAATGGAAAAGTAAGTGCATCACAGCGTGAAGACAAAATGGCTGACTGAGCATTGCATTGATGACGTTCGATGTGCTCCCACAAGGCCAAGCAGTCACACCAACTGATCGACACCAAACAAAGTCGATCGTCAACAAAATCAACATCAAAGAGTTCCTCAGTGTTGGTTTCAAGTGAAAGTGACAATGATAACTGTGCAATGTCGATGTTTACTCCAGAGAGGCATGCACATGTGGAACTAGTCGAATGTGAGAAAAAAGATTGTCATGAAAAAGCACCAAAGAGCTACAAACATTGTCTGAAGATTAACCTGAAGATAAATGGGTGCTCAATACCTTTTATTATTGATAGCGGTGCGTCAATAAACTTCGTGCCTGATGAGAAATATTGTGAATTGTCTCCATTACCACAACGTATGCAACTGAAAACTAAAGTATTACATGGGCTGCTTCTACACCTTTAAAAAGTCAAGGTTAATTTGTAGCTACGATGAAGCACAAGTAAACAGTGGTACAAGCGCCTATTCATGTACTTCAAGGTATGGCTTCAAATGCCTGTCTGCTCAGTTTTAACACCGCTGTTGATATGGGACTGATATAAGTGAACTACAATATGAATGCGCATCATGAAATAGTAGTTAATTTCCTTCATTATCGTGGGTTAGGAAAGCTCAAGACTATAAAAGTACAGTTACTACAAATGAGGATGCTCGTCCTATTGCACAAAGACACAGGCAAATTGCTTTTCAGTTGCAAGAAGCTGTTGAAACTGAATTTAATTTGTGCTCAAACACGATATCATTGAACGCTCCACTGGTCCAATGCCATGGCTTTCTCCCATAGAAGTAGTGCCGAAAAGAGACAGTGAAGGAGCTGTACGCATTTGCAGTGACATGTGTCAGGCCAAAAAGACATCCAGGCCCACAGATTTCTGATGTGATAACTCAATTGAATGGTGCAAAGTTTTTGTCTTGACCTAACTTAAACAAAGGATTTTACCAGTTGGAACTAGAAAAGCATTGCAGGTACATTACAACCTTTTCTACACACATTGGTCTGTTTTGCTATAAGCAACTGAGTTTTGGTGTATCCTCTGCTGCAGAACTTTTCCAAGACATTATTCAATGTATCATACAGCCTATTGTAAATGCATTCAACCATAGTGATGACATATTAGTTTTTGGAGCTACTCAGAAAGAACACGACAAAGCTCTCATGCAAGTATTTTGTTTGCTAAATGATACTGGCTTGACTTTGAATGCTGATAAATGTGACTTCCATAAGACAAAATTGAAATTCTTTGGCCATATCTCTTCTGATGGGGGGATGACACCTAATCCAGCTAAAGTGCAAGCGCTATCCATTGCTAATCCCCCAAAGGACATTTCTATGTTACGTTCATTCCTTGGAATGGCCAGTTGCTGTTCTCTACACATACAAGACTTTGCCATGGTCAGTGCATCGTTTATAAGAACTGAAAAAAAGAATGTGGTGTTTCAGTAGTCACCTGAGTGTGAGGAAAGTTTCAAGAGAATCAAGCAAGCCATTGAAAATGCCACTGAAATGGCCTACTCTGACCTCAAGCTTCGTGGATGCTAGCCCTGTTGGGTTAGATGCAATTCTTGCACAGCACAATGGACAGCAAAGTGACCGAAGGCCTATCGCCGCTTACGCCAGTAAAAGCTTGTCACAAACTAAACGTGCTTATTCACAACTTGAGTAAGAAAGCTTGGCAGTGGTGTGTGCTTGTGAATAGTTTCATGTGTTTTTATATGGGAAGCCTTTTACAGTAGTGACCGATCATCAAGCACTATTGACTATATCTGGCAATCCTAAAGCCAAGATGCCTCCTTTTATTGAACGGTGGGGTCTGAGATTACAAGAATACAACGACACAATTGTTCACCATTCAGGGAAAGATAAAAATCCTGCTGATTATTTTTCAAGAGTGCCATTACAATACCCAGGTACCACATCTAAGTCGGCTGAAGCCTACATGAATGTCATTGTAAAATATAGCACACCTGCTGCCATGTCATTAGAACACATTTTCACTGCTTTGAGTTAAGATCAGGGATGGACGGAGCTGGCGTGGTGCCTCTACGCGTAGTTCCACGGAGTTTGAAAAAAACTCAGTGGAACTACGCTCCGCTCCCTCCCCCCTCACAACTTAATTAAAAATTAAAAAAGAAGGCACTTACCTGCGTGGCTACCTCCTCCTCTGCCTGGCCGCTCTCCTTCCTGCTTCTCGCCCTCCTTCTTCTATGAAAAAACTCCTACGTTGTACGTCTTTTTACAAATTTTTAATTAATTTGGGAGGGTGGAGGGGCTGGCTAACTCCGCTCCGCCACGGAGGGGAGTTTTGCCTAAACTCCGCGTTCGCAACGGAGCGCGGAGTAGGCAAAAATCCATAAACTCTGCTGGCAGAGCGGAGTTACCCGCCCGGGGTTAGTTAAGATAGGACATGCTGAAATTGAAAGACATTATTACTCACAAATCTTGGACCCAGCACTCTCGACCACTCACCAGTGACAGTGAGTACTTAAAATTCAGAAATGTCAGAGATGAACAGGCTGTAACTCAGGAAGGCCTCATCTTGTGAGGTACACAAATTGTAATTCTGGAGAGTCTACAACAACAAGTACTTGAAGTAGCGCATGAGGGACACTAAGGAATAGTTCAGGGCCTGGGTGGAGTTTGCGGAGTTTCGCTACGCAGAAGTCCGCGAAGTGACAAAAAAACTCAGCGGAGTTCTGTAAGTGGTGGAGTGCAGTGCGAAGTGCCGTTCGCACTGATCTTCCTGCCGCTTGAGTAGAAATTCTGCCTGAGCAGCAGCTCCCGCTCGCCAACTTACCGATCGCGAGCGGGGAAAAAAACTCCACTGCACTACGTGGAGCGGAGTTTTCTGCACTCCGCTAGTTCCACGGAGTGCGGTGTGCAGAAAACTCCGCAAACTCTGCGAACGGAGCGGAGTTTACCATCCAGGCCTAGAATAGTTGCCACAAAGAGAGCTCTTATAGACACAGTCTGGTTTCCTCATCTCAATGAAAAGGTTGAAAGAGAGTTAAAGGCCTGTCACTTATGCAACTGTCTCTCATCACACATTACTCAGCACCCTTTAAACATGTCAGAATTTCCTAATCATGTTTGGGAGAGAACTGCTGCTGATTTCCTTGGTCCTCTTGAGAATGGACATCATCTAATGGTCATTGTTGACAAACACTCCTGTTTGCCATTGGTAGAAGATCTTTCATCTATCACTCAAGAAAAGGTAATTGAAATATAAGGTGGCACCTTTACAACATGGGGTGTACCTGTGATCTTGAAATCTGGCAACAACCCGCCCTTCAATAGTCAAGAGTTCAGAGACTTTCTCAGCCATTGCAATGCAAAGCATCAGAAAAGCACTTCTCTTTGGCCCCAGGCCAATGGCCTTGTGGAAGGATTCATAAGTACTCTAAAGAAAGCTGTGCAGCGTGCTGCATTAGAGAAGCTCGACCTCAAGGTTGCTTGAATACTACTCTTCAAGATAACTTATCGACCCCTCACTCAACTACAGGGGAAAGCCTTGCAACCTTAATGTGTGGGAGAGCCATGATGACCAAATTACCTCACTGGACCAACCTTGGATCAAAGACTGAGAAGGACATTTGCACAGAAGATTCTGCTCGTAAATGAAAAATGAAAATCTATACTGAGCAGCGATGTCATGTGAAAGATATCACTTTCAAGAGTGGAGATTGAGTACTAGTTCGACAATGCAGAAAACGAAAATCTGACACTCCTTTCATGGCTGAGCCCTTTACTGTCACAACTACCAAAGGACACATGGTGACTGCTGAACATCCTGGGAAGTCCCTTACTAGAGATTCTTCTCACTTCAGACATGTAGTTCATCACTCACCAAACATCAATGTCACAGTAGAGACTGGGTCCAGACAGACAGTTGATGATCCTGCGACTGCTGTTGTTTCCACCTCACCTATGCAGATCACTGACACTTCGACTGTCAGCTCCCAGTTACCGATGACCTGATCAGGACGTGTAGTCTAAGCACCACAAAGGCTCATTGAAGAGTTATAAGTGCATATGTATTTGTAATTATTTATGTTTTTTTTATTTATTGTAAAAATGTGTAACTTTTTATTTAACAAATGGAGAGATATAGTGTTGTGTAAATAAAGAATGAAGGAACACTTTTGGTTCCTGATGGGCTCCGTAGACCTAAGACGTAAGCGTTGGACGGTAATAAAATGAATGCAGGTTTTGAGCGTTGAGTTCTTGCTCACACGCTGAAGAATAAAGACGTGTATAACTACTCTCCATATGTGGTGTAATCATTTCTAGGTGCACGGGCTGGGTAAGTCGCTACAGCTGCCATTACAAGACTTGAACCCTTTTTCCTGTGTCCTGAAAATTTCTTTTAAAGATAGCATATGGGAGTAGGTAGGGCCATATATCAACAAAGGAGGAGGGACTGAGGGCGTTTTGGAGGTCCAGCATACGTGCCCCCGGCGAGACAATAGTATTAAATGGAGTATGCAGTTCCTGGAAAGAGGAGGTAATATAATGAGAAGGCTAGGAAGGTAGTGCCCTGATCCTAGGGTGGAGACAGGGTGTCTTCCAATTTGGGAAGTGGGGCCCTCACACACCCAGGCTGGGTGTCATGCTTCATCATAGGGCATGCTCCTCATCAGGCCGGCACTGCAATGCCTGACGGGCTCCCTATGAAGGGCTCTTTATCAGAGATCTTTTGTCCCAAGCCGTATGGTGCAGTTTGGGAAAGGGGCCTAGAGGTGTAGATATGTGAGTGCAGATGTGCAGTGTAGGTGGGGGGGAGTTAATATTAAAAAGGGTGGCCAGTGGTACAGTAACAGTTTTAATCAGATGAGCCCACTGGTTCCTGTTAAAACTAGATTGTGAAAGCCACTTCAGGAATAATGTCCAATAGTGGCTATGAGGTCGACATGTTTCTTGCCTGTTGTGTCTGAATGATCACATGGCAATTCTTCGGGACCAATTAAGAATGTTCTATCTACACTGTGGTTAGATCACTGGTAGTATCACATTGTTGACCCAACAAACTTTTTTAACCTAGCAGTGAGGTACCTTAATTTTTGTAGACCAACCTAGAAGAAGAAAAAGAAATGCGATATATAAATTCAGTAGAATGGCATCGACAACTTACATCTCATGGTAGCCTCCTCTTAACTCTGTGGTGATGTACAAGAAACCTACTAGTGACTTGTTGTTAAGTGAATAGTGCGGCGGAGTGGCACACGTGGAATCGAACCAACAATACTGATGCGGGCGGTGAGTGCAAACCACCAAAGTCAATACCTTGCTCGTAACACTCACCCACTGTGGGCGAATGACTTGCTCCCTCGAGTCAATGGTGGAGGGATAAGGCTAAATTATTGCGTCCTACAACAGTAGTATAATTAAAGGAATGATAAAAACAAAGAAGTTAAAATAATGTTAAAGGTTATCGCGCTGTTCGTGCTTCCATTACGGAAGAGAGCGCGGCATCCCAGGCTCGTGTAGAGTCGAGCAGTCAATTCTGATAATTGTACTTACAGTTCAGCAGTTGCTGAGACGGCCGGCACCTACCCTGTCCTCCACCAAGTCGGGAGTGGGGGGTAGCTGGACCAGAGCTCTGTATATACTGAGCCTGATCTGGCCCGCTGAGACCGGTGTGCGTCAGTAGACGTCTGAGACGATCTTGTGCGCCACCTCTGGGCGTGGCAACAGTTGGCAAAAGACCTGTGCCATGTTAGGTGAGTCAGGATTCACACTAATCCTGATGGTCTGCGATACAAGAGTCGTATTAATAGGTTGTGGCATGGGTGAAAAGTAAATACATCATATCTTGTGACTAAAGATCTTTCAACGACCTGGATTAATGTGCAGTGACATCACATTGTATGGTAGTAAAGGTTCGATAATGGTAATGACCATCAATTAGACCTGTTGGCCCGCTTGGGTCTGATTCAGTGATAGAGATGTAAGTGATGGATATCCTAAAACCAGGTAGTGTCAATTATGTACCGGCCCAGGGGGTAACTCATTAATTAATGTTACTGTGTACTGTATAATGGTGCGTGTGTTGGTCTATTGTTAATCCAACACTTCAAAAGTGAAAAAGCAGGGATGTTTTTTAGGGAAGATTTGGGTGCTCAGTAGAGGAGGCACCTGGTCATGGTTATTAATGACAGTACCACTTATGGTAGTCCCTGGGCAGTGAAGACGATGTTAATGTCCTAAGAGTCTGTGTGTAGCCCCCTAGCAAAGACAGATTGCGGTCAGTGAAGGCAGAGCTGTGCAAGGGGTTTCACGAAACTAATGAAGTTAGGCCACTATAATGTATACCCTGGTCTCATTATCTATTTACTTCGGTCCAAGGGATATTTTCATTCAGACCACTGGTCTCTGATGACAGCCTGAAAATGCAGTGTTGTTCCATTCTGAATAAGGCTTGTTTGCATAAATCTGGGTGTGCCTCTAGAATCATCCATTTGAGGGTGTCTGGTGTGTGACCCTTTTCGTCAAAATGTAAGTAGAGTTTCGTGTGGCATATATGGCAACGCATGTTACTGCGATGTTCCATAATTCTCGTCTTAGCCATCCTGGTAGTCATCTCTGTGTAATGAAGCTTGCACGGGCATGTCAAGATGTAGATACAGTTGCTTGTGTTGCAATTAGTATGTCTTTTTAGTATCCATCTGAATGTGGAGGTTAATGGTAGTTCTTTTGTGTGCTCAGTCAGGTTGCACATAGTGCATGATCCACAGGGGTAATGGCCCATGACTGGGGGGAGGTTCCAGAGAGGGCATTGGACTGTGGGGGTAGTCGATCGTGGGGTCGTGGTTCGGTATGGACAAGGAGATCTCTAAGGTTCCTTGTCCGTTTGAATGCAAATAATGGTTTTTGTTTGGTGAGTTCACCTGTTTGAAGGATACCCCAGTGTCTCATTATAATCTTTTTGATACTGTTTGAGTTAGGAGTGAATGTGGTGACACATGTGAGTTTGTCATCTGTCGCAGATTTATTGGTGTTATAATCTAACAGTGCAAACCTGTTATTGTTCGGTGCTCGCATTTTTGCTCTGTTGATGTGGCGTGTACCGTAGTCTTGTTGTTTCAGTTTTGTAGCAAGCGTGTCTGCCTCTGTGTCATAGTCTTGGACAGTACTGCAATTCCGTCGCAGTCTTAGGAACTGACCAAAAGGGAGGTTTTCTCTTAGTGCCCTTGGGTGGTGACTACTGTACATCAGAAGGCTATTGCAATCAGTGGGCTTAGTGTACACTGTTGTTTTCAATTGACCCTCGTTGAGGGGAATCAGTAAATCAAGAAAGGGTAAACTTGTTTCTGATATTGTATTGGTGAAATGAAGGAATGTATAAAGGGTGTTCACCCACCCACAGAACTCTTCACATGACGACCTGTCGCCTTTACAGAGTATTAGTATGTCGTCTATGTACCGACGCCATAGCAGAATATTGTGGGTGTAAGGGTTGGATGCATTGAAGATTGCCCTTTTCTCAAATGCTGACATATGTAGGCATGCTAGGATGGGAGCAACTGACCCTTGGAGTCCATTTCTTAGTCCTGGATAGAGGTGGGAGCTTGTCTAGCCATTCAGGTCTCCACAGCAGGTCTGTTCTTCCACAGTTCCAGAAAGTGTTCGCATGAGCAGTGGACACTCCATAGCAAATAAGATAAAAGTCCCAGGGAACACCCTTCCCACTTTTGCAGCACATCCTGTTTGCCTAATTGTAAACTATCCCACAGAGTGCTAATCCGAGGCAAATCTAATATAGCAGACTCATACTGCCCTGGGGGAGCTTGTATGCCAGTTAGAGGTGTATTTAGGGAAATTATCAGCTACCCCTTCAGCTAAACGACTCTGATTCCAGGACTAGCACCTCTCTTGCTGGGCTGGTTCCAAATTGGCTACAGAGAGCCCAAGAGACAAAAGGCTTATCTTTACCAGGTCTCCCTTTATACTTAACTATGAATATGCAGGCCTAACCCTGGTCCCTTTCAAGTTAAAGAAACTCTCTCCAGCTACCTTTCTTGAGCTGATGTGTCACATATCTTACACCCAGTTCTTCCTTCCAAAAGGCCTAAGCTATTGTTTCTGCTCTGAGAGCAGTTTCCATATCCCATTAATGGGAATGACTGTCACTGGTGGGCCCATCTGCCAGTAGACTAATGCTAATTAAATTACTGAAGGTTTGGGCTGCCAAAGTCTACCTTTTAACAAATCACTTTTCATAAATGTTTATTAGAAACCTGATATTACCCCTAAATTGGATTTTTAATAAACATTAAAAATAGTTTTTAAATTACCCAGATAGTTTGTCCCAAACCAGAGTTAGCAGACTTATGATTCTGTTCTAAACTATTTTTTCACATACAACAGAAGACAGCCCTTTCACAGTAAATAGCTTTTGGAGGCTAGTCACTGTCCATTAAGTTCTTGCATGCAAAACCTTTAAATACTAGGCGCCATACCTTGTGGGCTACAAAGCCTACTTAAGGGTGACTTATCTAAAAATTAGGGTTCTTTCATGTCACTGGGTTATTTTGACTAATCTGCCTGCAGATTTAACAGCTGCAGGAGTCAGGCAACCTAGGTAGGTTTGAGGCTGTGTTTTCTTTGTCAGATTAGTGTATTAAACAACTTGTGCTGCCACCTACAGTAGATAGGTAACTTTTGCAGTCCATTGGTGCATTTCTTGCACCATATACAATAGCCTCACTAGGAAGTTAAATATGCAAATTAGAAGATAGCGAATTTTGATCATACTTTAGGGTTAGGTCACATACAATAGGGCCTGGACGGCCTGTGTGAAGAGTTCAAATACCACCCAAAAAGAAGCACTTTCTCACACTGTTATGTTTTAAATCCTGAGTTGTGTTTCTCCAGGCCAACCACTCAATACATAATTGCGACCAGTTTAGATAACATATAACACTAATATCTTGTAGCTCTCATTGTCTTTTGTAACATTTCATACATATTAATTTGCACAGGTGTATTGCTCTGACACCATTTATTGAGGTAAGTAGCACTATAAAAGAAATTAAATAGATAAGAGACAGGGGCTATCGACAATTGTGAGGCACTGTTACAGTCTGTTAGTGACAAAATTTGTGGAGACAGTAGTTGACAGAGGGTTCTAACAAAGATTCTTGCACCACAGAGCACACAAGTCAGGTGTCAGAGGCAAGAAGGAAGACATGAGGAGTCACGTAGGTTGAATATGGTATAGAATGAAAGAAAAAGGAAGACAAAGCAAGACAATGGAATTAAACAGAAGGCAAGGGTACATGTGAAAGTGTGGTTTTCAAAGGGAATGTAAACTGTGTTGTGAAGGATATAGAATAACAAGAAAGGGCGCATTGAAAAGCAAGGCAGTAAATGGGGAGGGAAAGCAGAAGGCAAGAGACAGAACATCATAGATCAGATATGAAATCGGAAGGGAGGCTGGAGGATAGAGGAAAGAGAAAACAACATAAATATGGACCTACATTGAACACCTTCTACCTGACATTATTTTTGACATTTCTATTGTCAGTGATTTTGTAACTGTAATAGACAGAGTACCCAAATACAAATATTCTATATTGAATCTTATACTGTAAATAAATAATGTACAGTGTGATTGCATACAATTTGAACATGACATTCCCAAAATATGTTTTGTTAGAGTGCCTACTGTTAGGACTCTATAAAATAGTTTGGCTCATTGGTCTGGCACAGAATGCCATGCACACATCTAATTTGACTAACAATACTAGTTTTGTTCATCCTTGTTCTGCAACAGTGCTGTGAAGTACCTTCTTCATTCTTTATCTTCTATGAGGAGAGCAGAAGACGAAAGAAAAGCATAGGTAGGTTAGTAGAAAAAGGATAAAGTGATTTTGGAAGAGAAAGGAAGGGAAAGAAGAGGGAAAGAGAGGGAAGATAAAGTCATAAGTTAAATATGGAAGGGAATGGGAGGGTGGAAGACACAGGAGAGAGGACATAGCATAAACGTGGACCTACACTAGACACCAGCTTCCTTTCTATATTTTTAATACCATAACAATCAGTGATTTCATAACTGCACAAGACACAGTGAGCTAATCAAACCATTTCTTCTATAACTAACAAGGCAACTTATTAATGTAAACTGTGATAACAGAGAATTTAAATAGCACATTTCCTCACTATGTTCTTTATAAAGTGCCTAGTGTATTAGCTACTTATTATACCAATGAAAGAATGATAAGCTTTCCGAACTCTCTTAGAATATGTGTCCTAGTCGCTAATTCTTCACTCCCGCTGTGACCACTGGATTCTCGAGGGACTCAGAGTTCCAGCAGCCCCTCGGCGCCATCAGACGCCGCGCATAAAGCACGCCAGTAGTCCAGCGGCAGCGTAGCCACTAATTCTTCACTCCCGCAGGGACCACTGGATTCTCGAGGGACTCAGAGTTCCATCAGCCCCTCAGCGCCATCAGATGCCATGCATAAAGCGCACCAGGAGTCCCGCGGCAGCGTAGCTGCTAATTCTTCACTCCCGCTGGGACCACCGAATTCTCGAGGGACTCAGAGTTCCAGCAGCCCCTCGGCGCCATCAGACGCCGCGCATAAAGCGAAGCCTGGGCCAAGGGCGGGCCCGTCCACGCCCGGAAGAGCCCGGAGGAGGCTGGGCTGGCCCCCCCCTTTAACACCTGGACCCTGGGAGAGACGAGGTTTTTCCAGGAGGTACTGTGAAATTGTTATTCTTCTTCACTAATTTTTTAAGACATTCTAAGTTATATTTTCACTATAATAAGCAAACGCAAGGGCCGCAGTGAACGCCCGGGGTGTGGAGTAGTTGGAACACTAGACACCTTCTTAATGAGGGCTGAGTCTGTTCTCAGCAACGAGATTGAGTTAACGGAGCGGCGGCTCTCTTTGGACTTCCTGATTTTGCAGAATCGCACCTCCCTTGGTAGTAACATCACGTACAGCACCCCTCTAGTTACCCTCCAAATCTCACCTGCATTACTTTTGGCGCCAGTCCCGCATGCATCTTTTCCCCCGGATATATCAAACGGACCCAATATAGTGACGAGGGGCCAGGCTGCAAAATCCCCGTCAGATGATAATAATAGCGAGCCACCAGGCAAAAGAAGAAGGAGTGGCGGTTTGCAAAAACAAAAGCTTCTGAAAGGGACTCGATCTTGCAAATCAAAAGGGAACAGAGAACCTGAATCGGGGCTAATCTCCACTTTGAAGACTATCGATCCTGCCACATTGTCTCCCCAGGCGTACGGCGAGGACTTTTGGAAAAGAATTGAGACTTTGGTCACTGTGCTCCTGAACCCTCTCCTGCTTAAATTAAGCCAAATCGAAGAGAGACTTTCATGCATTGAGGGCGTGGGCATAAGCAATCACCCCCTTTCCCAATGCACATGTCCTGGCAATGAAGCGGGGCCACTAGTTCATTCGAAGGCGGGGGTGGGATCTTGTCCAATAGCAATCAACACTGTGGGGGGCCACTCATCTCAGTCACCCCAACGAAATAATAACGTGAGCGCACATGATCCTACTGCCCGCCCTCACGGCCAAAACCCCCCTGTACAACCCACTGAGTATATTGCAAACTCGAGGGAACCTACAAATATTTCCCACTTACATGCTAGTAGAACCATAAATAGGTCGCTAACTAACTTGCAGATAATAACACCGCGGGTGGTGGAAATGGTGATTCTTTAAGGCAGCAAAAAAACTCACAGAGGCAGGCGGCTACCACATATCAGTCTCTGCACCTCCCACCGGCTGCGTCCCCCCTAGTAATGGTCCTTGGCAATGTCCCGAACTTGAGGGAGGGTCAGGTTGAAACAACATCTCAACTAATGGATAAATCCCTCCATTGGTTGACGCATTACACAACCGGTATGGGTAGGGGGGTGCACTGGACTGGCTAGCCAAATCATCATGGCTAGGAGAGTAGGGTGGTTGGATTTGTCCCCGAAATCAATGAAGGGTGATTGTGTGGTAATACATTTTAACAACTCTTTTGCACCGAGAACTCTCCTAGTCCAACTACATAGTGCTCCACCTAAGGGCACACAGATCATAGCATTACCCGTGGAGCACTTCTATAGGCCCCTCCCATCGCTGGTCTTAGAACCGTTACCCTATTTAATGGAGGACTCATTGAGGCCTAGTATTCTGGGCATTCCGAGATTACTCCTTGAGAATATATTTGCCCCACTTTCTGGTTTGGAATTCTGCGACTGACTGCACCCACAGGTCAATGAGGGGTCTAATACAGTGAGAGCTCTGCCGTTCGACACCCAAGTGCCCATTAAAAATAATGAAGTTAGGAAGGGGAAAGCCAACATATTTAAACTAACATCTTGGAATGTAGAGGGTATTATAAACAAACTGGGCCATGATCACTGGCTGAAACTCTGGCAGGAACAAGACATCTCTTGCCTACAGGAGACATGGGCAACGGAATCTATTTTTGTAAATGGATATCGTTCCTTTCAGACAAGGGCAACCCCGTCAGCTTCAGGGAGGGCCAAGGGGGGGGGGTCTTCTAACTCTGATCCCCAACACAATGGCATGGAAAGTTAAGAATTTTGAAGTGAAGAGCCCCTACTTCCACCTCCTCATCTTTGAGTTGGCCAATCAAGGCACTTGGCTTTTAATAAATTACTATAACAATAACTTCGGGGCAAACATACATCTAGTCGTAGATGAGGTGAATAGAGCAATTGATGAGGCTATAAATACAATGAGGAAAAAGGAGATCTTAAACATTATTTGGATGGGAGATTTTAATATTCACCCATGGAAGTACAACCAAGAGCGTGTCTGTGGCCTGGAGGACTTGATGGGGAACCTGGTCTACCACTTCTCCCATACCAACTATAGAAACAGTCTTAATAGGACCCTTTCATCCAGGAATATGGTAATAGTTAATAAATTGCCCACCTTTTCGGACTCCCCAAAAAAAACCTTCCGCCGAGATGTCCAGGAATCAACTATAGATTTTATATTGGTGTCTAACCCTCTTAGCGATAGCTGTAAACATGTAGATGCTCAATTTACGAGCTTTAGCGACCACGCTATTTTAACTTGTGAGAGACTTCTGACTCCTATGGAAGTGTCCAAGCAAGAGGAAATAGGACTCCCTCTATTAGTCAGGAGAAACGGTTACCAACTAAAGTAGGCCCAAATTGATAAACTTAAGCTGATCCCCGAAATAATAAGGAACACCTATGATAACATCAGTAACTGCTTGGATTCAGAAAACTTTCCCCTAACCCTGGTATTGTCTTTTACAGAATTGTTAGAACATATAAAGAGGGCATTTACCCAGAACAATTCAGATAAATGTGCAAAGGGCAAGGGCTGGTTTGATTCGCCCTGCTAAAAAACCAGGAAGGCCCTCATTAAAGCTCTGAGAACCCAACACAGAAATGCGGTTCAAATCGCCGCACTCCGTAGCGAATACAAATTGGCAAGAAAGAACAGGGAGAGGGTAATGATGGAGGAGACCTGAGCTAAACTAGAACTTGCATCAACATCGGGAAACAGCAAAGAGTTCTGGGAGATAATAAACGCACCCTACTTTAAGACTCAAAGGGACCCTACTTTAGACACTAACGTAGGAGAAGAGGAATGGGTGACACATTTTGTAAACATCTTTTCTCCCACCATTTCCCCTGCCTTACCCTCCGTTACCACATGTCCCAGCACCCAGGATAACCTATCTGTCTCGCTTACAGAAGTGAGGAGTGGGCTAGAGGCCTGTAGTACCGGGAAAGCTCTGGGCCCCGATGGGGTGCCAATAGACTTTTTCCAGGAGAATGAAGATCTGTGGGTACCCTTATTGACTAACGAGTTTAACACGATAGCTATAGTAGGCCCCCCTCCCTCCTGGAAAATGAGTGTAATATTCCCAATTCATAAAAAAAGCAATAAAGGAAACGCCAAGAACTGCAGGCCAATTTCGCTCATAGATACAACAGTTAAACTTATGGGCCGCCGCCTCCTTTTATCTAGGCTGGAGACCTGGGCGAAGGATAGAAATATTCTAATGCAGCCACAGTACGGTTTACAGAGGGGAACGGGCAACGTAGACCAGTGCCTGAATCTTTCATTAATTATGGACAAATATACTAGAGCTAAGGGTGGGACAATTTACCTTGCTTTCATGGATTTATCTGCAGCATTCGACTGCGTGTCCCACTCCAAGCTCTGGTACATAATGGAAGAGATGGGGATCGATCAGGTTATAATTGACTTCACTCGCCAATTGTATACTGATGTTTCTTCACGAGTCGCTATGGGAAAAACAGAGAATGCACCCACCCTTTTAAGATCTTAAAGGGGGTAAGGAACGGTTGCGTCCTCGCACAGTTCCTGTTTTCCATTTATACGAATGGTGTTGAAAAAGTGCTTACGGGCGCAACCTTGGATGTCCCTGCATCCGATTTCCATTGGCTACCAATTCTGGCTTATGCTGATGACGCGGTACTGATGGCCAGATTGGGGTTAGGTCTCCAATGCCTCATATCAGTCTATGTGGCTTTTATGTACTCGTTGGACATAAAAGTCAATCGGTTGAAATCTTTTGTAATTGTTGCAGGAGCAGGGAAACGAGATAAAACACCGTATTTCCACATGGATTTGGGGAAAATCGAGGTGGTCAAATCCTTCCCTTATCTAGGGGTACTTTTTAACAAAAACCAACTGTGGTCACAGCTGGTCGAAGGGAGGGCCATGGGAATGGAGAGGAGCTGAACGGTGATAAAATCCTTCTCTAATAGGCTGGGTCCATTAGTCCCCATTAAAAAGGTTTACCCCGCCAAGACTAAATCAGTAGCAACCTACGGGGCAGGCGTATGGGGTATGGCACCTATTGACTCACTTCAAACCATTGAGAACACATTTTTTAAATCATTAATTTCTCTCCTGCAATCCTATTCTAATTATGTCTTTCATACAGAATTGGGTCTAGCATATATTACTGAATCCATTAGATTAGCCCCGCTCCTACTCTGGCTCTCCGTATGGCGTAGGGACACGGTGCCCCTTACACATAATATTATAAGAGACATCTTAAAACTGGAGAACTACAGCAGGATCAGATGGCTGAACTATGTTGAACTGGAATTGAACTCTATAGGGCTGAAAGATCTTTTCAAGGACCCAACTGCCTGCAGAAAGACGTCTAGGCAGAGGCTGGTCAACACATTTATGCTGCGGGCCTAATATAGTCGTAGGGAGAGGAACTATTGTAAACAGTTGGTCCTCATGTACCAAGTAACTCCACCTCTGTTAGAGGGAGGGTACTTTTATCTAGCAGATATCCCTATATCGCACCATAAATTAATTCTATTAAGATTTCGCTTGAATTTGATACCACTGATGCTGGGGTACCCGGGGAGAAGATTCAAGCACTCTGAACTGACTTTGTGCCCTTGCGATACCCAATCCCCCCAAAATAACCTCCATTTATTAGTTTTCTGTGGTTTTTACCAGCAGGAAAAAAGAAATTCATCGTCCCGATTGTAAAGCGGCATCATTTTAAACTATGTCGGGTTGCACTATACTTTTTAAAATCCCTGTCCAACCCTTTTGTCTGCTTCTCAGTAGCGTCATTTCTATGGGCATGTATGAAAAAAGGAAACAAGTGGGCCCATAACTAGGATTCAGACTGTTTTATCCTTTATTTTGACATACTCCGACATTTAATAACTCATATTTTAACTTGCACTTTAAACGGACACAAGTGTATATGCATGGAATGTTTAATGAATTTGTCTGGGCACTTTTATACTACCAGGAATTGGGATTTTATGTTAACTGTTGCTGTTTATGTACTCTTGTTTTTTATGTACTTTTATGATCTTAATTGGAAAAAATCGAATAAAGTTTCTAAAGTAAAGCTACTTATTATACTTTGGGGTATTACTCGGGATGTCACACAAGCATGTATTATTCACTAATGAACCCATTTCTTCCCATCTGTTTCCTGTATCATGACTGAGCAGCACCTTCCTCACACCTGATTTTCCATGAGGCGAGCAAAGGAATGGGTAAGGTGAGGAGATAGCAGAAAAACAGGGAAGTGGAAAAAGCATTGGTAGCGTAGTAAAAAAGGAAGGGAAAGTGATTTGGGAAGAGAAGAAAAATAAAGGGAAAGAAGAGGAGATGAGAAGAGAGAAAGTCATAGATAGTATAGGGAATCGATTGGGAGGGCAAAAGATTGAGGATAGAAAACAGCATAAATGTGGACTGGCATAAGACACTATCTACTTCACTACTTCACTACATTTTTCATACCATTATAATCAGGAATTTCTTAATAGGAAGAGCACAGTTTACTTCAAGCTCACAAGAGAATATCCAGGAATTTCTTATGGTTGTACTAGAAATACTAGAAAATCTAAATATTCCAATGGATCAATTATATAGAATTGGCTATGTCTGGGAATAGGAATGTATGAATTGGCACCATTCATCCAGAGCTGACATTGTTTCAGGTTGATTTGTGTATGTAAATGTACCAGATTGCAAATCATTGTCGTGTGATAGCTTATTAAAAATTGCTATGCGAAGCAACACATGTCCAAATTGCAGTGCATAAATACTTACACATTCAGTTGTTAGAAACAGTGGAAAATATGTCATTCTAATGCTACAAACATGTAGACCAGATACTACCATTGAAATTTCTGATTTCAAATATGTTCAAGTGTATAAAGATAGAAACATGTTTACTACAGTTGGCAACATTTTTCATGAACGAGAGACCATATAATTAGGATATTATACAATCTGTCTGAAAATCAGGAAAAATAGGACAGGTTGTTCTGAATGTAATGACTAATGCCTTACATTTAGGGAAAGGTTGCCAAGAAACTTAAAAAAATAATATCTTTTATTTCTTAAACAAACATTTTCGAAAATATAAGACTTCATATATTAGACACAGTTTCAGAGATATAGAATTTGTTCATCTGCTGTATATATATTGTCATTTGGACCAAGAAGGGTGATGACCAGTATAGGCTTGTAAATGTTTTTCAACTTGAGCTACATAAACTGTTATCCTTTAGTACTAGTTTAGAGCAGTATATATTTTGGACTTATTCCCCTTTCTCTATCTACAAATTGAGAACATTTTTATTGAAAATGATGCTCACTACAAAGTGAACTATATTACTTGTTCTTTACATTTTACATACTAACGTACAACTTTTACAGGGTTTTTTGTATCCTAAGGATTTTTCCCCATTGTTCCATAAAGACAAACATCTCTTTGAAATGGTTGGATTGCTGAAGACCAGCAGCTAGTCACAAGTGGTAAAAAAGCATACCTGTTGAAATACAACTCACAGAGAACAAAAAAAAATGTTTACTTACTTTTTTAACCCTAAGGTTTATACAGATTTACTAAAAAACTATTTATTGTAGTGCATATGCACAGTCTTGTCATCAATTATATCATTTCAATGTTGCAGTGATGTTGCCAATGATGTTATAGAACATATCATGAGTGAGGTAATATGTAGGGTAATTAGGATAATTAGCTATGCATGGCAAGGGCAGGAGTTATAGTTACCTTAGGGCACGGGTTATAGTTAATAGAGATAACTATAGCTGGTGAATGTCCGTGTTTTTTTAGTTTAAAAAGTTACGTTGTCACTGAAAAGTTGCACCTAACTATAATGTCACTTTAAACTTTAGTTATTTCAGTGAATTTCTAGTTTTTTTTTAAGGAAAGTCATATTTGGTTACTTTGCATAAAGCCAACCCTCAGACACCTAACTCCCTGTGATTGGTGTGTGGTTGGCTGCGGGGCTTGGCCTGTGAGAAGCCAAACCTACGCCACACACTGCCTTCTGCAACACCAAAATATAAAAAGTGAGCCTATTGGCTTTATCAAGGGGTAAGCATATCCATATATATATAAAACAGATCCATCACCTTTCTCCAAAAATCACCAATATCTTTAATCAAATGTATATTTCAATATTTCATGCAATGCAATGTTTATTAATATTAATTAATATAAAAATGTATAATAAAGTAAAAAAAATGTTTCTGTGACTCTTTTTACATAGTTATTATCATTTCATTAAGGTGGGTGAAAAATGCAAAAATAATTGTCAGAGACATATTGATTGCTTAAAAAAAACAAAAAAACATTTTTCTGCCCAGAAAATGCAATCACAAAAATAACCACAAGAGGGCCTTGCTCTCCATCTGTAGGGCATAGAGCTCCAGCTAGGAGTGCTTTAACAAAATAGGATAAGTGCCCACCGGGGACACCCATATATTATTTTTGTAAGGGGAGGGGGGTGTGGCCCAAGGGGAAATAAGCCCCCAGGCCAGTCAGGACTCTCTATTTTTAAAATTGAGCTTGAGGGACTTTACCAAGAGTCCCTTGAACCCAACCATCCAGATATATAAATATTTTTGAGGCTTAATATCTCAAAAACTACTGACTGGATTTACAATAAATCACAAAAAGCATTCCAGTCCAAGATCTGACAAATTTGGTGTAATTCTGTTGAGCAGTTTTTGCAGTAATGCTGTTCAAAAAGTCTAATGAAATGCATGGGGATTTTGTGTTTTGGGATCCCCCTTTTTCACTGCCCCCAGGCCCCCGAACTTATAAACATAAAAAATGTGGGTGCCCTGGGTGAGGTCCGGGCACCCAAAACAATTTTTTTAAAACAAACACAAAAAAAAAAAAATGACTGGCAGGAGCGGTTTATTTATTTTTCACTGCTCTGGCAAGGAGCACCTCATAATGCCCTAGAGCTTCTTAAAACACATTTGTTCTTCGAGGTAGTGCCCATAGAAGAGGCAGGGGCACCCCCAACCATTTTTTTAATGTTGTGGAGGGCTTCAGGGAGTGCAGCAGCCCCCCAGCAAAATGTTTAAAAAACAGACTAATTCTCTTAGGTCATTAAATCCATGACCCCAGGAAAGCTTACCATATTTTATAAAAGCACTGCAAACTGGAGCTGTATGCTTTTCAGCTGGAATACAGGTTCCTCTAGTGATTGGTGTTATGGCTGCAGTTTGTTGTCTGAGAAATGTTAAAGAAAGACTCAATGACATGGTAATACCCTTTTTTTTTTTAAAGTGCTTTATTAAATATGTGTTATGAAAGTCACAGTTTGTGAGTTTATGAAATATACATTTGGTTATGGTTGTTGGGGACTTTTTGACATAACAAATAGGTTGCTTTATATTTGTTGCCTTGCTGGCCCCTTGATAAAGCCAATAAGCCCAGCACTAATATTTTGGTATTTAGAGCCTTTGACAAAGCCAGCAGGTTTGCCTTACTTAAAAGGACACTTTTTATAGTGTTACATGAGGTAGCCAGCCATGCGCAGTGTCGCGGGTTTGGTGCAGGGCCTGGACATAGGCCAGGCACTGCTCCCAATCCCACAGCTGAAGGCCTTGCTTGTGGAGGGGCATTGAGCCCTCATGCAGAGGTTGGGCACCTGCTGGGGGGTTGGGCACCCATAAGGGGGTTTGAATGACAAGGATGCCCTTTGTCACCTCTTCTCTTATATATAGAGAGAATTTTGCGCTGGCAATTAGATAAGATACAGGTATTATCCCTTTTGAGTCCAATGAGTATAATTGAAAAATAGCCTTATAGGTCGGCAATATCATCGTATATACATCAGATTCACATGGGACACAAACACAAGTAGAAAAGCTGGCACATGCATTTGCCAACGTTTCAAGATACCAGCTGAAAGAAGAGAAGACAGACAGAAGACAGGTTATGAAATGGAATATTCCCTTAGGGGCCACCACGAATGCTAAGTGTTGGAAATATGATATTTGGGAACAACAATTGATCATGATATAACTGAAATTCCATCGAGAAATGTAACTAAGATCTCTAAGAAAAACGAGTTCCAACTGAAAAAATGGCTTTACCGCTCAATAACCATTTATGAGAATGGGAGGCATAACTTAATATAATCGTTCTGCCCAAGCTCACTTTTTTCTATAACTGCATACCATTAGAGATTGACAGAAAACAAATCCCCAAAATACAGGACAATCTCACAAGCTTTATTTGGACTTCTAAAGGCTAGGAAATTAGACAAGCATTGGCAATACCGATAGGTCTGGCTTTAAAGGAATATTGTGTGATAATGTGAGGTCATATAACTAAAGAGCATGAGAATAGATATGTATGTGTGTGGAAGCAAAGAACAGTAGAATAATATTGGTGTAGGTTAAAAGGTCAGTTGGAAGTTGAACTGTCAAGCCAGACATAAAACTCCATATAGGTTAATGACTACTCTCCTTCCATCTGTGCTGCTGCCAGAGAAAAACAACATAAATTATCTAACACAGTTTAATAACATTCATGTGTGTGCCCCTGAAAGTACAAGCTTAGGCAGCTGGATAAATAAACAAAATTATACTAGCTGCCTGGAGGTCAAGCATTTTTTGTGGAAGCACACAACTTCTGCCCAATCAAAATATGTGTTCCTGGCCCCCAACATGTGGGCAGAGCCCAAGCCCCTCTTTAGTGATGCTCATATAATCATACCTGCCAACTCACATGGTTCCACCGTGTGTCACACAATATCAGCTTCCATCACACGGTCACGCGATGGGGAGACAATATCACACAGTGGCAGAAAAAAAGAGGTGAAAACCACTGTAAATAATGGATTTCCAGCTAATTTTCCGAGGCTCTGAACTGCTGACATCCATTAAGGGGTATGCAAACACCCCAGGACATCGGCACCGGCCTCAGCAAGCTTTTTTTTGGGAGGAGGGGTCTTGGGGGCAGGGTTGGGGCAAAAGCGCCTTGTGAGTACTTCTTGGCATGAGGTCCCGCCCCCTCCTAGGGCCAATCCCCTCCTCACACTGCGATTTTTGTTCAGGTTGGCTAGTAGGCATAATTGTTTGGTGACGGCTACACTGTCAAGTCAGACTATATAAAACGTGGCTTACAATGAGCAGACTACTTATTATATTGTTGTGTGGTTGGCCGCAGGGCTTGGCCTGTGAGAAGCCAACCCTACGCCACACACTGCCTTCAAAGTTTGAAAATTGCAGAATGTTAATCGGTCTTCCAAATCAGTCTATTAGAGGGCAGATGCTATAATCCTAATTAAAAGATTTAAGAAGGAGCCTTTTTTACATAACTTTGGTGCACATAAATTCTTTAAGAAAGTGTGAATTAAAACGCTTCAGGGAGCACCAAAATTTGGTATAACATTAGGCTTAAATGGGGCAGACCGGATTGTAGTGCAAAGTGACCAATTTGGGAATCTCCTTGAAATAGAAAGGTATGAAAGACAAAATGAGTCGGCCATTGAAACAAGTGGGAATTCTGTGTTGGGGAGACCTGTTCGAGGGAACAACACTAAAACCCTGGGTAGCTCTGGTACAAGACACGGCTGGGACCTTATCAAGATATAAGGATATGCATTTACAATCTCAGCATGCTACTTAAAAATGGGATAAAAAGAATCAGATGAACATGGAACCGGAAATTCATATTACTAAATTACTGAAGAAGGGAGTGGCGAAATGGTATGAGACACTTTATTCAGTTGACGAAGTAAAAATGAAAGCATATATATTTGTGATTTCGGAAGGATGCTTGCCAGGACAAGACATAGAATTCATTTTTCAAGTAATTATACGAACTTTTTAAGTAATTTTCCGTTCCGCCTCACTGAAAAGTAACGACTTCTCTACATTTCACAGGATGTGTTGGACATCAAGAGAATGGGTAAACTGCAGAAGACTCGTGAAGCTGTCTGCAAAAAGTGTGACAACTTCCACATGTTCATAAACTGTCCAGATTTGAAGTCCTTCTGAGATTAAATAAGTTTGGTACTTGCAAATATCTTTCAACAAACAGTTAAGGTGAGTCCAATCCATATTCTATAAAGAACTGAATCAAGATATTCGAAGAATATATTTAGAGATGATGGGGCATATTAGCAAGACCGGCGATAAAATTATCGTTGTTTTAGCGGCAGGAAACTGCCGCTAAAACGGCGATAATGGGCTTGCTAATATGCGTTATAGAATTCCAATAGAAGCCCAGGTTAGATGTCCTGCACATCTAACCTGGGCTTCTATTGGAATTCTATAACGCATATTAGCAAGCCCATTATCGCCGTTTTAGCGGCAGTTTCCTGCCGCTAAAACGCCGATAATTTTATCACCCGTCTTGCTAATAGGCCCCGATGCTCGGAAGAACCTGGGGGCATATTATCAAGGGCTTTATCGCCGCTTTAGCGGCACTTTTTGCCGCTAAAGCGGCGATATTTTTATCGCCCTATCAGCAAGCTGTCGCTAACAGGCGTTAGCGACAGCTTTCAGGCGTTAGCGGGCGGGTTTTACATCGCCTTGCATGTCAGCGATAATTATCGCTAATGACATGCAAGGTAGGCGTTCCCCACTAAAAGCGACTGAAAACAGTCGCTAACACAACTAACCCCTATTAGCAAGGCAGGCGAAGCAATAAAATAAATCGCGCTAAGCGCGTTTATCGCTAGATTGTAACACCTGCTACTGAGGATGACTTACCTGTTTAAAGTATAGGAGGTGGATTGTCAGGCTAAATCCATCCTTGCGTTAATGCGAGAATATCGCTGCTTTTCCAGCGATATTCTCACATTTTAGCCGCTTATCGCTGGAAATTTTATCGCTATGGAGATAAACCTTGTTAATAGGGTGTTATCTCAGCGATATTTTCCAGCGATAGGCGGCGTTAAAAAATTCGCGCTAAGCGCGGTTAGCGATAAATATCGCTATTCCTTGATAATATGCCCCCTGATGTTTTACTTAATATTACTGGCGCAAAAATGGTTTTCACCCAATAAACCTCCTAATTTAGATTGGTTAAGAGTAGAAGCTCAAACAGCCAATGTTCTATGCTAAAAAAAAAAAGTCTAATTTATGGAAATGCTATCAGATTTCAACACAAAACGACGAAAAAGTTCCCAAATAGTTCAATAATTAGGCCTACACAGTGTTAGAATATGTTGTCTCGACAGCCATTACTACCCACATTATTAATGTTAAAGATGCAATCATAAAGGCGACTGTTACAGAGAGAAAGAAAACATACCCATATGCTTCTGAAAGTGACGTGGATTATAAAAAAGAGCAACATGTTAATATTTTTATTGCATGTATTGTGTTATGGACACTTCTGTCCAGTGTCGTAGCACGCTTTAGCATGACAATGCAGCATTTTAAAGATTTTTACATTTTATGAAATATTTATATTGCAATGAAAATCTTGAATGACTGATGGTTGGTCTCGCTGTGGCGGAACATATAGACATAAGTGCTTCTTTTGAAAAGTATTATAGCCCAATACGGAATGAAGTAGCATTTTTGCTAACTGCTGAAATTGACAGAGCTTGACTTTCGGTGAACATATTGTAAGAGTATCTGGGCAAACACGACCGATGTTGGATGGAAAAGTGGCCCATTGCTGCCAAGTCTAGCGAATAAAATCCTGTTCAAGACAACATCTGCTCAAACGGGATGTTAGCAACAGTAAATTAATTTGATTTTTGTTTTGAGTTGTCTCTAGCTTTCTTACTCCGATTTCGCAGAAACACTGTTAACTGTTAGGTTGAGGAAAAAGTCCATGGTTTACAATGACTGCTCTTTTTAGTTGTGATAACTAGTCTGACATGAGAAACATGCCCCTTGTATAATTGACATGATGCACAAAAAACCCTCCCCCGTTCCCAGCGAACTCATAAATTACCCACCAATCTCGGTGGTCCCATTCCCAGTGAAGGTACTGGAAAAGACCATCAAAAAGCAATTCATGACACACCTGGAGCAGATTCAGCTATTTCTCTGGACACATAGTAACCACAGACAACTACGTAAGGTTAGTTAATTTATTATAAAGTCAAAAATAACTGGACGTAGAGACACCTCAAAACGAGAGTGTAGAGATACATTGAAATCAGCATAAAGCCAAATCTGCGCATCCAGTTTGAACGATGCAACATAAACAAAACACTTAATTCAAGAAGCAGAAAGCATGAGTCTAAGTTTCCCTGCATCGACGGTTGATGAATATAAAGCATTAATCTATCCCTACGCTAACGCTAAAATGGCATCCCTACTTAAGCATCTACAGGCAGGAAAGTTAAAAGGTGTAAGTCAGTGGAGTCTCCCTAAGAGGTCTCGCCACAATAATGGGTCAATGTGGCATAAAGCTACCGAGACAGAGCTTGCTCTAAGATGCTTTCCCTCCGAAGGCAGAGAAGAAGTGGGCACTTTCCCTACTCCCAACAACACAATATTACAGGTATCCTTCCCAAGAGTCTTTGAGGGTCATGCCATCTGCTCCTAGTACGATCTCAAAGGGGGTTTTCCATGGGACGACGGTGTTCTTGATTTGCAACAAGCTGACCTTGATTCCCAGGCCTTCTCCTGTGTGAAATACAACAGCTTTTCTTTATGGACACAAGTTTACAATGTACCTCCTTCTCTCCTTGCTGACTAATAAAACAAAGACATTATTCTAGCTAACAAGGGTGCTTCTTCCACCTGCAACACAAAACGTGAGAAAGAACAAATTCCACAGCACACATGAAATTCAGCTATTAATTCTAATACGAGAGTTTCCAGGGAAATGCATTTCAGGCCTACAAGATTCGGCAAACTTAAGAGAATGCCATGTGAGCTTTACAAAATTGCATTGGAAATAAGGTGCATTCAATTAGTACATTTACCTACATGTAAAACGACACGATTAATAATGATTTTAGTACATGAATAACATCAATACCACAATACGAGCTCTTCAAGTTAATATTTTCTGCTAGTTACATTCACTTTCTACATTAATTCTTCATGTTAATACGACAAAGGATTATATGTAGGTGCTCTCTACACGTGTGATGATAATGCACCCCTACAAATAAAATGCGGTTTCCGCTACATCAAGGGCAAGCCTTCATATTTGTGTCCAAGTCCTGTGCTATATTTTGTCTACATAACTCTCTTCTCTCCTCTCTCCTCGGCGCTGTTCTCTCACATTCAGATTTTTCATGTGGCTCTCTGCCCCATTTCTATAAATGGGGCCCAGGTGACTCTTCTAACTCATAGAAATTTGCCACCTGGTCTATAATAGCGCCAGGTCAAGAAATCTACTAGATGCCTTAGTCGCTTCAGTGCGTGTAAAGCGTCCCAGCAGGCCTGCCACTGGTGTGTTAGGCAACATGTGCTTTGTAGCATTCCTCGTGGCCTGTATTACCATATCTCAGTCCCCAGGTCTATGGACTACCTGCCTCACATTCCAGCTCTGCCACTCATTTTACACTTTGGTCAGGTTGGGTGCATTTCCCAAATGATCACTTGCAGCAAAACATAAATCATACTGACACAGGTTTCTCTCTCATCACCAGTTATGGTTAATGTTCACTTAGTCCTGCTTCTAAAATTATCCTACCAAAAGATCAGCTTCCATATGTATACTAGCATTGTCCAAATCCACCAAAAGCTCCAGAAGATGTCTGGGGATGATCAGCACAATAGTGATGATTTACTATATATCCTGTCATGGATGTGCCAGAAAAGCATTACCTCATTGCTTCCAAATACTGCGCTATGCAGCCTTCACAACCCTTCCATTCAGGTGGCCAGTCAGGATGGGCCACTAATGAAGGACACATGAAGTCTTGGGGTGATCTAAAATATTGAGGATATTATAATCATGGATCATCATGGTCAAGTAAGAATTCTCTTAATCACAGAGGGCAAAAATATTTGAACCATATCATGGACTCCTTGAAAAACCCATATAGGTGTCTGGTGGAAACAAAACTGGAGCTCGGGCACTGCGCTATTCACAAGACACTACATGTGGACATCCCTGGCTACCACTTGAAGAGTGCCCTCACTTAGATGTTTGAGATCTGCTGACCTGAAATGACTAGGGTCAGGGGACCACCACTAACTAGCAACATGCCTTATCATTTACAAAATGTTTGGTGATAGATCCCTCCTAACATAAGTGTAAGAATTTGCGGTATTAGTTGAGGGGAGGTGATTCCTTGTTAGGGTGAACCCTGAATATCAGTAAATTAACCTGAGCTCAACACACTGGTTGCTATGGCACAGAGGAGATAGGCTTAACTTAAAGGCAATGTTTAAAGTATCAATGCAGTACTCAAACTAACAAAGGTAAACATAACAAACATCTCAAACAAATTTAGAAAAATAGGGAACCTGATCTCCTTGTACCCAGGTCCCCAGATAGTTGTATATTTATTTATTAAGGTGTTTTCAAAACATCAATGTGGTACCTCCACTGAAAAGAATAGTAGGGGGTCGAATTGGTTCAGAGAGGGATAAGGGTAGATAGAGTGAAATCAAAAGTGAGATTAGACCCCAGTAAGCAGTATTACTCTGCCATTGTTCTTGTTAGGGTAGGTGTGAAGAGGAATACTAACCTGAAGAATTGTGTCTCCAGATGTTTCCTGAATAGGAGATGGTTCATTTCAGTGGCTAGATGGGATTCAAGCACTCTAAAAACTAGGCGCCTGGTCACTCATAGACCAGAGTTTCCTAGCTGGGGTGTGGTGTGGTGCCAGGTTTTGAAGTTAGTTAGGTCCTTTGTTCTAATAAGCCTTGTGGAGGGTGCAAAGGATTTTTAATGACTGTTGATTCAATGTCATTTGATGTCTTTTAAAATGGATGTTTAGTTGCTGTTTACTCAATCAAAACCATACATCCATCTGCACACAGGACTGTCACTTGCTCTCCTTTCTATCAAACAGATCAGAATTCAGCTGTGAGTAAGTAATGAAAATGTGTTATAGTGAGCCCGGTAACCACTTCTGAAGTTTATATGTTTTAGCATGTTCTGCTTACTACATTAAAAATGCCAGGCCAAGATGAATGCCTGGCAAGGAGTGCTTCTATCTACCTCTTCTTCCAACAAGAAGACATTAAATTAAAAACAGATATTGAAGCACTTTTTCTCAATGACGTACTACAAGCAGCCCTGAAGACTCACTTCCTCCATTTTGTACAAAAAAAACAATGTTCAGCAGTCGGAAAGGAACAAAGAGATATTTTAGTTGACTAGTTGGCCCAGTGCTCAATTCTGTGATTTGTGTGCTTTAGTATTTAAGCACTGCTCACTCCAATGAGTTTCATCATTCACCAGTTGCAGATGGGAATTATTTGAGAAAATCACTGAACTTTCCGCCATGTCTTATCCTGGAAGGATCAGGAGGGTGGCACAAGATGCTATTTCTCAGAGTCTGCTAGTAGCATCCACCTCAATCGGGGTCTCTTCCTGAGACATATCATATGTCCTGATCTTAGATCCTGGTCTTGCCAAACTTTGCCTTTACCCTCGTCTACTGGTTGGCTTGTGGTGGAGAGTGTCAAGAGTCAAGTTTCAGAATCTCTTGTGTGAATCTGTCTGAGTCCCTGCTGTCCCAGCTGAGACCATGCTGTTCAGCCTGAGATTCCTCCAACACTCAGTTCCAATCGACCCTTTCTTTGCCCTAACGTGCTGAAAGGGTGTGAGATGCAAATGGTGCAAGTCCCTGATTTCACTCTCATGACCTTATGACCAGCAACATATATATAGCCCTGTCAACCAATTCCTGCATCCTGGGTGCGGGGGTGAGTGATCCCAGCTGGTAGCTGTGATCTGTGTCAGGTCCTAGGAGCTCCTGACTTTGGCAACTGTACCCAAAACGTTGACCACATTTTTTACAGACAGAAGGGATATGGTTGGCTGCAGAACCTCACTTTGTCTCTGACAGTTGGCCTGCATTCACTGTCCCCTGGACTCTGTGCAACCATCAGGGTAAATATTGGAGCCCCATTTGATACTTTTAACCCCAGCAGAGGTGAAGTTTTCATCAAACTCAACCTTTTATCTATCAACCCAGCTCCAGTGCTCTGAGCACATGCTTTTATTCACTGCAACAGAAGCAACATACAGGTTTTGAGCATCACTTCTAAAATCGCTCCTTGCATTGTCAGTCTTCTAGTATACAAGATATGCTGCAACCATATTGTAAAGGTTATCCTAATGATCATTGCTACCCATAGTAGTTCCCTCCCCTGCCCGGGAGCATGCAAATGAATAGGCAACACACAGAGCTCTGGATTGTACATCTTTATTCCTCCGCATGCGATCACACACTGTTCTCTGATTACATCATAATCATTAATAACCACACCGTAACAGCTCCCAGCCAGTCACGTACTTCCTCTGTTGAGTCCACCCAGAACCGCAAGGGACCTGGCACACATAGTCTCATGACACTACATCTCCCCCCTTGTTGAATAAAAAGTACAAACAACTGTTACATTATATTTCTCCACTAAGTCGTCGAGTTGCTCGCTCTAGTCGGCCAGATTTAGTGGCATGAAGTTGTTTTAGATGCACTCTGTTCATGCACCAATGGTACAGGTTCTGATGCTTGAACAGGACTGTCAGGCAGGATGGCCTCATTGGTAAGTGCAGGAGCTGACAATCGCAGAGGTAGGTGCTTAAAATGTGGCGAGTCTCGTGTGATGGACTGACCAGGATGATGGTCCATCACCATGTGTCTTTTGCATATCACCACCCTCACAGGATCGACAGCAAACAGAGTGTCTGTTTTCCGCTTTTGCTTCTGCTTGACCAGGGCTAAATCACCTTTGTTGAAGATGATGTCTTGGGCATTCTGATGCCGATCGCCGTACGTCTTCATTTTGCAATTTCAAGAAGTGTTGTTGACACAAACATTATCAGCAGTCATGGAGCAGTCTACTATCCATTATGGCAGTTTGGTTCCAGTGGCTCTCCCAAATAGCAAGGTGACAGGACTTTCACCCGTTGTGAAGTGAGGAGTTGAATGATAGGCACAGAGAGCTTGACATAGGGCTTGCTTTAATTCAATCCCCTCCATTGATCCTCGCTGAACTACCCTTTTGAGTGTACCCATAAATCATTCCACAACACCATTTGCTTGGGGCCACAGAGGTACTCTTTTGATACTTGATATTCATTCTGACAAGAAACTCCCTAAATTCTTTGCTGTTGAAAGGCAGACCATTGCCAGATTTAAAAATGGCGAAGATACCCCACCCAACGCTGCAAAGATGCTATCCATCTGCTTAATGACCTTGTCATGGGTTGTTGATGATAACTCCTCTACCAAGGGGAAACGTGAATACTCATCAATGACTGCCATGAGATTATGTCCGTTTCATAGGCGCCAAAAGAAATCAACTGCAACTGTTTCCTGGGCCTGTGTTGGAAGGTCAGACATTGTCAATGGATATTGCATCACTTTGGGGGAAAGGCAGTTGCAAAGATGGCGCTCCTTTAGTTCCCTCTCAACTCGTTCTTCTAAGCGCTGGAACTACACTCAGTCTCTTAGAGCTCTTTTGGTAGCTACAATGCCACGATGTCCTTCATGGGCTTGTTCAATGACCTTTTTTCTTAGGCTCTCAGGTATGACAATCCTTGAGCCTCTAAATACAACACCTTTCTTGGTCACAGACAGCTCATCTTGTACATTTTGAATTTTTGAAATTGAACATCGTTAGCAAGAGGTCTAACACTCATTTCCCAGGATTGAGTTGAAATGATGGCTTTGAGGCTAAGCAAGTTCCTGTCTGTACTGGTAGAGCAATACTCTGCTCAATGGACAGGGATGTTGGCATACTGGACTTCTCAATGAAGTTAATATACTCCTCAGCTAGTTGTAATGTTGAGCTGTGACAATTTAGCGGTACTTGTGAAAAATATTCAGCAGGGTTCTGGTTTATACCTGACTTAGGTACAATGGCGTAGTCGTACTCTTGCAGTCTCAAACCCCACCTCTCAATGCGGGGGGGATCTTGGCTTTCAGATTTCCAAAAAATCGTGAGCAGCACTTGATGGTCTGTTATGATAGTGAAACGTTTTCCATATAGAAACACATGAAAATGTTTGCAGCCCAACACTACAGTCAGGCTCTCCTTCTCTGGCTGAGAATAGGCATGTTCTGTGTCAGACAAGCTTCGACTTGCATAGGCACTAATGTGTCTCTGGGCATTTGGATGGCCATTATGCTGAGCAAGGATTGCTCCCAGCCACACCGGGTTCGCATCTACTGTGAATTCAGTCTGTAGATTGGGGTCAAAGTAGGTCATCTGGGTTGCATTCTCAATTGCATGTTATATTCTTTTGAAGCTTTGATCACATTCATCAGACCATTTGAACTGGACCTTTTGTTTCGCCAGTTCTCTCAATGGAGCACTCACAGTGGCAAAATCACGAATGTATCTTGAACAGTAGTTGGCCCTTGCCTAAGAAGGATCACAGCATAGTGACATCTTATCAGTGGCAAGTAACTGACAGTGCTTTCACTTTATCAGGGTCAGGGGTAATTCCCCCATCAGAATATATGTGTCCAGAGAATTTAAGTTTGGTCTTGTGAAACTCATGCTTCACTGCGTTCCCAGTGAGACCTGCATCAGCAAGTAATAGGCACACTTGTGTAAGAACCTTGTTATGCTCCTTTTTCGTTGCTCCAAATAAAAGTATATCATCACTGTAGTTAAAAACATTAGTGACAGGTTGTATTATTTGACATATAACATCTTGAAATATTTCTGCAGCTGATGACACTCCAAAACTCAACCTTCTGTATCTGTCAAACCAACATGAGTCAAAAAAGTAGTGATGTACCTGCAATTCTCTTCCAGTTCGAGTTTATGGTCTCCCTTTTTCAGGTCAAGACGAGAGAAGACTTTGGAGCCATCCAGCTGCATGATAATTTCTGCTATGTGTGGACCAGGATGTCTTTCTATCTCAATCTCTTTGTTGGCCTGGGGCATATCAACGCAGATGCGCACTGCACCCTCACTGTCCTTTTTTGGCACCACCAATATGGGCGACTTCCATGGCGTAGGACCAGTGGAGCGCTCAATAATGTCTGGTTTCAATAGCATTTCGGGGGGCATGTGTACAAGCCCCTATCGCCACCACAACGTCACCTATAGTGACGTTATGGTGGCGATAGGGGCTGCGCCTTATGTACTAGGCAGTGTTAAGCCACTTAACGTGGCTTAACACTGCCTTGTACATAAGGCCCCCTTTCACGCTATGGTTAGCGTGAAAGGGGTGGGCAGTGGGTGTTGCGGTGGGCGTTCCACCGCCACACACATTCATTTTGACGCTGCCCCCTATGTACAAGGGTGGCGTACATAGGAGGCAGCGCCAAAATTAAGACCAGGTAAAAACTAGTCTTAAGATGACGAAACGAGGAGAAATGCATTATTTCTCCTCGTTTTTGCTTTTTCCATGTGTGCTGCCTTGTGCAGCACACATGGAAAAAGAAAAATGCCCTTGTTTTTTTATGTAACCCATTAATGGTAACAGTTCCTATGGCGTGTGAGCCAAGAAGTTAAAGAGAGGTATCTTACACCTGATTCTGGGAGTGAGATGCCTAGAAAGTGATCTTCTACAGGAATTCTGAGTGTGTATGGGTGAGTGAGATAACTCCTACCTGTTCATGTGCCCTCACACACCCTTTCAGGTGTAAAGCATCATCATAGGGCAGTGCTCCTCGTGGGGGTGGCGCTGCAGTCCCTCACGGACCTCTCGGTGGGAGGTGCTCTGTCGGAGATCTTTTTTAGGAGATGCCGCAGTTGTGCATGGGGGTGTGTGGGCCAAGTGATCAGTGAGTGTGTGGTTAAAATAACCCAGTGGTGTCCTAACAAATTTAATACGGGTCCACGGGTTTAGGTTAAAACTTAAAGAGGTTGGAGGGTCTCTTCAAACAAATGTCGGGATGGAAATAGGTTCCCACTGCTCTCAAACTGTGAATAAGATGTGTGGTCACTATAAGTGTGGTATGGTCAACATGTTTCGCGCAATTCAGTTGGTCCCTAATGGATCCAGGTGCGCTTCATCAGGACCGTGACAAAAAGGTTAATTGTAAGTGGGATGCAGGGAGAAAGACACCCTATAATCCCACCCTACCTCCCAGAGGTCTCATGTGAGACATCGGAGAGTTCCAGGACACGTGTTGTCCGTGTCTTCTTGCTTCAGAACCCTCCCCGAGATGGAGTAAGGCCTCGTCGGCTGCTCAATCAGTATGGAAGTGGTAACCTGTTAATCCCTTTGAAGAGGACGTTATCCTACCAGTCTGTATCGAGCGCCGGTAATCACGGTCCTAATGAAGCGCACCATAGGAACTGTTACCATTAATGGGTTAGGTATTGTGCTTGGGAGCATTGGTACAGGACCTCCTCTCTCTCTGAATAGCTCGCAGTCCCTCTCTCTAGTGTATTGTGGGGCTTGTTTTTTTATGTACAGGAAGGTTCCCTTCCTGTACATAAACAAACTTTAAAAACTCTGGTGCAAGGGTGCCTGCGTTGGCGCTAAGTTGCTAAACTTAGCGCCATCGCAGGGGGAAATGCAAGGCTGCACCACATTCTTATAAATATGGTGCAGCCTTGCGTTTCAGAAGTGGAGGAGAGAGGCGTTAAGCCAGGAAGGCTAACGCCGCTCTCCTCCACTTCTTTGTACATATTCCCCCTAGTTCTTTCTCAACAGCTCCTTGTAAGTGGAAAGCAACCATGCAGTGCCGCTGGGCAACAGGGCGAATTACCTCATTGATGTGAAGTTGCACTTTCATTGTCTTAGGTATGCCAAGTCCATGAAATTACGATGGGAACTGACTCACAACTTCAGATTGACTATGGAGGTTGTAATTGAGAGATATCAGTCACATGTTGGGAGTGATGGCAAAACTGAGTATGCAAGCACTGGACAAAGCTCCTTGAAGAACATGAATTATCGCTTGCACAGATAATGCTTTATGTTTCAACGTTGCAGTGAACGGCCCTTGACTCTGCAATGGTTTAGAAGCAGCCCACGTGTATCGTGTTTGATAGGTTGAGATGTGGCACAGGAGATAACACATTGTTCTCTGATGACATCATAACAGTTAATAACCACACGTTAACACCTCCCAGCCAGTTGTGTACTTCCTCTGTTGAGTCCACCCAGAACCGCAAGGAGCCTGGCATACATAGTCTCATAACACTACACCTGTGTTCATTATCCACTTAAAAAGAAACAGTTTTACTGCCAGTCATATCTACCACAGCTCTTTCCTGCACTTAACCTCTTCAGCTTCCTTTCAGCATAGTTTAGTGGCATTTTGAGATTCATCTCAAAATATTTGATACCTAAACCTCTTAATTACATCTGTCAGAAACACAGAGCACTTTTAAATTCCACTGGCATTTTGCCACATTTATTTCTGGGAACCCTATATGGCTCATCTTTGTAAATCACTATCGGAAAGTGCGTTATTATATTTGGATGGGGTGATAAAGGTAATAATGCATAAAAATCTAAATCAGGTAACTGAGAAACTCTGCCTATCCCCTTGCAGCAATGGTACATTCAGCAAAAAAATGCATGATAGTAAAAGCAGTAACAAATAACATTTAAGCTAAGAATGATTTAATAAATCAGTTAACAACTGAATAGGGAAACCAAAGATATAGATTTTTAAAGTTTTAAGAATTAAACACAGAAAAATAGAAAACGCCAATTAAATTCAATAGTTGCAGGTGACCGGGACCTACTTACAATTCTAGGCCAACTTTGATGAAGCAGTGGTAAGCCTTGCAGTTCACACCGGTCACACGTTTTAACTTGGGATATTATTAGGCCGGGATCATTTTTAAATTACTCTGGCACAATTCACATAATTTCAGGAATTTAATATCATGCTTGCTACGTGAAATTCACAAATTTATGCCATTACGCCACATCGCATAATTATGAGTTGTACGTGTCAAGAATTTACCACATGCACTCAGCAACAATGCGATCGCTCACAACACAAATAGCTGTAGATCACTCCAAAATGCATCATCAACTCAAATATTGACACAAAGACGTATTTCACACTAAAATATAGTGCTAATTGATGGATTTGCAATTCACTAATTATGTGTAATTTCACATAATTGTGCTGAAACTGTGCATAAATATGCCACAGGAAATTATACGAATTTTACACACCCCTAGACACTTGCACTTTTTGGTTCTCAGTTTCTTCAAGGGGGGCAAGGAAGGAGGCTGAAGTTGGCAAGAGTCCCTCTAGATGAATACACTGTCATCCAGCACCAGCTGAGGTTCAAGTTTTGTTGCCAAAAGCTCTCTGATGATTCTCGAAATCCTGCAGCAGGGCACGATTGAATGCCATGCTGGGCAGAGCCCATGTTGTAGATACCTTTACTGGGAGGGCTTGCTGACACCTTTTTCTTTGTGATGACATGTTCTAAGCAGGATAGACCTGCTAACCTTGCTCACTGAGATCAAACCTTCTCTGGGGTAAGCTTAGCATCTTGAAGTTACAATATTTCTCCACTCCGGGAAGTTTGAATAGCTCTTTTTGCTGACATAGGAAACTGAATGAATGAGGAACTCCTGAATTATATTAACCCTTCTTCAACCAGGACCTTATACATGAAATTCAAAATGAGTATCCTCAAGCTAGCTTTAACAAATAAGTGCTCGACCCCTGCTCCTGAGCACAAGTTATGCATTACTTGTTTCCAAACTGAGTAAACCAAGGAACATTTTCTTTTCTTTTACGCAGCATATATTGGCCTGAGAGCTAGATGGGTTGCAATCAACACTAATCTCACTCAGTCATTACCACTCCACACACCCAAGGGACCTACTTTGCAAACTATCTTTAGAAATACTTATGAACCCTGATTGAACATAATCTTTTCCTACCTATCGGATGTTGGCTTTATATATTTTCAACCTTTATACTGAAATTCTCAGTGTCCTACTCAAGAACTTCGGAATCTTATATTATCAATATGCCGATTATACTCAGATGTATCCTCAGATTTCCGGTACACAGACATCTCTTTCCGTGCCCAAACCCTGCAAAGCATGTACAATTGGTTTACTTTATTATCATCAGAAATGCAGTCCTCTAAAGGCTGCATTTCTCCTTATTTTCTCATCACACTCAACGCTCCCAGTTCAGACATGGATTGACTTATGTGGAATATTAGATTATGGACCAGCCATCATTGACAGTGCTAAATCCATTCACTTCAATCTAGACAAGCAGCGTAACCTGCAAAAACAGATACATGCAATAGTCAAGAATGCTCACTATCGACTAAAGCTACTAAATAGGATCTATTAAATCATTCAAGAACAAGACATTTAGGCACTAGCGCAATCAATGGTGCTCTTCAGATTTGGCTATGGTAACTCCCTTCCTGGAGAGCATGTCATCTGAGAGCGTTGTTACATGCAGTTGCCACATTTGCCACAGGAACTAAAAAATATAACAATATACTAATGTAAAGCTAGTTACTCATTGATGTTAGACTGCGTACGTTGGCCGAAAGGTACTTCCCACCTCAGTACTCAATACTTGGCCTTGAAGCTGAATACTTCAGGTGGTTTTAGATCCTTTTGCAGCTCTGTTACACTTCTTCTAGAACCACCAACTTTCAAGAAAGAGAACATTATGGCACAGTCCTTCTCAGGAAGTGACACAAGAGTTTAGAATTCTATTTGCTCGAGTTGACCCACCACCATCTCTCTGCCTATCTGTAAGAAAGAGCCTGAGCATTTCTGCTCCCAAAAATACTTCTATTCAACCTGTATTTATTCACACCTCTCACTCTTTTTCGCCCCATCTTTGTCTGGCCTTTATGCTTGCGTATGATCTTTAGGGCACGATTATGATGTTGACTCTGACCGAAACCATCGCGGAATCGGGACCGACCTCGGTCGGCGGTCACGACTGCCTAATTACAAGCCCCAGACACACCACAGGCGGGCGGAGCCAGCATTGTGGAAGGCAGGCACAGCCCTATTCAGGTACAGGTGCTACTCCTCCCACCTCTCCAAAAATGCAGGTCAGGCCTATTCAGCCTAGTGCTGACTCATCCAGACTCCTGGAGCCACTGCACCTCCCCAGCCCATGTCACTCCAAAGCTAGACAGTCAATCCACAAACAGGCAGAGGCACACAGGATGGTTGAAAAAGAAAATAGCCACTTTTAAAAAGTGGTATTTTCAAACACACTATTTAAAAACCATCTTTACTAAAAGATGTGTTATTAAATCCTGAGTTCAGGGATACCAAACTCCATTTTTCCATCTTATCCCTATGGGAAGATATACTTGTAAAATGTTACAAAGCATTCCCCATTCTGTCCTGTGGGGCAAGATAGCCTTTCAATAGTGAAAAACGAAATTGGCAGTATTTCACTATCAGGACGATTTCACAAACACTGCACGTGCCCAGGGGGGTATCTTGGGCCTACCATAGAGGTGTCCAATGTGTAAGAGAAGGGAAGGGTAGGACCTGGCAAATGGGTGCACTTGCCAAGTCGACATGGCAGTTAACAAACTGCACTCAGGTACCGCGGTGGCAGTCCTGAGACATCTTTTCAGGGCTACTCACGTGGGTGGCACAATCGGTGCTGCAGGCCCACTATTAGCATTTGATTTAACAGCCCTGGCACACTCAGTGCACTTTACTAGGGACCTACTGGTAAATCAAATACGCCAATCATGGATAATCAATCACAATAACAATTTACACAGAGAGCATATGCACTTTAGCACTGATCAGCAGTGGTAAAGTGCCCAGAGTCCTATAGCCAACAAACACAGGTCAGGAAAAAATAGGAGGAAGAAGCAAAAAGTTTGGGGATAACCCTGCAAAAAGGGCCATTTCTAACACAACCCCCTTCCAGCCTAAAGCCAGGGTAGACCAATCAATACCTCGATGGGCTTCCCTGCTTGGGGCGATAGAACCTGAAACCTGGCCCGAACAGCAGGGGTCTATTCCTGTTCTATGCCTTCCTGAACCCAGTTGGATCCCTCTATCCATACTCTCAGGGATCACTAAGCTAAACCATGGGGGACCCTTCTCCTCACCTGGGGACACCATCAGTGCAGCACCTTAGCTTACCTTGCTCACAGATGTGTCCCAGCAACCAGACAGCACACACAAGGCCAACACAGTAGTGTGGCCCAGGCCGCCCCCGGGGTGTGACTCCTGCCCCCCTCCTAGGGGCAACTCTGTCCACCAGGACAGGCAGCCACAGTGGCCACTGACAGCTGTCAGTGATGAGAGCCACGCCTCATGCCTTTCAGTCCTCTCTAACCTCTGTGGTGTCAGAAAGTGGGGGGCAGTAGCCCCAGGTGCCTGGCACCTTTTCTCCACTTTCCCTCCTACCAAGTCAGTTTTGGCATCCTGACACTGGCCCACCAGTCCAGGGTCTGTACCCTGTGGCTGGACAAGAGACTGGGGTGGGCTCTCCCACACCCTGTCTTCCTCCCTGGGGCTCTGCACCCTCCCACCTGGAGCGGTACCCACAGAAGACAACTTGGTAGGGGCACTGTTAGCAGTCGCCCCTTCCTCCAGGTCAGGGGGGACACCCTGAACCTGGTCCTCCAACCCAGGGTCTGTACCCTTAGGCTGGACCTGTGCCTGGCAACCCAGGACTTCCGGGGGAGTATACCAACCCCCCCCCAAGGGAAACACACTCCTCATGAGTAGTACAAGAGTCTGCCTGGCGCAGGTCTTCAGCCTCCTGTCCCCTTGACAGAGCATCAATACCCCCCAGGCCAGAAGTGGCCTCACCAGGGTCAGTCCTGGGGTGCTCTGACTTCACAGCTGGCAACCCCTGACCCATTAGTCCTTCCACTGGGGACTGCGTCCCCCCTCACCCTTTTCTCTGGATTCATGCACCCTCCCTACTAAAGCGGTGCTGCCAGACACCAGAACTGGTTGGATGCTTGTTACAGCAGTCCCCTCTAGTCCACCTGATGCTTTGGGATCCCCCTTAGGAAATGGCCTCCCGGTACAGACTAGGCCCCTCTCCTGGTGTTCCCTTATGGAACCAACCAGGTCCTGGGACTGGGTTTCGGGCACCTTGGGACACAGCCCACTCCCACTCCTTCTCCTCTGAGACAGGACATTGGATCCCACACCCCTCCCACTACACTGGGACCTATCTGGGCTACCACAAACATCCCCTACCTCACTTGGTTGGGGACAACCTGAGTAATCCCTTCAGGATTACTCCCAAAAGCTTCTTCCGACCCTCTGGAATCCACCAAAAGGTCTGCCTCCAGCGCAAGCTCCCTGGAATCAGAGAACTCTCACTCCACCTGGTGTTGGCATAGCTCTGGAAAACAGGGACTTAAAATATGCTCTCCAACAATTGAATCACACAGCCCCCCACAATTGTTAACCAAGCTACCCTTTGCCCCTCCATCCAGTGCCTCACATAAGTACCCCACATCACTCTCCTGAGACTGGCAAGACAGTGTCTGACTGTCCCTGTCACTCAACCCACACTCTTCTGGGCGGTCTTCACACATACATACCAGGACTTCTACCATGGGGGAACCCCTCTCCCTGCACCTCTCATCTAGAGTCAGTAGAGTGTCCCTTCCACCACTAGGAATATGATCCCCGGTGTCAGTTCCCCAATCCACTTCAGGGACACTGCACAACACTGGAGCTACCTCATAAACCTGAACCCCCTGGTGCATGTTAACCCCCTCCCTCAAGTCAGGCGCCACATCTCTGGGTGTGTGTATTTCTCCATCAGCACTAGATAACACAATTTCGCTACCACCATCTGAGCTGGAATACACCTCCAACCCAGCCAAACTCACTTCATGAGCTGCACACTTTTTCTTTTTCTTGGCTAAGACACTCATGGCCTCAAGCCTCTCGAGCTCCACATCAAGGTCCCTCATTCTTAATTCATGTGCCAAGGTCAATTTCATTTCTTCCAAGGCATAAATCTTCTTGCTCTCCTCTGCCATCTTTTCTCTCTCTATGGCATCTTTTTGGTTCTCCATTTCCAATATTTTCATCTTGAGCCTCATGACTTCTAATTCATGATCTCTAACCCTTTGGTTTTCCTCCAACTCCTCTGCGGAAAAACGTCTAGCGGAATGGTTGCTGCCAGCCCTAGAGGCTACTCTTGACACAGGTAGATCCTGTGACCTGAAACCATCCCCTTGTGCATCCTCCTCCACCTCTGCACCATCTGTCTCCCCAGCCTCTTTGGCCTCCCACCAGGCCCTTAAGGCCTTCTGTAGCTCCTCCTCCTTCCTGGAGCTGCTCTTCATGGGACATCCAAAGCTCCTGTAGAACTGCTTGAGTTGACCTACTTTGTAACCACTTAACATTTCAATATCAAACTCCAGTTCGGCAATATCACTTGCTGGTTTACCCTTCTGAGACATGATGTGTGGATACTTTAAGGGTTACACAAAAATAGAACCAAAAACAAAACACAGTATGTGGTTGCGTAGTGGTCTGCACTAAACTAGTGATGTACACCAATCACTGGTCAAGTACAAATACAGGTTCAAATCCTCACCGCTGACCACCAATGTTAGAAATGGGGGTCTCTAGTTGGCAGAGGTAGGTACCTTTTTCCAAATAGGGACCATTGCTTCTAGTCAGGGTAAGGGGGATACACACTTTAAACAACCCCTGCTCACCCCCTTGGAAGCTTGGCACGAGCAGACAGGCTTATCCCAAAGGCAATGTGTAAAGTATTTGTACCAACACTCACAGTAACACAGTGAAAACACCACAAATGGACACCACACCAGTTTAGGAAAATAAAATATCTTTATCTAAACTAAACAAGACCAAAACAACAAAAATCCAACATACACAGTCAACAATATGACTTTCAAAAGGTTTCAAGAACTTGTACCATAGAACACTAAGGATGCGTGACTTTTCACCAAAGTACCTGTAGATGCGTCAAAGTTCCAAAAGCCAAACAGCTGCAGAATCGGAAAACAAAGAGATGCGACACTCCTGAGTCCTTGGGGAGGCGATGCGACAGTTCTGAAACACGCAGAGGACGAGTTGCATGGAATCCGGTCTGTATGGGGAGTAATGCTTCGATTATTCGTGACGGTTCCGGTTCGCAGGTGATGCATTGGGAAAGCATGCCGAACAGGTACAATGCGTGGAAATCCGGAATGCGTCGGCGATCGATGCGGCGGCGTCGAGCGGCACTCCGTCAGTTCTCTTCAGCCGCGATCCCTCGGTGCGTCGATTCTTGTAGTTCTTCATGTTTCTTCTTTCTTCCAGCTCCCAAACAGCAGCAACAACCTCCAGAGGCCCAAAACTGGGACAGGCACCTCTTGCAGGCTAGAACTCACAGCAGCAGAGTTCAGGGGAGCTGGGGGTGAAGTCTTTGTGTCCCTGAGACTTCAAAACAGGAGGCCAGCTCACTTCAGGCCCTTGGATATCTCCTTCAAGCAGGGGACACAGCACACAGCAAAGTCCTTCTCCTTTCCTTGGCAGAAACAGCAACTGCAGGCCAACCCCAGACACACAGCAAGGGCAGTACTTTTCCTCAGTCTCTCCAGCTCTTCTCCTTGGCAAAGGTTCCTCTTGAATTACAGGAATGATCTAAAGTTCAGGGGTTTTAGGTCTAATACTTATACCCAAAAATTTCTTTGTTCTCTTTGTGCAGGGGGCTCTGAGCCCAGTACAGACCAGTTCTGGGGGGCACTCTGCAAGTGCACAACAACATCCATTTTCAGTGTGAGCCTTGGCCCCAGGCACACCACAGGGGGGTGGAGCCAACATTGTGGAAGGCAGGCACAGCCCTATTCACGTACAGGTGCTACTCCTCTCACCACTCCAAATGCAGGTCAGGCCTATTCAGCCTAGTGCTGACTTATCCAGACTCCTGGAGCCACTGCACCTCCCCAGCCCCTGTCACTCCAAAGTCAGACATTCAATCCGCAAACAGGCAGAGGCACATAGGATGGTTGAAAAGAAAATACCCACTTTCTTAAAAGTGGTATTTTCAAACACACAATTTAAAAACCATCTTTACTAAAAGATGTTTTATTAAATCCTGAGTTCAGGGATATCAAACTCCATTTTCGATCTTATCCCTATGGGAAGATATGCTTGTAAAATGTTACAAAGCATTCCCCATTCTGTCCTATGGGGCAAGATAGCCTTTCAATAGTAAAAAACGAAATTGGCAGTATTTCACTATCAGGACATGTTACACACACCAGTACATGTCCTACCTTTCACATACACTGCACCCTGCCCAGGGGGGTACCTTGGGCCTACCATAGGGGTGTCCAATGTGTAAGAGAAGGGAAGGGTAGGGCCTGGCAAGTGGGTACACTTGCCAAGTCGACATGGCAGTTAACAAACTGCGCACAGGCACCACGATGGCAGGCCTGCGACATCTTTTCAGGGCTACTCATGTGGGTGGCACAATCAGTGCTGCAGGCCCACTAGTAGCATTTGATTTACCAGCCCTGCAACACTCAGTGCACTTTACTAGGGACCTACTGGTAAATCAAATACGCCAATCATGGATAACCAATCACAATAACAATGTACACAGAGAGTATATGTACTTTAGCACTGATCAGCAGTGGTAAAGTGCCCCGAGTCCTATAGCCAACAAACACAGGTCAGGAAAAAATAGGAGGAAGGAGCAAACAGTTTGGGGATAACCCTGCAAAAAGGGCCATTTCCAACAACTTTACATTTACATTTTGTTAATTGATTTGGGATTTATGTAACCATTACCAGTGGTAAAATAAATTGGTATGAACCATACTTAAATCTCTCAAAGCAAAGCTTATTATCTTTGACTCATATGCTCTGCTCTGTCTCAAGCTGTCATATGCAAGGCCAGGCACGATAAGGTTTGAAATGTTTATTTTTAGTGAAGCCCGAAAGGGAGTAGCACGTTAGTTAATTGGTAGGCGAAACTTAAAAGCTGACAATTGAACACAGGTGGTCACTGTTATCCCAGGCAGACTAGTCATAGATTTGGAAATGGTTTCAACGGAAATTTTACCTAAATAGACGTTTCTGAAAGGGTGGCATGTGTGTGTGTGTATGTGTGTGTGTGGAGGGTAGTGTCAACTTTTGAATTCTGCAGCTGGGTTTCTGGAATTTATATAAAAGCTATTGTGCTGTAGCTCCTTGCAAAGCTCCTAATCATGGTACAACTTGCCACGGGTGGAAGTGTTAACATTGTGGAAGGGGAATGGAAAGAGAATCTGGCAGGGCCCGAGAAGGAAGCCTTCATGGAGTACCTGCTGTTGTGCCGTAGCCCACTTTTTTTTAAGTTTTAAAAGGAGATTTTATTAGAGTAAAAGATACATAGTATAATAGAGGTCATACAAATCAAGCAAATAAAGCATTAAAGAACAAAGAAAGGAGAAATTACATCAAAGTGAGGTAGAATTTGGTAAGCAGTGCTAAATTTTTAACCAAATACATTTGTTAGATAAAACATAATATTAACAGTCATATAATATGGAATGTCAAGGAGGCTTCAAAACTTCTTGTACTGCAGGTGATCGCATATTACAACATTTTGCATTTCTATCAATGAATTGAGTGACAGGGGACCATAATAATAGTCGTTTCATGGCAAGAGAAGAGGGGTATACAAAAGTTGTATCCAATCTGTGATTATGACAGACTGCATACCACCAAGCCTGGAAGGACAATTTGGATAAGTCTTTCCAATTTTTTGTGATTTGCTGAAAAGCAACTGCTAAGAGCAAGTCCAAAATTCGTGTGTGTAAGGAACAATTATCCCAATCGTCTGATATGGACCCTAAAAAAGTGTTCACAAGGGTAAAAGGAGCTACAAAGTAAAAAATCCTTGTTATTTGATTCCAGACTTTCTCCCAAAAATCATGAACAAAAGGACAGGTAAAGAGTATATGCTTTAAATCGGCTTGTTCTAGGGAGCAAGACCAGCAATTATCCAACAAAACCTTGTTTATTTTATGTAGGGTTATGGGAGAGATGAGGAGCCTATTATATATAAAGAAAAGTGTTTGGGTGGTATTAGCTGCTGTGGAGGTTTGCCTGAGTTTAGACCAACTTCTAGACCAAGTGGGAATTGACCAAGCCATTGCTAGGTCCCGTTCCCAAGCTAATTCTACATTAGTTTTGTCTCTAATATTATTGGATTTTTGTAAAGAAGAGTAAATGGTGGAAGCTCTAGGATTTGTGAGGAGGAGATTGTGGAAATGAATGGTGCTGTGGGAAGTACTCGGGGGGAGATAAGGGAAACAAATTGAAGGCAGTGCATAGAGCCTCATATAATAATAGGTATTTATTTTGGAATGAGAGAGGAAAGTCGAATAGGAGACTTGCCTGGGGAAAAGATATCACCTTGTCAGCCTCAAATAATTGATTTACCCATATTAAGCCTTTTTGTCTCCAAGTTTTCCAACAAAAAGGTTTACCTTTGATCAATATAAATTTATTGTGCCATATAGCGGATTTAAGGAATATTTCGCGACTATTAGGGATAAATGACAGGACCGAGTCTAATAAGTGACATGAATGTTTAAGAATGGGAGTAGATATATGTTGGGGTTTGCGAGTGAATGATAAATATTCTTGGAAGGAAAAAGGGGATAAATAAGACTGTTCAAGGGACACCCAAAGAGGTGGAGTCCCCGAGGGATCTGAGAGCCAATTGGAGAGTTGGCGTAACAAAAATGCCTTATGGTACTTAAAAAAATCGGGAAAATTAACTCCTCCCTCACCTTTGGGACGCATACGTTTTGATAAAGATATACGGGCTTTCTTGTTGTTCCAGAGAAAAGAAGAGAGTATGGAATTGATTTTCTTGAAGGATTTAGATCATATAGCCAGTGGGATGTTAGAAATAGTGTAAAGAATAATAGGAGATAGCATCATTTTAATAGTATCTAGGCGCCCCCACCAAGACAAATAAAGAGGGTGCCACCTGCTCATCAAATCAATCAGCTTTGAAAGGCAATTCTCTACATTCGTGGAGATAGAGGTTTTAATTGACGAGGTGAAGTGCAAACCTAAATATTTTATGTGTTTGGACTTCCAAGTAAAATTAGAGCTGGCAAAATCTTCCTTAAAAGTAAATTTGGTTAATGGTAGGATTTCGCATTTATCATTATTTAGTTTATAACCAGAGATAAGAGAATATGAGGTGACTTCTTGTATGAAGGCACGAAGGGAAGACTGGGGTTCTGAGGTAAAAAGTAGGATATCATCAGCATGTGCTGCAAGTTTCACTTGTAATGAGTTAGATTTGAAACCCTGTATCTCTTGGTTTTGACGTATTCTAGAAAGGAAGGGTTCTAAAGCTAAATTAAAGAGAAAAGGAGTCAGGGGCAACCTTGCCTCTCCCTTTGCCTAAAGTGAAATAAGGGGAAGAGATGTTATTGACATAGACTGCTGCTTTGGGATTAGAATAGAGGAGAGAAATTAAAGAAATAATCTTAGGACCAAAACCAAACCATTTGAGAGATTGAAATAAAAAAGGCCAATGGACTCTATCAAATGCTTTCTCAGCGTCCAAGGCTATTGCCGCAAGAGACTCGGAGGAATGGGAGGATTTGGATAAAATATCAAAGAATAATCAGGTATTATCTGTAATATAGCGTCCTTTAACAAAACCTGACTGTTCCCTATCTAGAAGATCTGGGAGGTAAGAATCCAGTCTCATAGCCAAGGCTTTGGATTTTTTTTTATAATCTATGTTCACCAAGGAAATGGGTCTATAGTTCTAACAATAATGCAATTCTTTGTTTTCCTTGGGGATGAGGCAAATCAGGGCTTCAAGGAAGGAACCAGAGGCTTCTCCCTTGTGTAGAAAAGAAGATATGAGAGTTAACACTTTTGGGAGAAGTATATGACAGAAATGTATATAAAATTCTACAGTGAATCCATCAGGGCCTGGAGCTTTATCCTTTTTGAGTGTACGTAGTGCTTTGTGTAGTTCATCCTGTGAGATGTCCAGCTCTAAGGGGTCGAGGTTTAATTGTGTATCAAAAGTTTTGGTTATAGTGGAGAGATAATCTTTGATTTGAGAATCTGAGGGAGAGGTATCTGGTGTATATAAAAAATTGTAAAAGTGATGAAATTCCTCTAAGATCTCGGTGTCTTTAAATGTAAGAGTTTGTTGGGAGTCTAGGATTGATTCGATGTTTAGTCTATTGTGTTTGATTTTTAGGTAGTTAGCTAGGAGTTTGCCTGATTTATTCTGTCCCCCGTAAAATTTTGCACTAGAATTTAAAAGATGTAATGAAGCATTATCCGTAGATTCTTTATTGAATTTAAGTTTGGTGTCAATAAGTTCGTTTAGACAGTCTTTGGACTTGATAGTAAATTAGGAGTGTTCTAAATTCTTTATTTTTGCGAAAAGGTCAGCGGATATTTTCCTAGCAATATGTCTCTTTTCGGAGACGTAGTTAAAGATAAAATCCCTTGCTGTTGCCTTAAAGGTGTCCCAGATGGTGTGAAAAGGTAAATCATCTGATTCGTTTAAATTAAAGTATTCATTCACAAAGGAAGTAAAGGAGGAGTTAAAGCTGGGATCAAGAAGTAGGGAATTGTTAAAACGCCAGCGATTAGGTAGATTGGGTTTGATGAGAATATCTAATGAAATAGAAATTGGTGCATGATCTGAGATTAAAATAGAACCTATTTCAGCGGACTGTAAGGACTGTGAAATATTATGGAAAATAAAAAAATAATCGATACGTGACTGAGTCTGGTGCATTGGTGAATAATAGGTATATTCTCTTGTGACAGGATTGCAAAGTCTCCAGACGTCTAATTATTTACGTTGTTTAATAGTTTGTACAAAAAGTTTGTGAGCTTTGTTTTGTGTGAAGGAAGTTAAGGAACTACGGTCATTAAAGGGGTCCATAATTTGGTTACAATCCCCTGCCAAGACGAAGTTGTCGTGAGGGTGGTGTAAAAGATTTTTTGTGAGGTTAGACCAAAATAAAGAGTCACCTGAAGTTGGAGCATAAATATTAAAAAGAGAAAGAGGAATTTTCCCAATCATCAAATCAGTAAACAACCATCAACCTGCGTCGTCATGTTATTCGGAAGTAATTTGAGCTTTAAAGTCTTACGACAAAGTGTAGCAACTCCATTTCTCTTACCATCACCCGGGGAGAAGAAAACAGAGCCCACCTAGTCTCTTTTCAATTTCAAAGACTCTTTCTCAGTGAGATGAGTTTCTTGTAGTAGAGCTATGTCAGCACCGAGCTTCGATAAGTGTGTTAGAACACGCTGTCTTTTGATAGGGGAGTTTAAGCCTCGTACATTCCATGAAATGATTTTCAATGACATAAGAACATCAGTGGGAAAAGAGAATAAATTACAATATACGCTAGAAAGAAGTGGCACAGAACATACCATGTAATTCCAAATAAGAAGGTAAGTATCATAAAAGTTGCTTGATCATCAGTATTAACAAAGTAAAGAAAGTAGGATGACCAAAGAAAACAGTGATGAGAAATACAGAGAGAGGATAGGAAAAGAAAGGATATATGAAAAAAAGGGAAAGGAGACAAAAATAGACACAAAAATAAAATAAACAAAGAAAAACTCATACCTACAAAATTCCAAAAGAAGGGTGGGGGGGGGGGAGAAACCACACGGAAGGAAGACACATCCGAACTCCATTGACGGGACACACAAACCATCGTAATCAACGAGATATAGAACATTGACAGGCACAGATAATAGGGTATCTGGGGGGGAAATAGAGAGAACATGTTAACTATGAATATCAAACAGAACATCAAAACAAGACATTAAAAGAGAGTATAAACAACGCCAACAACTCCATGGCAATCCTGGAACGAACAAGTCTGAACGTCAGCAAAATCCTGAAGTATTAATTTGAAACAGAAGACGAAGGTCTCAAAGTATCCATTGACTCTGTCTTGCAAGAATTTATAAAGCTTCTCAACTTGCTGGGATCCTCGTAGGAAATCATGTTGTTTCTGTACGTAACTTTAACGTGCTCCCAATGAACGGAGATCTGGTCTCATGCTGAGAAATTCCTTGTGTCTGTCAGCCGTGCTCTTGGCGTAATCCTGGGAGAAGAACAAAGCATGACCGGACCAAGAAATCCGATTGAGTGATTTTGCCGCTGAAAGAACTTTGAGAAGGTCTGTATATTCCAAAAAATATAAGATAACTCCTCTTGGACGTCTTGAAGAAGAGACCACAGCAGGCAGGCGACCCAGACGGTGAGCACGTTGTATGTTTAAGGAGGTGTCTTCAGGAAGTTTTAACAGTTCTGGAAGAAAGGTCTTGAAGAAGGTGAGAGGGTCCGAACCCTCCACATTTTCCGGCAGTCCAAAAATACAAAGGTTATTTCTTCTGTTTCGATTCTCCAACTCTTCAACATGCTTTTGTAGAGACGAAACTTGAGTCTGGAGAGACGTAACTTTATTTTCAGTCTCACTGAAAAGAGAGACGTTGCGTTCCACCGCCACCAAGTGCTCATCCATTTGAGACCACCTGTCGGTAAGGTATTGCAATTTATTATTTGTTTCCACCATAAAAGGACGTAAGGCTCGAATTTCTTCTAGCAGCAGGTCCATAGAAGTAGGAGGGGGAGATTTTGCAGGGGAAGGCGGGTCTTTCTTGAGACGTTTTGTTGAGACTTTCCGCAAGGCCGTTGAGCCAGAGTTTGTATCAGACATAGTACCATTCTTAGGAGAAGAGGCTGCTGAGGAAGCTTCCATGGCTGCGAATTTCGAAAAGACAGTGGAATTTTTAATAAGTTTGTTTTGTTTCGCAGGCTCAATGCAGGAATCAGCTTTCCTCAATCTCCCCATAGGATGACAGATTGACCAGTAAATAAATGATCCACGGTACCTCTAAAGTAATGCAATGAGCAAGGTGCTTTTACCATTAAAAGCCATTCACCTTCAGAGAAAGCTTACGAAGACCTTAGCCGCACTTTGCAAGCTTGAAATAGGAACAGCAATCTTCCGTCTCCCCAAGTAGAGAAAAAATTAAATGCTGGGACATGTTCCACAGAGGCATTGGATGAGGTAGTGAAAATGAGTGAGTTGTAACAAAAATGGAGAAAAAAAAACCATTCAGCCTGGACGAACCCAAATCATGTCATGGGGTTCTTAGAGTTCATGTGGACATAAACATTGTGGAAAGCATACCTTGTAAGTCTCAGTATGCAGCGTTGCAAAGGAGACCTTCTCAGCAAACTTCCCCGGCTTAAATAAGATGAAAGAAGGTGGCCGCGATTCGAAATGGCGGCCGCCCCTGAGGTGAGAGAGAGTGCGTTGTTGCAGTGCTTATTACACGCTGTTATGAGCTCATTAACTCTCGTCCGAGGCAGCGCGCATCTCACCACCACCTCCAGAACCCATTCTGGCACGCAGGACAAGGTGGAAACGAAGCTCGTTGTCCGCGGTCCGCGTCGACCCGACGAGAGTCACGGACGCACCGCCATCTTCCTCGGGTGCCTAGCCACGCCCCCGTGGCGTAGCCCACTTAACTCATTGCTGTAGCGGTACCTTGCCATTTACAAATAGCCGGATACCGTGTGGTTTAAGTAAGCGTCAGACTGTCTCCCCTTTGAGTCTCAGGTCTTTTTTTCTTATTCTTATTTGTATTTGCACCTGGGGAAATGGACAAGGGCCTCCGATTTGGCTGCTTGGTGGAGGACGTTTTTTTAATGGGGTACCCTGACTGTGTGCTGTCAGCAGACACCCGTAGAGATTGCACTGCACTGAGAGAAGCAGCAAGACTCCTGAAAGCAGCACCACAGTGCGGCACCATAAATTACCGCAACTTTCTGCCTGTTAAAAAGCTGCTAATTAGACATTGAACTTCTGTGCTGAGGTAATAAATCTCAAAAGAATAAAATATGTGTACACAGTAAAATTGGCATTGTTTGGTTCTACTCGACAAAGGACAGTGGAAAGAGATCGCTTCCAATGCAATGACATGAAATAAGGTATTGGAAGCCTCAATCACACTGCAATTCGAACCTTCCCTTTCTTTAGAAGTAGAAGAAAAAAAACATACCTTGATTTCCCCAAAGAATAAAGGGAATCTGTGTGCGTGTGAGACAACCAGACAGGTGCGGAAAGACAGAGAGAAATGGGGAGAAAATGGGAGATGGCGAGGAACAGAGGAAGGAAGAGAGAGCGGGACAGAAGGGGAATAGACTGTCGGGGAGAGTGAGAGGGGAAGCAATGGGTGCTGATGAGCTCTATTCTTGCCTACTTTGTGCTGTCAGCTTACACCCGTAGGGATTGCAGTGCACTGGTAGTAGCACAAAGGCTCCTGAAAGCAGCACCACAGTGCAGTGCCATAAATTATTGCCAGTTTCTGCCCATAAAAATGTGTTAATTAGACATTGATCTTATGTGCTGAGGTGAAATCTCGAATGAGCAAAATAGGTGTGCACAGTAAAATTGGCATGGTATGGTTGTACTTGACAGAGCATGGCAGACAGAGATAGCTTCCAATGCAATGACATGGAATAGCGTGATAGAAAAAAAAAAGATGGCCGGCGCCGCTTTGGAATGCATAATGGTAATGCACTGTAATAGCGCTGGCCATATTATAACCAGATCCTCTCAATTCGAGAATGTAGCGTACGGGCTAGAACGATGACCTTGAAGCCTGGGGACAGGCTTCGAGTCTCAGCGGGAGGCTCAACAGCCCCGTTTAAACTGGTGCAGTCATCTAAAGTGCTCCCATACTTCGGATGAGTTATATTGATTAAATAAAGAACGAACAGCAGGAGGGGGAAAAAGTTCCACAGAGTATGAACACAGTACTATAGCCTAGGGAAATTATTAAGAGCAAGCACAGGAGGAAGAACAGGAAACAGTTTGCTACAGCCAATATAAACGGATGAAACATAAGTGACAAGCATAGGAACTAATAAAAAGTAAGGGGGCAGTTGTAAGCCCCTTTTAAGATATATGTTAACAATAGATTACACAAGCACAGTTCAAGGCGCTGTGCAGGCAAAACCTAATAAGCATTATATATCATTAAGGATCATTATGAAAATAACTCAAGGAAAATAAGGAAGCTAAGAGTTTGGTTCACGTTACATTCTGTGTTTATTACTGGGAGTGCATGAAAAGTTTGGTACCTTACTGCAAAAACCTTAGGTAAGTTTTGTACCAAAATCTAAATCCAAATGCATGAAAAGCATTGGTGTGATTATTTTGATAGTTTATATGTTCCAACTAAAACAACTTTACTGGTTTTGGAATCAGTCTCTTTCATCAGAACCACTACTTGAGTTGAGATATCAACAGAGGAGATAGGTAATATAATTCTTGATCTCAGTAGCTCATGAACTTAAGGTTCGGATGGTATTCTGGTCAAAAGTCTTAAACTGAACTTTATTTTGTGGGCCAAGTTTTTCAAACCACTATTTGATTATTGTCTAAGTGCTGATTTAATTCCACACTCATGGAAGGGCAGTAGCATCATCCCCCTTCATAAAAAGGGCAAGCGTAATGCACCAAAAAGATATAATCTTATTGTCATTTTAGATGCCACAGGGAAGATATTTGCTAAATGTCTCTTACACCAGTTTACATCTTTGTCTAGCTTGTGTCATTTTACAAACTAGCTTTCCATAGATAATAGAATATTTTGTGCTTTTCTATAAGTGAAAAATATCAAATTTTGGAAAATGTAGGTCTACGTAATATTTGAAGTGCTTTTAACACTCTAGACAGAGTAACCTTGTGGCATAAATTAACCATGTATGGTATACTGATTGAACGTATCCGTTCAGTGTTGAATCTTTATTCATAAAGCTGGTAAAGGTACTCTTGGGGTCAGGAAATGAGTATTCATTGAAAGTTTGCCCTGAATTAATCATGATAAAGATCAGCTGTCCAAAGTGAAATTGATTGTTTGGTTTACAGTAATTTTTTAAAGCACAAGGTAGAAGATATGCAATTGAAGCATGGATAATAAGTTCCATTAACAAATACACTATTGCTGAATCCAAACTTTGGAAATGTTATCTTGGTGTTAATACCTCTAGTTCTATCAAAAAGATTTGCCTTGAGTTAGACTGTAGGAATCCAGGAACACGGCATTGAAGTAAAAGTTAGGTTTATTCTAGGCAAAGGATCCCATCCACAAACAGGCTGTTACAATGATCCAAACCAGGCTCTAACTGATCTCTAAGCAGCATTACATCATAACATTCTCTAGCACCTGGCAACAAGTGCAGAACCTCAAGATGACACATCTCCTTTCTTTACAATTTTAAAAATAGAACATTGCTCAGGTAAAATTACAATAAGATGAAAATGAAAAATAACAGTAAACAAAGAAACATGTAGAATAGAATGCATGAATCTACTTAACAAAATCCTTTAAGTAGCTTGGAGGTGATACTCTCGAAGACTTCCGGATGACATGTGGATCACTAGAGGTGTGATCCAACTCTTCAGAAGATTCCTAGAGTAAGTCATCTGAAGCATTTTTGAAACCTATTCAGGTCATTAAGATTTTCAACAATGCCATCAAGACTGCTGACCACCGCATTTGGAATTTGAACAGGGTGGTGGTGGTTAGAAAGGATTTTATTTGCGGCTCAACGCAGGGATTTTTTATCAATACCCAATCTCCAACTTTCACAACTGTTTTCTTTACACATTTCTTAACATCATGAAGTTTTTTCCTAGATTCAATTCTTTTGGACTCTGCTGACCTCCAATCCCTCTTTTCATTCTCAATATGTCGATCTGGTTGCATGTCATTAACCCAAGTAGGCGTAACTAAAGTGTTTGCACACCTACCCCTAAACAACTCAAATGGGGTTCTTTTGGTGATAGCATGGGGAGAGAGTCTATAAACCTCAACTTTTTTAAAAACCTCTGTACGCCAATACAAATTTGTAGACCTAGCCATTTCAATAGTTTCTTTGAGCACCCGATTAAACCGCTCAACCAATCCATTGGTCTCTGGGTGATATAAAGAAGACTTCTTATGCTTAATACCATGTCCAGCCAAGAACTCTTCCATCTCCCTGGAAACCAATTGTATGCCATTATCTGTAAGAATGGCGTTGGGTATGCCCTCTCTAGCAATGAGTTTCTCCCAAAAAACTTTAATATGTTTTGTTTCAATTCCTTGTGTTATAGCTATTTCTGGCCACCTTGAAAAGAAATCAACAAGAACAAGTATATACCACTCTGTGCCTGAAGAACGGATGGGGCCAACTATGTCCAGTCCAACCTCCTTCCATGGACCATCAGGGCGGACTCTTATGACCATGGGTTGCACCTTAGGTTTGGCCACTCTCTCACTCAAAGCGCACTGCATACAATCCCTAATCTTCCGTTCTACCTTTAAATCCATGCCCGGCCACCAATAAGACAATCTTAATCTTTCCTTAGTCTTAGAAATTCCCTGATGACCAACATGTGCTAATGAAATAAGTTCTTCCCTAAGAGAACTTGGAGGAATAAGCCTCTCCCCCCTGACAAGTAAACCATTGTGTTCTGATAATTGGTCCCTCACATGCCAAAACTTTTCCACATTTTCATCACCTTTAAGTTTAACTTTCCAACCTGTTTTGATACACTCTAGAACTTTTAATAAATCATTGTCATCATCTAAAGCTTTTTTCCATCTCTCTTTCTCAATGATACTTCCCTCAATAGTGCATACCATTTCTCCATCCTGTTCATACTCATCATCAGGACAAACATCGTCTTTAACAACTAGGCGCGATAAAGCATCTGCCACTTTATTCTCTACACCAGGTAAATACTTTATATCAAAATTATAATCTTGTAGAGCCACACCCCATTTGGTGATTCTACTGGAGACAGCATCAATGCCCCTTTTTTTGAAAATTTCACACAACGGTTTGTGGTCTGTTCTAACCTCACACACCTCCCCACAACATATTTTTCAATTTCTTTACTGACCAGTAAACGGAAAGAGCTTCTCTCTCCACCACTGAGTATCGCATTTCAGCTCCCCTCAAACTCCTAGACAAAAAGAGTATAACTTCATCATGCCCATTGTCCCGTTGCAGGAGATCAGCTCCTAGACCTTTCAGGCTAGCATCAGTTATCAAGATAGGTTTTTTTCTCTGGGTCAAAACTACTTAATTTAGATGCCAAGCTTAACATTTCCGTAAGGATGCGAAATTCTCGTTCACACTTTTCGTCCCCAAAAATTCACACCCTTTACACAACAAAGCTCTCATGCAAACACATAATGAGGCAAATCCTTGAATACATTTACTATAATATTCTGCTATTCCTAAAAAACTCATTAGCTCTTCTTTGTTAGTAGGAGAAAGCATTCTCTGTATTGCAATCACCAAGTTTTCTTTTGGTGAAACACCACTCTCAGAAATTGTATGACCTAGATAATCAATGGATTCTCTTCTGAACTTGCATTTCTCAATTTTGACGGTTAGTCTAAATTCATCAAGCCTGCTTAACACACTCATTAGTCTCATGTCATGCTCCTTGTTATCCAACCCAAAAACCAAAATATCATCCTGATAAATTCTTACACCAGGAAGTCCTTTCAAAACATTCTCCAACGCCCTCTGGAAAAGCGAGGCCGCTGAGACCAATCCAAAAGGTAGTCTTACAAAACAATACGTGCCAAAAGGAGTAACAAATGCTGTCAAATCTTTTGACTACTCATCCAATCTAATCTGGTGGTATGCAGATTTCAGATCTATTGTACTAAAAACCCTTGCCCCTTTTAACAGCATTAACATCTCTGCTATTTTTGGTAGAGAGTACCGGTCCACCACCACATTTTTGTTTAACTCCCTAAGGTCCACACAAAGCCAAAGAGAGCCATCAGCTTTTTTGGCGGTTACAACTGGAGCAAGCCATTGGCTTGCCTCAACTTCTTCAATGATGCCATCCTTTTTTAAGCGTTCTAATTCTGTTTGTACTTGTTCTCTGACTGCTACAGGGACATTTCGTACCTTACAACAGACTGGTTTTGCACCATCTTTCAAACGAATGTGATGAATGTAGTGTTTTAGACACCCTAAAGTTTCACAAAATACTTTTGGAAATGTTTTTGTTAACATTTGTGTAAAAGTCTTGTTTGGATCACTATCTATGACAGCAGTAGACTTAGGGTTAAAATTCTCTTTCAATATAATGGGTGGTGAAGCATTCGGGTCTAGAATTACCCCAAGATCCCTCTGGTGAAACCAACTCAATATACTGTCACCTCTCTGTGATATATACATTTTAGCATTGGTCAATCTGTTTTTGTAATCAAGCAAACCCCAGAAATAACCAAAGAGTTTAATTGGTTCACCTCCGTATGCGAAAGGTCTGATGTCAGGGGAATAAACCTTAGTTTTCTCTTTAATTTCTTTGAGATAGAATTCCTTGGATATTATGGTGATCTTGGCACCTGAATCAAAGAGGACATTCGTGGGTTTCCCTGTCACCAGAATTTCATCAGTAGGACAATTCTTGCTTTCCCCGTTTTGGATAACCTGTACTTGAATTTGACCACAATCCACCTCATCACAATATTCATATGTATCATTTACATCACAATATATTTCACTAACCTTCCCTTTGTAGGTTCTACCTTTACACGCAACAGAAAAATTACCTTTTCTTTTACACTTACTGCAGGTAGCTCTCCAACCTGGACATTGTTTGTCATTTGCTAGATGACCAACTTTTCCACAGCGGAAGCATTTTGCTTGAGATAAATTAAATTTACCATTCCCCTCAGAAAGCGTACTTTTCTTTTTAAAGTCTTTCTGCCCATAAATTTCCTTTGGGTTTAGTTTGACAAGTTGTACCGAATTTCTTTCTTTCTTTTCAGAATCTTTCTTAATAACCTCAACACATTTTAAAGAATGTTCAATCCTTTTTGCAATAACAACTACATCATCTAAGGTTGGTTCATCCTTCTGCCATAGCTCTTCTCTGACCCGTTCTATGCTACAACCCAACATAAATTGGTCTCTAATCCTTTCATCAAGAGTAGAACCAAATTTACACGATGACGCTAATTTCCTGAGAGATGTCACATAGTTTTCAATTGTTTCGTCATCTAACTGAGATCTACGACCGAAGTGATACCTCTCAAGAATAGTACTGACCTTTGGTAGATAATGCTTATCCAATTTAGCTATGCATATTTCATATTCATTTAGGTTACGATCTTCAAGCTCAGGAAGATGGTCAAAAACCTCCTGACCTTCAGATCCTAAGCAATGTAACAACAAGGCCGTCCTTCTCTCAGCACTTAAAGAGGATCCACACACCCTGGCATACCTTTCAAAGACCATACGCCATTTTTGCCATTTTATTGGTGGATCTCCAGGTGATGACAAAAAGAACAGAGGTGCAGTCACATTTTGCATTTTTGTTTCTCTTTTTCTTTACCTCTCACTCCCTTAACAAGAAATTAAAAGTAGGAGAAAGAAAAGGTTACTATACAAGGTTACTATCAACTTTCTTTAAATTAAACAATTAGTAACAATAAAGTTGAAAGTGCCACCAATGTTGTACAAAATTATTTCTTCTTCCATCTTGTTTTAATTTAGAATTTTTTTTAAATTTTTTTTTTAGAATGCGTATGTTGTACTCAAAAATTCCTCTAGGACAAGTGTGCGTGTCACTGAAGTAGTGTGCACGCAGTTGTTCAATATAAAAATGTGTGTGTCAAATATTGCAAGTAACACGTTTATCTCAATAGTGTGCGTGTCACTGATGAGGTTTCCGAAACGGCACGCTAACAATTGTAAAGAGTGTGCGTGTCACTGATGTAACAAACAAACGTGTTAAACTTATAAGAGTGTGCGTGTCACTGATGTGGCACGCAAGATGATATTTTCCATGTAATTGTGCGTGTCACTGAGATGACACGCTGCGCCTTTTAACAAGCGAAAGTGTGCGTGTCACTGATGTGGAACGCATACTATTTTCTTTTCCGCCGGTCACTAGGCAACTTGTAAAATGTCAGTCACGTTTTGCGCTCTTACGTGATATGCGCGACTATGTCAGGTTGAAAGACGAGCAGAAGATAATGGAGTGAGCGAGAGGCGTTTGTTGCTGAGTAACACCTCAGCAGGAGCCACGCTGTGTAACCAGGAGATAATGTCGGTGCGAGAGGCGTTCGTTGCTGGGTAACACCTCAACGTGAGCCACGCTGTGTAAGCAGGTAGGAGACAAACAAATTCTTATTTTGAACAATGCGCCAATATCAAAGGTCCGGAGGCTGTAACGAAATACGCCTCTAAATGTGTCGATGTATAACTCGCAATTATAGTTTAAGTCACCAGCAGCAATCCATTACGTGCACTGTTTCCAAATGTCAACCCCAACGCGAGTGTGTCCATAAACAACGGAAGACTTCTGTCTCAGCCCAAACAACCTCAATAACGCTCGTGGAAATCAGCTCGAAACGCGATGCAATTCTTCAAATCTTGTACACTGCATCGCACGCAAACTGACACAGTGCTCATCGGAAACAAATGCCAGCAGTCAACACTTCCAAATGTCACCAATGTGTTACTTCATTCGGTATTTGAAGATGACACTTCATGCGAGCATCAAGTAGACTAAACTAGAAGAACTAAATTAAAGCTTTCTTGCCAGTAAAAGTCATGCAGTCAGTTGACCTAAAAAAAAAAGTACCTTAAGTTTGTAGGTAGTAGAAATCACTTTCCTTAGTAATATGCCATTTAAGTAGTGTTGGGATCCTTTTTAATCCTTCCTAGAAGCGTAGAGCCATCCTCTGTCGACAAATGTAGGAATCCAGGAACACGGCATTGAAGTAAAAGTTAGGTTTATTCTAGGCAAAGGATCCCATCCACAAACAGGCTGTTACAATGATCCAAACCAGGCTCTAACTGATCTCTAAGCAGCATTACATCATAACATTCTCTAGCACCTGGCAACAAGTGCAGAACCTCAGGATGCCACATAGGCCTAACAGGAATAGATATCATAAGTATTGCCAGGTTATCTGTTAAGCTTCTTGCTTATTTCTCAGTCTTGAACATACCATCAGTCCTAAAAAATTAATTGTTGAGAGTTTACTCATGAAAAAGAGCTATTTGCTAACTGGTTGTTTGAACTTTATTTGTAAAGAAGCATTCACACTCCTCATCCAACTTATACATGCCATTGGAATCCAAAGACCTGCACTCCGATGTATCTGCTCCTTTTGACTGGAAGGACACAGTCAGTCAGTCTGACACAGTACACCTAGGACATCCTTGACTTCATCTGTGGAGTTTCACAAGGATCTTCCCTGGACCTGACTCTCTTCACCAGATACATGATTTCTCTAACAGGCATCATCTGCTCTTACCGGGGCTGGTGGCTCAGTGGACTAATGCATTCACTGCAGGGTACTGTGTTCAACCTCATGGTCACAGGTTCAAATCCCGGCGAGTCCACTTAGCCTTTCAGCCATCTGAGGTCGATAAAATTAGTACTGTTGGGTAACAATAAACATCTGTTATTCAGCACCAAGATACCCCGTTAGGGGTGAACGTGCGCTTTACAAATGCACATGTTATGATATGTCATGTTACAACATCAACGTCCTCTTCTACGACGACAACACGCAACTCATTCTCTGGACAATTGCCAAGTACCTATAACAAGTTCAATGATCTTCAGGAAGAGCACATCACTGTGGGGCTCCACCTGGTTGCCCACAGAGGTAGAAGCAACACCCACCACCGTTTCCTAGAACCTCGTGATCATTATCAACTGCACATCACAGCCCAGCACAGCCGCTTTATGCTTCCATACCTTGAGAATGCTGAAGAAGAATTTCAACTGGCTCCCAATCAGCACCCAGAAAACCATCGCACAGGCCCTGGCACAAACAAGTTAGACTATAAGAAAACTGTCTATGCTGGGATCAACAATAAACTCACCAGAAGGCTGCAGACCATTCAGAACTAGGTGGCTAGAATCACCCTCAACCTCCTATGCCGCACTCACACAACACCACACCTGAGGGAACTTTACCAGCTACCAGTGCCCAAATGAGCACAATTCAAACTTCTCACCCACAATTACAAGGCACTACATGACACTGCCCACACGTACCACAACAATTGCATCTGCTTTCACAAACCTTCCAGATACCTCCGCTTGTCCGGACTCCTACTTGCATACAGCCCACGCATACGGAAAACCAGATCCCGCAGTCAAGCCTTCCCCTACATCACTCCTAAAGTGTGAAATGACCACTACTATACATAAGAGTCTCCTTCTCATTTCTTGAATTTAACAAGAAGCTGAAGACTTATCGGGTAGTCTCACTGGCCCTAGATGCGGCTAGACTCACACATTTTTGGCACCAGGATACCCTCCTGGGTGAAAGTACGCTCTAAAAATGTGTGTAACATAACATGAAAACAGTATTACTTTGAGATTATGGCTAAAGAAATTAGCACAGACAAAATGCTTTCAAGATAATTTACAACATTGTCTTCAAATCAAAAGGATGCATTTAAATTGTTTGCATGTAAGATGTGGGGTAGTGCAATTTTACTTAAAAGTCAGCTTGTTTCCATTTGCATGTAGGGTATTTATGAAGTTAAAATTTGGCTCACTGGCAATAGGAGAAAATGTATGGATAAAAAAGGAATGTGTTAGCTGTCATGTCGGGTCTCAGTTCTGTGACTCTATTGTGCAGGATAAGTTTTATGTACTTTCATTCTGTCTAGTCTTATCGCATTTTCAAGAGAAATGTATTCAACAATTTACAGTTGAAACATATGACGATGCATTACATTTACTGTCAAACCCTCTATCTGTAAATATTTGTCATCACCTGACTAAATTTCTTGGATCTTTTCTGAAATTGTAAAAATGTTTCAAAAATATTGTATTTTCTATGAAATTTAAAAGGATGATTTTGTATTGACGTAGTGTCTCTGTGAAAATACTATGAAAAATAAATAAACCAAAATGCTAACTGCCCCTACTGTGCGCATTCTATTGAGCTCAGTGGAGTAATATCTGCCCATTCAGGTCAGCCTATTGTGTGCTCCTAGGAGGAATTTTACACTTCTTTCCGCCTGAGCACAAGCTGGGAGTTGCTGCAGAGTTAATGCAATTTCGCCACCAGGAACTTTTCATTAACATTTATTAATAGTCTGACCACCATTGAATTCGATTTTTAATAACTATCAAAAATACTGGTATAATTTCATTATTACTCTTAATTTAGCCGAAAACACAACCATACAAGATACAACAAAAAATGTTGTAAATAAAAAAATTACATTCAACACAAAAATTCTTCACCAAGTTGAAACTTACATTATTTTTATTACTGTTTTACAGAAAAATATTCCTAATTCAAAAGTTCACCATATCTTCTATCCTTTAAATTATATATTACCAGAAAACAGAATATATTGTATTGCAACAAAGAAATATAAATACACAATATTAGATGCTAAAATGACCCAATCCATCTTTATATTTGTCAGTGATTTCCTTATCCTAATAGCTGTCTATGTAACAGCCACCATAACTGCACAAATACATTCTGTTTGCAGCAGTTGATGGCATAACAGGGCTGGTCAACACTGTCTAAATTTAAATTTCTTAAGCAGAGGAATCAAATGACACTTCTTAGCAAAAAAAATAAAGTGTGGTCTGGACTGTATGTAGGTCACACAGACAGAGCAAAGGCTCAGTCGTCCGGTGTCCCTCATATGGAAAGCAAACTAACAATTCAACAATACCTAATATAAAACTAGTCAGCAAAAATGTGTGTTCCATTTTTCCTAAATAAGAGAGGTATGGTTCCATATATTCAGTGCTAGATATAATATTATATGTTCCAACAGACTTGATTAACACAGCATTCTCCTTAGCCAACCTGCAAAACAAAAACATAAACTAAGTAATAATGACTTAACCATGGCTTTGGTAATGGTAGCATTTGTGATTAGATGTTGGTCATCTGGATTACCTAAATTTATAAACAACGTTTTGATATAGTTCATCCACTGTATCTTAAGAGCATTATCAAACTGCAAGCAGTCAGAAATGAGCAAACAATTAAAGATGGTTTCATGCTTTGACCAAATCGAGAGCTACAAAATGAGAGGCCAAAGTTTTATATAATCCTCCCAATAAGAACTCTGCCATCTCTATGTGACATATATAGGTAGATTAACTGGCAGGGACAAAGGACATTTTCAAGAAAGTGTTTTCTGCCTTTTGTAAATCTAATGCCTCTACATATATCCTCAAATACCCACACCATAAATAGCCACTGATGCACACTTGCTCTTATATTAAAACGAGAGGTTTAATTATTTTTCTAGCTGGTTCCTTTCCCAAGTTATCAGTATTAGTATTTAAATCTGCACTTTGGTTTTCTACATAGGACAGCTAGGCCTTCCATGGTGAAAATAACATGCGGGGCCTTGTCACTGTAGGGACGTTCTATATTTATTTTGTACCCATCTCAATTTTGAATACTATGCATCCTGCCTCGAAGGTCCACATAGGGGTGGCTAAATACTATTTAAAAAGGTGGTATTTACCTGTCAAGCAGGTTTATTTTGATAGGTTGCACTGCAGGTTTTATACTGCAGAAATCTGGCTACATAAAGTAGGCATGTAGCCAAGGTTGCACTGCTACTGTAGTGGATGACACAAATGGTGCTACAGCCCACAAGTGGCATTTAACATTCAGTTCCTGGGCGCACTTTCTACACCTTATAATAGGGACTTACAGGCACGTTAAATGTGCCAATTAAGAATAAGCCAATTTAACAATGTTTAAAGGGGAGCACAGTCACTTTACTCCTGGTCAGCAGGAGTAAAGAGCACAGAGGTTTAAAAACCAGCAAAAGGCAAAAAATCTGGGGTGGCCACGCAGGAAAGGCATATTTCCTACAGCACATATGGCCCATTTTGTGCTCTTTTAGTTCGACCAAGAGGTATTGTGGGAGGAAGGAAGAGAGCTCATTTTCTAGATCTGCCATAAGCGAAGACCTTTTGATTTTAATAAAAATATATATTTCGTATACTTATTTATAAAGGTTTTCAGCCTGCCGTTTTCATCTACATGTCTGTTGTTCATTTGTCTTCTGCTCATTTTAGCATACAGCATGGGCCAGTTGGTCATTCTGACTATATTCTGCGCTTTCACTAGTAACACATCCACAAACTAGTCACAATTGAGACAGGTGAGGAGAGGTGGACTTCAGGCGAGAAGGGATGCGATAGGCAGTGTGGCAGGTCAGCGTATCGGGCCAGGATGCTGCACCACGCTGTGGGAGGCGGAAGGAGGTGAAGTGTGCCGATTGCCAGCCCCAACGCTGCTGATGCTCCCAGGGTCGATGCGGGTCCATGGCGGTCGGGGCAGACCCTGTGTGAGTTGTGGGGCTTGCTCTAGGGCTGCAGGGGCTTTTATTTGAACTGGCAGAGGAAGCTCTATTGGAGGAGCCGCATGCCCTCTGTCAGTCAGCTTACCTGTGGGAATTCCTGCTGGTGTGCCGGCAGTGCAGGAGCCTGCATCGGCCCACGTGCCGTGTGCTGAGGACAGCTGACCAGGTTTCTGGGTCCTCTCCAGCCTCACGGCAGGTGGTGAGTGCTGCTGTCCTGCCCTCATGCAGCTGGAGAGTGCAGTGACACCTTTCAATCGCACTGGGGAGGTTGATGGGCAGGGGGCGGGGCTAATGCTGATTAGGACCTGCCGCTGGATCTTTCCAGCCCGCAGGGGCACAACATCTGATTATGGCACTGCAGGGAGGGAGGGGGGAATAGACAGAGCCTTTTTGAGTCTCAGTCAGGCTGGGTTTCAGGCCTATGTTGCTGGCAGTAGCCTAGCGGGTAATGTGGTGATGGGCAGCCAGCAGGTGGGGTCACCCATTGGAGATGGTAGGTTTGTGGCCAGTGACTTTTCAGGTCGGGTGGCTGTGCAATTAGTGCAGGTTGAGCCAGGCTCCCCAGGTATTGGGTTATCTGGTAGGGGACATGGGGTGGGGGGCGGGGGCGGGTGTGGGGTCATTTGCACCCAGGATGCGATCTGTGGTTTGGGTGTGTGGAGAAGCTTTTCAGGATGGAGGCCTGTGTAGGTGGGTTTGGTGGCATGACCCCCCATTTACTAGAATTGTACAGGCAGGTCAGGGACAGATTAGGGTCAGCCAGAGGTTTCAGGCAGGGATGGCAGAGGTGGCACCTGGTCAGCCAGGAGGGTGTAGTGTGGCCTGGCGACCTCAGTCTGAAAGCGGAGCTTACTTCTGTACGGCCAGCTCCGGGACCGTGGTGGACAATTCGGTGGAGAGGCAAGGATTAGGATCTGCGTCCGCTTTGCGAGAATTCAACCCATCAAAGGATCTCTATGACATGCAGTTTGGTGATGGAGTTGTGGGTGATGGTGAGGTGCCGGGCTCGAGTGCGGACTGTGGAGGGGTGTGTGGTGAGGAAGAATGGCAGTTGGATGACGATGAGGACCATTTGGAAGAGGGAGGGATTGTGGATGAGGTACACATGAGTGAGTGGTGGACGGCATCTCAGGAGGTACAGCAGGGGTGGGTTGTTTTTTTCCAGCCTATTACGGCTATGGAAGCAACCAAGGCAGTGTCCAGCCAAGGGGAGGCACGACCGGTGTCAGGACAGATGACTTTGGTGCAGGTCCTGACTTTGAGGCCAGGTATGGTGTCTGGTGTGGAGGACACTGCTGCAGGGGGGGTGGAAGTGGGGGTGCAGGTGGTTGGTGTTGACGCACCTGTGCAATGGGGAAGCGAGCTTGCATCTGTTAAAGGGCAGGTATGTGCCGGACCAGGGCACAGGCATGGACTTGGGGTGTGTGAAGGAGGAGGGGATTGTCCAATCGCAGGCAGTGCAAATTAATGTGGATAAAAGCGACAGGAACAAGAAGGAAAGGAAGGATGTGAGGAAGAACAGGCTGCCTTACATGGGGATTACGAAACCTTTTGGGAGCTCATTTTATGGTATTAACTAAAAAGCGTATTTGGAAGAGGGAGTTTGTGGAGATCTTTAAGCTCCTGAATCGGGAGTTAAGAGCAAAGGAGGGCTCCAAAGAAGAGGAGTATAAGCTGTCTTGCAGGCATAGGGTGCCTGTTAATATTAATAATTAGACAGCTGCATTTCTCATTAACACTAGCGCGTATTGTGAGAAGTAGCCAGAGAGGTGCGTGGCTTTGTTCGAGTACCTTCATGTAGTGTGTAAAGCTCAGGTTTCTTTGGGGGTTGAGCTTGGCTGTGTTACAATGAGGAGTTTGGGGCGCAACTCCCCAAGGACGCGGATAGTGTATTGGGCAGCTAGACATTGAGCTGTTCCTTCAAACGATGATGCCAAACGGCCAGCCCATCAACTTATACGGAGAATGGCTGGCCGGTTATTTACAAACCCTTTCGCGGGCATCCCACGCAAACTGGGGTAGGTTCGGCAGGCAGGATGACAGGTGGGGAGGGGAGGCATGTTGGTCCTACAGTAGGGGACATTGTCTGCTGGATTTCTGTGAATACAGACATGAGTATTTGAAGTGTGGAGGTAAACACATGCTCACCCAGTGTGGACCCCAGGGTGGGGCGTTTTTTCAGCAAGGGGGTCAGTGGTCAGGTGGTAACAATTGTGGAAGAGGCAGGGAGGATAGAATCCCTTGGGCAAGGGCTCGTACACCAGTTAGGGTGGAGAGATTGCAACATTGGCTCGAGTTGTTGGGTTCAGAAGCAGAGCGGTATTTGTTGTTACCAGGTTTTCAGTTTGGCTTCTGTTTGTGCTATGAGGGTCCCAGGCGTGCGTCAATGGGCAGGCATTTTGAAGTCGGTGAAGGGCAAAGAGGAGTTGGTATAGAGCAAATTGATGAAGGAGGTGAAGGAGGGGAGGCCCGTTTCTGGGTTGGCCTCTGGATAATCTGAACATTTTGCCAATTGGGTGGTCCCCAAGAAGGAGCCTGGGGAGTTCCGTTTGATCCTTCACCTTACAGGGTTTATCAGTCAATGATTTCATCCCTGAGGCGTGCAGCAAGGTGCACTATGCATCTGATGACAAAGCCATTCAGCTGGTGAATACCTGTGGCCTGGGTGCTTTGATTGTGGAATGGAATGTAAAATCAGCTTTTCGGTTGCTACCAGTGCACCCTGCGGATAATGAGTTGCTGGGCATTCACTTTGGAGGGCAATTTTTTGTAGACAAGGTCTTGCCCATGGGTTGTTCAGTTTCATGTTCCTTGCTCGAGGCTTTTAGTTCCTTTTTGCAGAAGTTGTTTGTGAACGGAGCTTAAAAAGACACAATGACACATTACTTAGATGACTTTCTCTTGGTGAGTGCACCGAAGTCACAGGAATGTCAGGAGAGTTTGACCTTGTTTCAGGATTTGATGCAGGATGTGGGGGTCCTGTTGGCACCAGACAGACATTGGGGCCCTTTCAAGTGCTGTCCTTTTGAGGAGTGGAGTTGGATTCCATCCGGATGGAGATCAGGTTGCCAGCAGAAAAGAAGGAACAATGCCTAGAGCTTTTAGACAGGACATTGAAAAAGGGGGAAGTGCTGGTGAAGGATGTTCAGGTTCCCTTTGGGTCATCTCAATTTTGCTTGTCGGGTGGTAAGGGTGGGTAGGACCTTCTGTAGGTGGCTGGGTTGGGCTCTGGCAAGGAACGGGCTGATGCACTACTAGATTCGACTCAAGCCGAGGGAGGAGAAGGATTTGAGGCATTGGTGATTTTTCCTGAACTGATGCAATGGTCTCCCAATGGCACGATTGGGGGAGCAATTTGAGTAGTCCCTGGAGTTATTTTCGGATGCGACTGGTGGGCATGGTTTTGAATTTTTTTTGGCAGCGTCACTGGTGTGCAGAGGAGTGGCCAGAGGATTGGAAAAGAGGAGGGAAGAGTATTGCTTTCCTTGAGTTCTTTCCTTTCATAGTGGCGGTTTGTTTGTGGGAATGTCACTTTGCCAACAAGACTGTACTTTTCAATATGAACAACATGTAGGTAGTGAGCATTGTCAATTGGCAGTCTGCAAGGGACCCAAAAGTTTGGCAGTTGCTGCAAGTGTTTGTGCTGGAATGTTTGCGTACGAATGTCTCCTATAAAGCGTGGCATACACTGGGAGTTCGCAATTACATTGCTGATGTCCTTTCTCGTTTTCAGTGGGAGAGATTCCGTGGGCTTACACCATGGTCCGACAAGGACAAGACTGCAATGCCAGCTTATTTGTGGTCTGTTGGCGAAATTGTGTGAGGCAGCTTATCCTGGGCTCATTGTCAGAGTCCACCCGCAAGGCGTTCGGGCTGGCATGAGAAGAGTTTGTGAAATCTGGGACAGTGCAGCATAGCGGCGAGGTGTGGTTGAGAGCGTGGAACATTTAATTATGTCCTTAATTGAACAGGGTTTGTCGGCTGTTGCCATAGCTGGTAATTTGGTAGGCGTGGCGTTCTTCGGGAAACTGCTGTGGGGGTATGAGCCAACATTGGGGGAGATGGGGAGGCGAATACTGGAGGGCTGGTCGCAAGAGCGGGGCGATGGAGTGAGAGTGAGGGGACCCATCACATTGGGCATTTTGAAGTGGATTGTTTTTTTGCTGCCGGTTGTATGTTGGGATGCTAGGGAGGCGCTACCGCTTGCAGTGATCATGGTCTGGTATTTTTTGGCACCTTTTGGGTCACAGAGGTGGTTGGCTCTAAGGTCCAGGTGAGAATTCGGTGGCAGGATGTTCGCATCTTTTCGGGCGCAATTCCGGTGTGGCTTCCCAGGTCAAAAACGGATCAGTCAGGCAGGGGCAGTTGTGTGACTATGAGGGCATACCTAGATGTACGAATTTGTCCATGCGAGTGGTGGAGGATGCTGTATTGGCAAGGGGGAGGGTTTAGAGAGATCTTTTGGCATACAGATGGGATACATTTCTCGGTGCGCAGGTTTTGGGGGTGCTATGGAAGGTGCTTAACACAATGGGGTACGAGGCACAGGCTTTTGGGGCACATTTGCTCCAGATTGGGATGGCCACAGAGGCGAAATCCAGGGGATGGAGGGCAGTGGAAATTCAGAGGGTGGGCCGGTGGCATTTGGACTGTTACCAGTGCTATTTGCATTTGGAATGGGTTTTCCAAGATGCTAACTAACACAAGTCTCTTTTCTCCTAGGTTGCATTGCGGTACCAGAAAGGGGCCACATTAAGGTGTGGATTTGTGGGCACTCGTTTGTGAAGTGGGCTGTGAGGCACGCTGAAATGAGGAGAGGAGGACAGCAATTATGACTGCCAGATACTGTAGTGCAATTGAAATGGTTTTGCAAAGGTGGCATGAGGTGGCACAAGTTGCTGACCTTATTAAATTTTCTTGTGCAGTGTACTCCTTGCCTGGACATTTTGATCCTGCACCTGGGAGAAAACAACTTAGTATGTTTAAAGGGATTGCCTTTGAATAAAAAAAGTGTTAAAATGACTTACTAGAGAGCAAAACATCATGGTCTGGCACTAGTATTATTCTGAATGAGTTTATGCTGTGGAAAGCTTGGAGGGGGCTACAAAACCAGGGGCCATTAACAGAGCATGGAGGAAGGGAAATAGAGAGTTAATGGAAGTTATGCAGAGCAGAAGGTTTATTCTTTCTGGAACATTGCAATATTAGGAACAAGACAGTGGAATTTTTCAGAGACGATGGTGTACACCTATCTATTTATGGGGTAGAGTTATACCTTATGCAGCTCCTGAATGTTTTCGCAGTGATGTTACATTTACTGGTGGTACAGTTACCCCTTTTCTGAGGGGGTGGGACAGAAAAACTCAGAGGTTTTTCTGGTGGTGGTTGTTGACAAGTTTTAAAGTTATTGCAACAAAATGTTGGTCAGGTTGAGACCCTTTGGAGATTTTAGGGGAAAGGGAGGGGGAGTTTTGATGAGTGGAATAAGATGATAACTGTTGCTCAAATATGAATATACCTTGAAACACAAAGACAAGAGGTGTTTGGCAAAACAGGAACAGTTGGTTTAATTAAACACTGAGGCCTGGAGTACAGCATACAGAAATAGGTCTGAAGGCTCACTCAAAGTACAATAGATTTGAGCACCATTATATACATTTCTTGGAGCATCATAAAACAATTCATAGATACTTTTTATGAAGCGAATGTGGGCCTAGTCATGGAGTCAGAAATTTCTCCCACCTGATAACAAATGCAGGTGGGTCTTGACCTTGCATGAACACAATGAGGGCCAGTGGGTAATGTGTCCAGATGTCCGGCATGGGGAGCATGTGATCAATGCGTGTGATGTTTGCGCAATGTCCTAATAGGCTGAGTGTTCCTAATTTCATGTGGCATCTAACTGTATTGTGTTTTGGGAACGTGCGCCCCTCCAGTCATGTGTGCTTTATTGGGGCCAATCTCCCTGGATCATTGTGGTGTCGCTGAATATCTGTGGGAATAATATGGGTTTTTGTTGTTCGCACGTTTGTTCTGCTGGTTACGTGTCACCTCACCTGTGATCTGTCAAATAGTTGCCCCAGGCTTAAGTCACAGGGCTTGCCTGACCACTTATTTCTGACTTGGGATTGATGGCGAGGTTATATCAGGTGATTTTGACAATATTGATTCGATTTTGTTTTTATGCACACATGTATCATTGCGTACATCAACATCAATATTAACATTTCCCCAGTTGAATTTTCAACTACATCATTTACCCCATACTTCATGACAGTCACATTTATAGGGGCTTGCTGTGCTTCAGTTTTAACTATTACTACTTGCCTAGTTACTTGCATTCTACCCAATTTGAGGACTGCGTTTTTGCAGCAGGAAACCCCCACTTATAGGAATCCACACAAAAACAAAATATGAAAATGAGCAGCAATGACGTACACAAACCAGTCAAACACCGGGGGAGCCAGGAAAACCAATTATTATACCATTATTGCTCAGGGGGAATCTCCCTCTTCACGCATGTCTCTTTGTAAACGGTGCAGTGCTTGGATGGCAAGAGTTAAAGTCTTGCTGTCCATGTCATTGTCTGGGATAAACGTGCAACAGGATACACCAATCTTGGCACACACCCCTCCCTCCATTGCAGTCATCAAGTCCAACACATATCGATGTTGCATCACCATGAGGCGCACAGCTCTTAGTTCTTCTTTGATTGCATTAAGGCCGAGCTCAGTACTGTTCACCATTTTCAACATTTCCCATCTGGTTATTTGGAACCAGCGGGGGTTTGCTTTCGTCTGCACAGTGAAGAAAGGGTATGGACCCTCCCACATTTACTTGTATGTCAGAAAACAGTCTGAATTCTTCTGGAATGTCCTTGAACTGAGCCCAGCCAAAACACCCAGCAGTTCTTTTCTCTTGAGCCAGATGTAACAGAGCTGCCTTCTTCTGTAGTGGATGTTGGTACAACTCTGACAGATCTTCTCCAGGAATGACCAGGGTCAGGGTCTGTATGGTAATGAGGGAGCATAGAGCCTGCCATCCGGGGATGAGCTGGGTGTAGACAAATTCACAGCACTGCCAGTAGGCATCCATCAGCGTGGAGGTGCCCCAAGGCATGCCTTATATGTGTAGTATTGCACCACAGTTCTCATTTGTGCCAAGTGTAATCGTTCCTTTACCTCTGAAACACAAGGAATACATTGTAAGTTTCTGTACAATTAGGAGTTGCCCCTTCCCTTCCAACTACGTGTACCTATTTTCTCAGTATCCCATATTTCCTGACATGGGTTATCAATGTTGGTGTTTAACCCTCCCCTATGAGACTCATTTTCCTTTGTATCCTCAAGATGGATGGCCCTGCACTGGAACTCCATATCTGGCATCCATCTGTTGTTAAAGAAGACTGCCCCAGGCACGCTAATGGCCACCCTGGGACCATCGATGGAAGCGGGAGCAGACGTGCTTGTGCACTAGTGCGGTGGCCTTGCTAGCTCCAAGAATATCTCTTCTAGAAAGTCTTGGGGCCAAACAGTGTCCTCCCCTATGATGCCCCCCCTGCACATCCTATCTAGCTCTGTTTGAATATCCCTAGGCTCGGTGAAGAGGTACAGTGCAGAGGAATTTGCCACGTAATGGGTCAGATTTACAACTACTGTATGGGGTTCTACCTTGTTGGGTTGTATCTTGGCCCTAATTCTACATAAGTACAGGTGGAGAAGTCATTTTGCTTTTTTGGGGGCTACCTCTTTGGACGAGTAAAGCCTGTCCACGCTTTCCGCATGCAGTATCAGTGAACAGACGTAACATGACCTGGCTGATATCTGGGCACCCACGGCGGTCATGTGCTGATACCATGTGTTCCATAGAAGTGCGCTGTGTAGTGCAACTGGGATGCAAGGGTTGGGTTCAGTGTAATTATAAGTGACTTGGAAGAGGGCCCCACGAAAACGCTGTGAAAATGTCAGGGTACACTCCATTTGACTAGGCAGATCTTTGGGATTGTATGGATGTGGCCATGTCCACAATAAACAGAGGGTATACAATTGTACAATAATACATAACTTATTGAACATTGCAAGTCTTGGGGATGGATCCAGGTATGATGTCTGTAGTCCTCTGGTGATCGGGGGTTTCTTTACTTTTAGAAGAGTTTAAAAAGTTAGCTGAAAAAGTCAGAGGAAAAAGTTTGTGGTCTTTGACTTGCACACTTGGGTCTTGTTAGGATTACGGAAGTAGATGCCGAAGAGATGGTGGGCTGCTGTAAGGGTGGTGCACTTTGGTGGCTTGATTGCAGGCCTGTTGGATTAGAGCTGTTGTTCGTTGGTTAAGATCAGAAAACACTTGCATCCTTACGTATATCATCATCAATCATTTTTGGGTATTCCTGTGCCTTTCCTTTTTTAGGAGTGTGCTTTTCCAATAAAACGTACTATTTCCAATTGGGGTGTCTACTTTTTTTTTTAAAACGTGGGGTTTTTATTCATGGGTTGCCTTAATTCCAGTCTTACTGGTCTACCGCCCTCCACCCCCCCCCCCGGCCATGACAGAAAATGATGCTTGTTAAGGGGTGGTCTTCATGAGCGTGTGGATGATCTCAGATGTTTTAACAATATTTTATGGGTGTGTGGGTGGGGGGGTGCTTTTTGGCCTACACATGGGCGGGGCAATGTATAAATGGGGCGTGCCGCAATTAGGTGTTGTTGGTGATTGCAATGTGCTCTTGGGTCACGTGTATACCCCTCCATTCCCGGCATGCAGCATGCAGTGGGACCCTCCCTAATGGCGACAGGTGTCTTGATTATACCCTTTATCTAGAGGGTTCTTTTTCGGCTAGCTTTGGGCTTCTTTTTGCTGATCTTTTGGGCGTTTCCCTTGGTTTTCATGTGATTTGTTTCTTTCTATCATCATGTACCGGAGGGGGTCAGACAGCTGTCCCGCATATCCCATGTTTTCTGATGTGGCAGTGTACGAGATTGAGCTATTTACTCCCAAAACAGTGAGCCTAAGGCCTTGTCAGCTTATTGCTAGGCCAGCTGTGGAAGTGAGCAAATTTCTGAGTAGCTCGCACTGAGCTGAAATGGAATTTTGCAGATTTTTCCTTCCCGGCACCCCCTTCCCCCCTGGCGACATCCTATCCAGGATATTTAGGCCTGGCTGTGGTCAGGGACATTCTAGCCAGCAACACGCTATTTTCTTTTGTTTTGGAAGGACATGACCTGACGAGCAGGTTTTGGATGTTTAAAAAGTTTGAGGGAAAGGAGGAGGTAGACTGTAGCTGAATGGAGAGTCCAGTGTGAGACCAGAGCTCATCAAAATTTGCCCGATACAGATAACGGACTGGGACAAGTGATTGTTTTGATGGACTTTCCTACTGACTCGGCTCCATGCATTGCTTTGCGATCGGTTGGAGTTTGTCCGTGTGCTATGGACGATATAGGGTCTTTGTCACCCTGAGTGTGCGGGGAACCTGGCTCCCGACACTAGAACATTATTCATTTTAGAACTGAAAAGGGGCCTCCATGGCCTGGAGGTTGCTGGCTGCAGTTGGGACCACATGCCATGAGGGTATTTTAGTCCCGGGCTGGAGCCCGAGAGTGGGGTCCATTTGATCTGGTTATTTTAACCTATCCCAATTGGACTTGGGTGAGGGGAGCTAGGTGCCTGCTTTTATGCACTGGATGGGGAGCCGCCCTGCCCCCTCCTCAGACTGCCCTTTCCTTGGGGCATGGCAAGCCAACCCTTCCCTGGAGGACCAGCAGCAGAGTGGGGTCTGGGCCCCAGCAGGCACCTGAATGGCGGACTACAGTGCAGATTCTTGATCGACAAAACATACAGCAGCCCTGAGTTTCCCGAACTCAAGTAAAGGCTTGAATTCCTAATATTGCCTTACTAGACTTTATTTTTAATGAGTCTTGAAGTGTGCATGAAGTGGATGTTTCGCATTGGGGGTTTGAGCTTACTGCGTAGGTGGGTTTTGCAATGGTGGAAAGGCATTGCCTCCCCAGACAGTTACCCTTTCCTGCTGCGGTCCTTGTTGGGCTGGGGTCCCTGTCTGTTGCTGTTGTTGCCACGCATTTGACCAACCACCTGATCCCTGCTATGGTGGCACAGTGGCTGTCTGACCTCCCTGCGGCTGAGCGTAAGGTGCATTCGGGTTACCTTGTGCTTGATTTTGAGGATGAGGATTTTGCAGGGACTGGTCCCGATTTATCAATCTCTGTTCATGACATGCTTTTAAGCGGCATCAAGAAGGCCATGTGGCCCATTCAGTGGCAATAATAACATTCTCTGAGGTCTGGCTGTTGCCAACCTCCATTTTTTTTTTTAAAACAAATTTTATTGAGTTTTGCAGGCCTATAGAAATACATTCTATGAGAAGATTCGTGTTAAGATACATAAAATGGAACGAGCAATGCCGCTTCTGTGGGCGGTACAAATATAGCAACTAACCCATATATAACCTTTGCCCTCCCCCACCCACATCCCATGAATCCTGTATTACACAATAATCATTTGGCACGTATTTCGTTTGTGTCATATATCTTAAAAACAGTCCTACCCTCCCACAACTACCCCCCACCCATCCCTCCCATAAGGCATGTCACGTATAACCAGTGCTTTAAACTGCGGACTGGGGTTGTTGCAGTGTAGTTTTGCAAATACAACTAGGATAATGCTTTGGTATCTAGTCCGCGGTGGTGACGTGGTCGCGCTGCGCGCAATGTCTTGGTCCTCCGTGACATATGGTGCACAGGGGTATGCTAACTAGTCTACCTCTCCAGGAGTTGCAATCATGGGAGCTTCATCGCTATCACTGTCCCGGATCTTTAGGAGCACCACCAGTGTTTCCCATGCCCTTGCTGCCTCTAGTGCTCTCTCACTTCCTGCTCTTTTTGCTAATTGCAGCCTAATTATTCCGTCACACTCCGGCCATTTAATTAGTTCCTTCTGTTGCCAACCCCCATGACCTCTCCCGTTATAACTGGGTTGAAACCCTCTGAAGTTTTGCAGTGGAGCCCCCTTCACGACAGGTGTCATTTGTACATTTGCGGCCAACCGTCCCCCTCGAGGGTGGTCTTTTTCAATTTGTGTTGGAACAACTTGGTGTTGTCTCTCTGGGTTTTCTCCTGTTTTTCCCTCTCCTTTTCCTGTTTCTTTCTGAAATAATGAAATATGTGGGCCTGTATATCCTGCCAGGGTTTGGTGTCTAACACTACTACGCTGTCCAATCCACTTTGTATTTTGGTGGGCACCCCCTTTTTGAGGATGTTATAGAAGAATGTGACCTGGGGACCCATAATGGTTCATGGTTGTCCTGTCTCTAGTCCCCATCTTTCCCTCATTCTGTCTAGAAATCCAGTCATGGTTTCCCCAGGCTTCATACTTTCTGTCATCAATCCTCCTACATCTGGGCAGTCAGGAAATAGTTTTCTCAGGGCCATACTTATTGGGTACCTGTACGATTTAAATACTGCCCTATCATGCTCCGTGTTTGTCAGAGTAACTGCTGGGATGCGGGCATGGGGGAACACCATGTTAGTCTGCTCTCCAATGAGTCTGCTTAGCAGACTTCTGACATTGCTGATTGCTAGGTTTATTCCCGCTGAGTTCTTCTCAAAACATGAGATCCATTTACCCTGCCCATCCAACAATGGCAGCAGTTTAGTTCTGAGTCCCTCTTTATCCATCTGGGCCCATGGCACATCGATGGTCCCTGACGTGCCCTTCTGCAGTAGAGGGCACATTTTGGCTTGGGGTAGCGCCGCTAGTTTTTATCTAACATGGCGCTCCCATGTTCTTAGGCAATCCTGCATGTAGGGGAAGTTCCACTGGTGATCTCCCCCTCTGTGACGCATACAGTTTTCCGCAATGGCCATGTCATCTGGTTCTAAGGACCCCTCCTTCAGCCAGGGTCTATGATACTGGCCCTCCCTTTCGATCCAGTGGGCTAGCAAGTGGCAAAATGGTTGCACAAAGTTCTCGCCTTCCTCTCTAGCCACTATCTCCCTTGGGGTAAGTTTGTCTATATCGCATGTTAGGGGGGAGTAGCGGACATCTTTGTCACTGCTCTCTTTGTGCACACGCAAGGGTGCCATATTGCTTTTCCTGTGTCTTAATTGAGTCTGTAATAATGAAATATGAGGGCCTGTATATCCCGGCAGGGTTTGGTGTTTAACACTACTACGCTGTCCAATCCACTTTGTATTTTGGTGGGCAGCCCCTTTTTGAGGATATTATAGAAGCATGTGACCTGGGGACCCATTTGGTTCATGTCTGTTCTGTCTCTTGAGTCTGTACTAGGCTACCTTGATCCCTTATCACCTGGTTGGCCTCTCGTCTACACTGATGATCTGGTGAGGCTCGGGCCCCAGGCAGAAGGCTCCCCTCTAGTTCTGCCTTGAACTCTTCTCTGAGCAGTGCTCTGCACCTACAGTGCTCTCCTCAGGTGGAGGGCACGCTGCTCCATTTTCTCATTGCATTCCCAAGGTGGGAGCTCTCTCTTTCTCCATCCTTAATTCACGCCTCTCCTCTAAATCCCACCTGGGTTGCCTTCTTTGTTCTGAGCTAGGCGCTGTATTTCTGGATAGGAATTTGCCCTCAAACTCTCTTTCTGTTGTCCCTTTGGCTAACTGAGCACACCCTACAGCTCCCCTCTTGTCACTGGATCCCAGACTACTGGGACCCCTTTCCCCACCCCACTTGTTGTGTCAATGTCCAGGACAGCTATGAATCTCCTGGTCACCCGAGTGTGTTCACCCGAACGGGTGGGTGGGTGTGCACATTCTCCGCGCTGCTGGGGTTTGGTGGGTTGAACGCGGAAGACGGGGGTCGAGCTTCAGGAAGCTTTAGCACTGGACTGGGGTGACACTGGGATTGCCTGGACCTCCTGGCCTGTTGGCCTCCCCTGTTTAGATCTAGTAGTGTGTTGTTCTGTAAGGGGCCCTCCGGTTCCTTTGACCGACGGATTGGTATAACCTAGTGCGGGGATGGCAGGCATTGGGGGAACACCTACATTCCTACATACGGTGGGGGAGGTGTGGATACCTTACTTGCTGGTTCAGGGATGGGATTTGGCGGTCTGGGCCTCCTTGAATATGGCCAATAGTTCTAACAGGGCCTTTCTTCTGGCCTTCTTTTGCGCTACATATTTGGTCCGAATGTGTGTTCTTGTGTGTTCGATTATGTTGGTGTTGAAGGTTCCCCCCTTTGGCCAGGGGAACACGTGTGTCTTAGTGTGTGCGTGCTATTCGTGGCAATACTTGCTACGTTTTTTAACATGTGTGGGAAAGTTTGCCTGTTCTTTAGCGGCAACTCCCTGTTAAGCTGGGAACTTTTAGGGGACTGATACACTTTAGCTTCTCAGGATTAAGTAATTTTAACTTCTACTCTGATCGTGGGGAAATAAATACACAGGGACTACTTACAACTAACTCCTGACCTCAATGCTATATACAGATGCATCAGAACAGAAATTTCACAAACATAAACAAAACATGCACATGAAGGATCACAACCTGAAAGAAAGTGCAATTGTTAGTTCAAAACGTGTGAATTCAGCAGAAAAATAGCAGACTCTTATTTAGATATGGAATAACGAATGTAGGAATTGGGGACTCCTTCAAAAGCACATTGAGTCATTAACAAAACACGACACTCAAGACAAAAATGCAGTTGCAGCAATTTTCCAGCACCACAACATCAAGAATGCATAAATTAATAACCACAATAAAGAAAAAGAAAGAAAAAATTTGACAGAGAAAGTATTATGACTTTGACCAAAAAAACTTTACCTGCTCCTTAGCACAAGCTACCCAGTGACAAGGGGAGGCTCTGCGTGGTACACGGGACTAAGTGAGCCCAATAGTCTGTCAATATCGGCTCCGGGACAAAAATAACAACAATTTATGTGGAAACGTGGAACATTTTGAAAACCATAAGCTCTTCTTGGCCAAGCACAAGCTATACCTAAACCCGAAGGTCCAAATTTTTCCTAATGCCTGAATTACACCCTATATCACACCCAGGGGTCATGTATACCATCTGTATCATGCCCAGCAGTCTAATCAAACAACACCTCTCACTTCTTTCAGATACCAACAGATGGTGTTAAGAAACCAACAGCACTGAGAAAACCCTTTTAGACAAAAAAATGAGATCAAAGTGCTGGCCCTATAACACACCCAGGGCCTATGCGTACCGTCTGTATCACGCATAGTGGTCCAAATGGTGAGGCCTCACCCCTGTATCACACCCAGGGGACACGTTTTCCATCTGTGTCATGCCCAGCGGTCCAAGCGACTAACGACCTTCACCTTTACAAGCGCGCTGACTATCGAAAGAAGATGACGTCCATCGGAACACCTCCGAGGCCACCTAGTGACTACTCAGTTCGGACACATAAAATAGGCATTATGTCAGATTACTGTCAGTGGCAGGGTGCTCAGGTTAAATTTTTGCGCTTCTTCCTAGTTTGCCATAAGACAAATGCTGGGACTAAGGATCAGATAAAGTCTCTAGTCCACTTGACGGCGGCTTCAGGATGGACCGCCGCCCTGTGGATTCAGCAGAACTTTCAATCAATTGTGGTATCTGCTCACCTTCCTTGCTGCGCAGATGTGAATCCATCCAGGTGGAGTCCTTTCCTTCGACTGCAGTCAGTTTCGAAGCACCAATCTCTCCTATCTGGCTCACCAAAATGTTGCTCCAACATGAATTTACCTTGAAAAAATAAAGACAAGAGGCGTTTGGCAAAACAAGAACAGTTGGTTTAAGTAAACACAGCAGCCGGGAGTACAACATACAGAAACGGGTCTGAGGACTGACTCATCATAAAACAATTCATAGATCCTTTTTAGGAAGAGGAATGTGGGTCTTGTCATGGAGTCTTAAATTACTCCCACCTGATAACAAATGCAGGTGAGTCTTGACCTTGCATGGACACAATGAGGGCCAGTGGCCAGATGTCTGGGATGCGGAGCGCGTGATCACTGTGTGTGCTATGTGTGAAGTGTCCTGATTGGCTGAGTGTTCCTAACTTCATGTGACATCTACCTTTATGGTGTTTTGGGACCACGCGTCCCTCTGGCCATGTTCCCTTTATTGGGGCCAATCTCCCCGGACCATTGTGGTGTTTCTGCCTATCTGTGGGATTAATCTGTGTTTTTCCTGTCTGTGTGTTTGTTCTGCTGGGTACATGTCACCCCCCCTTTTGATCTGTCCATCAGCTGCCTCATGCCTAGGTTGTAGGGCCTGCCTGACCACGTATTTCTGAATCGGGGTTGGTGGAGAGGTTATATCGGGTGAATTCGACAAGAGTGATTCGATTTCATTGTTATGCATACATGTCTCATTGCGTGCATTGACATCAATATTAACATAAGAGTGGTGTATTCACAAGGTTTGGATGCAGGGAGATTGAGTGATGAGAGCTGTGATTGCATTTCGGTTGTTTGGTTTGGGAATGGGTTCTCAGGAGAGGGGGGAGGTAGGTTGGGATAGTTTTAAGATGTATATTGTGGCCAGATTGATTTAGTAAGTAAGGCGTTAGAGACCAAGGTTTTATTATATGCTTTGTGCACCTGTTTCATTAAAGCGGCCTTGCTTTTACACTCTATTGAGTAGTCAGTCGTTCTTGGATACGCAATCCTGCCCGATAGCAGCTTTGGGGGGGTGGGCAGAACGCCCTCCCCCACCGTGATCTTTGGGCAGGTGGTTTGGTCCAGGGGCTAGGGGCAGCCCTTAAATGTTGGGGGGCATGTGGGCTGGTTTAGGGTCGTAGTTTTAGGTCCATGCAATTGGGTGCCATATTAGTTTATGGTGCACCCCAGATGACAGGGATAATTTTCAGGGATTTCCCCTCCCACCCTCCCTGTGTTTCAATTTTAGTGAGGCAGGTGCTCAAGGATAGAGTTTTTCTCTTTTCGTCACTGTTATGAGCAGGTGCCGTTGGTGGGTGATGACAAGTTTTAAAGTTATTGCAATACAACGTTGGTCAGGTTGAGACCCATTAGAGATTTTGGGGTGAGGGGAGTGGAAGTTTTGATGAGTGGCATAAGATGATAACATTGGTGTGTGCACGAGGCTTGGATGCGGGAAGTTTCAGTGACGAGAGCTGTGATTGGATTTCAGTTGTTTGGTTTGTGAAGGGTTGCTTAGAGGAAGGGTGCTGGACATGTCCCATCTCAGGGGGGTTTCCCTGACACTTTTTGCTTTTTGACATTCTGGTTTTGTCAACTCTCTTTTCATGACCTTAGGACTCTGGGAACTTTCCCACTGTACTACAGTGGGAAGGTTCATGTGCCATTCCTGCACATGCCAGGATACGGTGCACACTTGATTGGTTTAGGTGTCGTACCTACTAATGTTTTGCAAAAAGGTACACCACATACCCAGGGCGGGTACTGCATTGGCTAATAGTGGGATACTGCACTGATTGTGCCACCCACCGGAATAGTCTGTCAAACATTTCTCAGGCTCAGGTTGGCCTTTCTCACTCGGTAGCGAACCCAGAGGGAGACTTTCACTACCGCCAGAACGGCCCTCAGGTAAATCCTGCGGAATGGAGCTCGGGGTAGGTGAGTGGCTTGGTAGGTACACCTGCATGTGGGCTTTCCCTACCTAAGGGGTTGGCTCCCGCCATGGGACACCTCTCTGGTGTGGCTGATTCTCTTATTGTGGCCTTAGGGCTCCGGGCACTCTCCCACTGTAAATACAGTGTGAGAGTCCATGTGGCCTTCCTACACACATTAGGAAGTGGTGCTTACCTGTGGGTTATAAACATTGGTCAATGTAAGCCTGTGTGTGCGCACTCGCACCTATGGTGGTTGTAAATCTGTGTCCAGCCTGCCACTGCAAGTCGCTGTGCCCACCTGCACCTACGAGAGTTAAAGTATGTGGCCCACCTGCCATTGCAGGCCAGTCTGTGCACTTGTACCACTAATGTTTCTAAACATAGGTTAGGCCTGCCAGTGCTGGCCAGTATGTGCGCACTTGCACCAATGGTGTTTCTAAACATGTGTCCAGCATGCCATTGCAGGTCTGAGGGTATGCAATTGCACTTCGGCCCAGGCTGGCCTTTTTAAAAAACTAGCCATCTTGAGAGGACCTTTCACTCCCACTAGAGTGCCTCGAGGGTACGTCTTAAGGGGTGAGCGAGTGGTAGGTGAAAGGCAGGGCAAGTACACATGTGTGTTCCCTGCCCAGGTAGTGAGAAATACCCATGTGTGTTTCCACTACATATGAGGTTTGCTCTCCCCATAGGCTAACATAGGGGAAGGGTTGAAATTACTTCAAGCTGCAATAGTGGATTGAAGTGGAGCAGCCTCATAATGTTTGCTACCATTGGAATCACAATGACAAACCCTTTCTAGTGGTAAAGGTGGTTTTGTCATGATTAGCGTAGAAATACCAATACTAGACAGTGGGTATTTCTCTGCTCTAAAACTCTTTGTGTGCCTGTATGCTTGGCTCCAGTCCACACTAGAGGCTGGGTGAGCAAACCTAGGCATTCCCCAGAGACAGCTATAAAACATTGGACATGCAAATGGAACAACAGACCTCTGCCATTTGCGGGCATGGCTGGATAGATTGCAGGAAGAGGTTTTGACACTTGGACTCTGGAGCCAGATCATGTCCCCGCTAAAGATTAAGATCTGCATTCCATGGCCTCATGGCAGACAGGACTGAAACTTAGGGGAGACATCAGTGGTTCAAAGGGAGATCTTTTGAACCACCCCCAATTTCAAAGGCACGCTACAGTATAACTACTCGCGCCACACTTCAGCATGGGAGGGATACAGTTGTGGGGACGTGGATTCTGAGAACCTGGAGCTGTGTGGTGCAGACTGCTAGAGGAATCTGTTGTGCACAAGGAGGATTACTGCCATTGAAAGGGACCGTGTGCCCTTCCTGAATAGTGGCTGGCCTGGGCTGACTACCTGCTGCTGTGTGGCACCCTAACATTTGCTCTCCAAGGGCTTCTTGGATTGCCCCCTGTTATTTCAGAGGTCTCAGGGACACCAAAGATCTCCTACGAAGGACCCACATCGTCTCCTTGTGACAGATGGAAAGCGGTGCCCTCTTAAGTGCCAACATCATCTGCTGGATCCCAACTGGTAGCGCGGCGTGAGCGTGGAACTAAGAATTGTACCTGGAAACCGTATTGCTGGTTGCAGAGCCCCAGAAATTATGCCCATATCTAAGGCAGTTGCCCCTGCATCGTAGGGACCTAGGTACGTATAAGCGTCTTGTTGGTGGTGAGCAGATTCACCGTTTTTGGGATCCAGCATGGCCTGCTTCATCGATCGTGCTGCATCTCACTCGTGTGACATGCCGACTGCATGCTCATTGCGTGCGATGTCTGATTCACAGGCTGCGGCCCTTGGAGGTGGGGGCATAACCGTAGTAGTGTTTCATTCTACCTCGTGAAGTATTGCTGAACTTGCACCTGTGTGTGTGACCCATATCAGTGCGCATCAGACATTGCGCCTGGATTGCCTGGGTGTGACTCTGATCGACGTGTACCTGACGGGGTGCTGCCTACTTCTGAGAGGCCCCCCTGCTTCTATCTCCATTCATTGATTCTTCCCTTTTGGCCCTCAGCTCGGAGAACCAACTGCCCTCTCCTCACCGATGACCTCATGTTGCCAGGTAGTATTGCCTGGCTCAGGCCTGGGTGGTGAGAGTGATGGACTGGGTGGGAAGCGCGCTTCTGAGAACGTTCAGAAGCAGGTCAAGAGACTACCTGACCCCCGTGTGCTTCGCAGAACTGGGCTGGTGCCGACAACCCCTTGTGGAACCCTTTGGTGTGACTGACTATTGCCCTCAGCCTGGGTCTGCTCCGCATCCTCTGGGTGAACTTTCCAGGTGTTGGCCAATCCCCATTTGACGGCTGCCTTCTAATTAGTTCTGCTACTTACCCCTACCTGCTTCCCTGGGACACTGACTGCATGTGACTTCAGCCGCGTCCAGCCTAGTTAATCTACAATCTGTGGGTGTAGGATAGTCGGGGTGAGTTGGAGGGTGGACGGTGGAGGGAGGCTGGGGGGCACGGGGTCTGCAGTGTGTTATCAATTAATCTGATGAGTATCAGTGCACTGCATTAGGGTGCTGAGTGCGTATGTGTGCGAGTATGTTCCGTATGGACCTGCCTACTACCCGTTGCACGTCGTATCAGTGCGCAGTGACTGTGTGGGGGTGACAGTCTGAGGACTGCCTGTGACACTGGACGGCTGTGTTTCCTTACACATTGATTTCTTTCTAGAATAGCATTGCGTTTGACATTGATCTTACCCATTTGGCCTCAGCCCGCGGTGCTGCTAATAAGTTGTATAATTTCTGATATTGTTGTGACCCAGGGTGCACCCTACAACTGTGTGGTATTGAATTGTAAGAATTTCTAGGGTGGGCCGAGAGTGGACAACGTGTTGCAGAACATAAAGGTGCTCGGGGGGTGTAGATTAGGATCTTGCCCAAGTGTGCATATTACTGATGTCATCTTAATGCAGTTGGGCCTAGTACTGCTAGTAATAAGTGTGATTTATGCCCAGAAATAAATGCTGATCATTTTGTGTTGATTATTGTGTGTGTTGAATACAAACATTATTTACATATATCTCGTATGAAGTCTCTTTTGCAACGCTCAGTTTATTTATCATGCTGTGCTAATGCTTTACACATTGCCTCTGTGATAAGCCTGACTGCTCAGTGCCAAGCTACCCAAGGATGAGCACAGGTTATACTGTGTGTGTAATCAACGGTCCCTGATGGAGTGGTAGGTTCTTCCTGGCTAGGGCATCGCCTCAGTCAACCAGAAAGTGCCAGTTGCAACAAGGGTGGAGTTAAGTTTGGATAGTTTCAATATGTATAGTGAGGCCAATTTGATTTAGTATGTAAGGCGTTAGAGACAAGATTTTATTATGTGCTTTCTGCACGTTTCATTAAAGCGTCCTTTTACACACTATAAAGTAGTCAGTCGTTCTTGGATACACCATCCACACAAACACTGGAATTCTCAAGTTTATGTGATCTGTCCGTAACTAGGCCATCCAGCACAGGTTTTAGTCTTTGCATTCTGGGACCTTTGGTCATGGTATTACAATTAGATAAATAGGACTACAAATCCTAGAATACAAAGTAAAAACATGGGCTGAAATAAATGAATGCACCCAATGACGATGAGTAAATATGCAAAAAAGAATCTGACATAGAAACGGTGAGGAGAGGAGTGCATGATATAAGACGATTCAGCGCTTTGAAAAAAAGTTATGTTCCTGTGCTGTCTATGAGGATAAAATAAAACCACATACACTGATCCCAATCAGTAAGATAAAAAGGGTTTCAAATGCAATCAGTGTCTGGAAATGGAGCTGTCTGCGAAAGATGAGGCTGCATAAACAGGATGCCATATTTCAGCCATCTTAATAATTTTTTCTTGTTTCTTTGTGTACGGTGCACGGTGGGTGGGAAGAGAATAAAACATTTGATATAAATAGTAACTTCACAGGCTTCTGGATCGCCTCTGCTTCACGTGCAATTTCCACCTATCAAACTTTGATTAAAGGACCTCCTCCTTTCCCTGTTCTCAGCTTGTATCTGGAAATGTGCAAACCACCTATCAAATGAGGATCTATGCCATTTATGCAATATCCTAGAAATGTTATCACATGCTGCAAAGTGGATAATTATTCTATCGACATTATGTAGGATGTATGAGCTCATGTTTTCTGGCAGATTCTACCATTTAATTTGAGATATAATTCGATGATGGTTTCTGTCCTTTGATTACAGTGAGGATTCAACTGTTTTCAGTGGAGAAAGGATGAGTATGAGGAGTGAGGTCATATTCCAAAGAAAAGCACTGGGCCGAGCTTTAATGTGCTAACACATGCATACATAGGCATACACACGAGCTTACAGAATGTTTGAGCCATGTTTTTCATGGAACATTAGTATGCCTTGGAATAAAAAAAGAGATACATGCATTAGAGGGTCAGAGAGAGGTAGTTTCCACAAAGACACAGCACAAATAGTCTGTGTGCATCTGGATTCTTAAACAATTCCCACTCATAATGCTTCATCTGAACAGACACATTTTGAAATACAAAGTTTCCCTTCCCTTGTAGCCCATTTGAATGGATTTGTATGTGAGTTAGACATATAGGTGACATTTGCTTTCTATGAGACTCCATAAAAGTCCATATAACGATTGAGGTTGACCAGGGCTAAAAGTGTACTCCAAAGTGTGAATCAGGAGCATATTGGTAATTAACTCATTCTAGCCATAGCTGGACTTCACACACTCCAAACCTGCTAGTTCAGGGTTCCTTCACTGCAGGTGCTTATTTTCCTCCTTATTAACAAAATAAAAATGGGTTTCATAAGCAGCGTGTAGGAAAACACGTTCTGTGAGTCACCTCCTCAATGCTGCCTTTGAGTTGACCTAGAATTGACTACATTTGAATAAAAAAATAAAATATACTCACACACACACACACACACATATATATGTCAACTCCAGTCTGCCAGTGCTCCCGCACTCACTAGCGGGTGCTCAGTACGCGAGGGCAGTCTCGCGGTCAATTTTTGTGGCTCTGAAAAGAAACACCAGCACTCGCGGGGGTTTAATCCTCCTTCGGATTTTAATGGCACAAAACAACAAACGCGTTTCAGCGGTACGCCTTCCTCAGTGTTGATGGTCGCCGAGTTCGCGCCTCTTTTTATTCAAATCAAATCATTACTTTCAATAGTAGGTCAGGCAAATAAGGGTCCTGCCATATTGGAGTGGTAGAATACCTTAGCACAGGCAGAATTACCCATTATCTGTACCCGCAATGTGTAAGAATTACAATATTCACTACCACAAATGTCCCAATATTTCATAGCGGAAGTACACTTTATACATATAAATGTGATATTACAAAAGATACTCTCAACCTGATGACTGACATAATAGCGCCCTGTATCGGCTTTTTTCACTTTGCTTTGTACATTGATACATTCCTCACCTATTGGGCAAACTCTGCCTGCGCGGCGCACATACTTGAGCCCTGAATGGGCCATGTCATTCTGCACTATTGTATTTCACTCCCAATCCTCTCATATAACTGGATCATGCCCATCACATAATGGACCTGCCTACTTCCTATTTACATATTTACAAGTGCACCCCAAGTTCCTCTCCCATATTCAGGCCTGTTGGTGACTTAGTTACCATGTCTAAAATATATCGAGACTCCAATCTTCGCAGCCGCTTCTCTCTGTCACCACCTCTTGTATCTCGTACTACATGATCAATTCGAAAATATTTAAGTAGATTCCTGTTGCTATTGTGATGTACCTGAAAGTGCCTTGCGACAGGATAACTTTGGTCCCTATTTTGGATCGCCCGCTGGTGTTCTAAAATGCAGACTTTCGCTGGATGCATTGTGCTGTCCACATATTTCAGGCCGCACGGGCAAGTAAGGCAGTATACCATGAACGGTGTATTACAGTTCATAAATTTGGTAATGTGAACCCGGGTCTTTAAGAGCTAAGATTTTATATACGGTCACTTTGTTACTGTTAGCACAGGACTTACACTTGCCACAAGGAAAGAAACCTGTTATACCCTGTATGCCTCGCTGCACTTGAGGTGGTTGCAAATAGCTCTCTACCAGCTGGTCTCTAATGGAACGTGTTTTTCTGAATGTCAGTGAAGGGTAGGTCGGTAAGTCCTGTCCTATTACTGAATCCAACTTCAATATAGGCCAGTTAGCCTGCATTATTTTTCTCACACTGTTCGCCGCACTGGAGAAGCTCATTATCAGCCTGAAGTTATCTTTCATGTCGGACTTCACCTTTTTAGATTCATCCCTCAATAATTCAGTCCTGGACTTCCCTCCAACTCTCTTAATGGCTTTTTACAGAACTCCCTTTCCATACCCTCTCACTTCAAATCTACTTATGCTCTCACATGCGTCTCTCTGGAAATCTTCATTCCTAGTGCTGTTTCTTTTTTATCCGTAATAGTGTCCATGCGGGATGCTATTCTTTAGATTAGTTGGATGACTGCTTTTCGCATGCAGTACTGAATTCTCTGCCATAGATTTTCTGAACAGTGCTGTCTGAATTTTGTCATCTGCGACAAATACCCTTAGGTTCAGGAAGTTAACCTCAGTCAAGCTTATCTCACTTGTGAACTTGAGGTTAAATTCATTGTAGTTAAGGTAGTTGATGTATTGTCTGGCTGACTCTTCCGTGCCACACCAGATCAGAAAAGAGATCATCAATCTAACGTCTCCAACTAACTGTACTCTCCACCCATCTGTCACAGGTGTCGGACCATGATGTCTGCTTCTCCCACCAGCCTACGAACAAGTTCACATAGCTGGGGGCGAAGCAGGCTCCCATGGCCGTCCCTTTCACCTGTTTGAATACCTGGTCCTGGAAGATAAACATATTATTATGCAGGCAGAAGTGTAAAAATTCAACCAGCAACTCACTATGTTCCAGATATTTTAGGGGACGATTCTTGAGAAAATATCTAATGGCCTTGATTCCATTCTCATGTGCTATACTCGTGTACAAGCTAAAAACATCTAACGTAATCATTAGGAAATCTGGTTCCCACACAATTCCTTCGATATGTTTCAAATACGAAGACAGTTTGGATACAAATGGAAATAAAAAATAATCAACAAATCTGAACATATTCTCGGTCAAGCTGCCAATAGAGGAGATTATTGGTCGTCCCGGAGGGTTCAGTTTGTTCTTATGCACCTTTGGCAGGTGATAAAAAGTTGGTATGCGTGGATGCGGGGTCGATAGGAAAGTGAATAAGAGCATCCCCCTTGAATGCCATTTTGAGAACAGCTGTTCATATTCTGCTATGCTATTCATATACTCATTGATCGTAATTGGTAAATAGTTCTCTGGATTATTAAGTTGGTAGTACGCCTCTTTGCAATAATTTTCTCAGGTCTGCAACACCACATTTCCGCCCTTATCTGAGGGCTTGATCACAATTGATTCATCTGCCTCCAGATTCTTGAGTGCCTGTCTTTGCGCATATGTTAAATTCACCGGGTTTTTAAATTTATCTTTGTCTTCCCGCAGCTTTAGAAGAACTTGATTGACTCTATCCGTGAAGATATCAATAGCATCAATTGGTGTTTGGTGATAGAATTTAGAGACTGGTCTGAAAGGACTCAATGGTCTGGTTTGTGTAATCCCTAGGTGGACAGTACGATCCATATCGTCCAGGCATGTATCATTAAGTTTGGACCCATTGCTGCTGAGTTCTTCCAAGACAGCCAGCATATCCAAATCCCTCACACTCAGGATATCTAATCCTGTTTGTGTTGTTTTTGTAATCCTTGGTTTAGGATCCAAACCTTTCAGCTTAAAATATTTGAATAACTTGATCTGACTTACAAATTTGTACATGTCAATCCTTGTTTGTACTTATTCATATTATGTCAGTCATCGCGTTGAGAAAGTGTACTTCCGCTATGAAATAATGGGACATTTGTGGTAGTGAATATTGTAATTCTTCCACATTGCGGGTACAGATAATGGATAATTCTCTCTGTGCTAAGGTATTCTACCACTTCAATATGGCGGGACCCTTATTTGAATGACCTACAATTGAAAGTAATGATTTGACTTGAATAAAAAGAGGCGCGAACGCGGTGGCCGCCAACACTGAGGAAGGCATACTGCTGAAACGAACGCGTTTGTTGTTTTGTGCCATTCAATCAATCAATCAATCAACACATTTATAGAGTGAGCTACTCACCCGTGAGGGTCTCAAGGCGCTAGGGGGGAGGGATGAAGCAGCTACTGAGCGAACAGCCAGGTCTTAAGAAGTCTCCTGAAGGTCAGAAGGTCCTGGGTCTGTCGCAGGTGGATGGGGAGGGTGTTCCAAGTCTTGGCGGCGAGGTGGGAGAATTATCTGCCGCCGGTGGTCGTTTGGCGGATCCGTGGGATGGTGGCGAGGGCGAGGTCAGCGGAGCGGAGCTGGAGGTTCGGGGTGTAGAAGGTGAGTTGTTCGTTGAGGTATGCTGGTCCGGCGTTGTGGAGTGCTTTGGGGGCGTGGGTGAGGAACTTGAAGGTGATCCTCTTGTTGACCGGGAGCCAGTGCAGGTCTCTCAGGTGGGCAGTGATGTGGCTGTGGCGAGGGCTTCCGAGGATGAGGCGTGCGGAGGCATTTTGTATGCGTTGGAGTCGTTTCTGGAGTTTGGTCGTGGTTCCCGCGTAGAGGGGGTTGCCGTAGTCCAGCCTGCTGCTGACGAGGGCTTGGGTGACCGTCCTTCTGGTTTCAGTGGGGATCCATCTGTAGATCTTGTGGAGCATGCGGAGGGTGTTGAAGCAGGAGGAGGAGACAGCGTTGACTTGCTGGGTCATGGAGAGCGTTGAGTCCAGGATGAAACCCAGGTTGCGTGCGTGGTTGGTGGGTGTCGGAGGAGCTCCCAACGTGGCCGGCCACCAGGAGTCTTCCCATGCGGAGGGGGTGGAGCCGAGGATGAGGACCTCCGTCTTGTCAGAGTTCAGTTTCAGACGGCTGGTCTTCATCCACTCTGCTACGGCCTTCATTCCCTCATGGAGGTTGGATTTGGCGGTGGCCGGGTCCTTGGTGAGGGAGAGGATCAGCTGGGTGTCGTCGGCATACGAGATGATGTTGAGGTGGTGCGCTCGGACGATGTTGGTGAGCGGTGCCATGTAGATGTTGAAAAGGGTCGGGCTGAGGGATGATCCTTGGGGTACGCCGCAGGTGACCGTGGTGGCTTTAGATCTGAATGGGGGGAGACGGACTCTCTGGGTTCTGCCGGTGAGGGAGGAGGTGATCCAGTTCAGGGTTTTGTCGCGGATCCCTGCGTCGTGGAGGCGTGTGCGTAGGGTATGGTGGCAGACGGTGTCGAAGGCGGCCGAGAGGTCCAGGAGGATGAGGGCCGTGGTTTCGCAGTTGTCCAGCAGGGTCCTGATGTCGTTGGTGGCAGCGATGAGTGCGGTTTCGGTGCTGTGATTGCTGCGGAAGCCGGATTGGGAGGAGTCCAGGATGTTGTTCTCCTCCAGGAAGTGGGTTAGTTGTCTGTTGGCGGTCTTCTCAATGACTTTTGCCGGGAACGGGAGCAGGGAGATGGGTCGAAAGTTCATTAGGTCCTTTGGATCCGCCTTAGGTTTCTTGAGAAGGGCGTTGATCTTGGCGTGTTTCCAGCTCTCCGGAAAGGTGGCTGTCTTGAAGGAGCTGTTGATGATCTTTTGGAGTTGGGGTGCGATGCTGGAGCTTGCTTTGTTCAAGATGTGGTGGGGGCAAGGGTCGGAAGGAAAGCCGGAGTGGATGGTGTTCATGATTTTGATGGTGTCTTCGTCGTTGACGTGGTTCCAGGAGAGCAGGAGGTCAGTGTGTTTGGTGGGTGTTGAGTCGGGGGTGTCGGCGTCTGTCGTCGGTGTCTGGGCGTCGAAGCTGTCGTGGATGTCTGCGATCTTGCGGTGGAAGAAGGTTGCCAGGGAGTCGCAGAGTTCTTGCGACGGCGGGATGTCATTCGTGCTGGAGCTGGGGGATGCGAGTTCTTTCACAATGCTGAAGAGCTCTTTGCTGTTGTGTGCGTTGTTGTCGATGCGTTCCTTGAAGGAGGTCCTTTTGGCGGATCGGATGAGTTGGTGGTGCTTGCGTTTGGCGTTCTTGAGGGCTCCGTGGTTGTCTGGTGTCTGGTCTTGGCGCCCCTGCTTCTCGATTCTTCGGCAGGTTTGTTTGGAAGTCTGGAGGTCGGCGTTGAACCAGGTGGCTCTCGTGTTGGTGCGCCTGTTAGAGGGTCTCCTGATCGGGGCGAGAGTGTTTGCGCAGTCGTCGATCCATTGTCTGAAGTTGTGGGCCGCTGCGTTGGTGTCAGAGGGTTCGGGTGGAGGGTCACGGGCGAGGGTGGTGAGGAGCTGGTCTTCGGTGACTTTGTTCCAGCTGCGGTGTGGAATTCGTTGCAGTTGGATGTGCGCGGTGTGTTTCTTGAAGGAGAAGTGGATGCAGTGGTGGTCGGTCCAGTGGAGTTCGGTGGTGTGGCTGAAGGTGACGTGGCTGCTGGCGGAGAAGATGAGGTCGAGCGTGTGTCCGGCGGAGTGGGTGGGTGTCGTGACGATCTGTTTGAGTCCGAGGTTGGCTAGGTTGTCGATCAGGGTTGGGGAGTTGCTGTCGTTGGAGTTATCGAGGTGGAAGTTCAGGTCTCCGAGGAGGATGTAGTCTGTGGAGGCGAGGGCATGCGTGCTGATGAGGTCGGCGATGGAGTTGCTGAACTGTGGTCGGGGTCCCGGGGGTCTGTAGACAAGGGTTCCTCTGAGGGTGGTGTTGTGGTCGACGTGGATCTGGAAGTGTAGGTGTTCGGCCATGCTTAGGGAGTCATCGATGTTGGTAGAAATTCTGATGGTGTTCCTGTGGACGATGGCGATTCCTCCTCCTGGGTTGTTGTTTCTGTCCCTGCGGGTGATCTTGTAGCCGTCCGGGATGGCTATGGCTATGTCGGGCGCCGAGGAGGCGTTCGTCCAGGTCTCCGTCAGGAAGGCGACGTCCGGGGAGGATGAATTGAGCAGGTCCCAGAGTTCGACGGAGTGCTTGTGGACTGAGCGGGTGTTGAGCAGTATGCATCTGAGACTGTTGTGGCCTGCTTTGGTGGGATGGGCAGGACATGCTGGTGTGCGCTGGCTGGTGTAGCTGCAGTTTCGGCAGGTGAAGGGTCCGTGGGTGAGCTTCGGGGAGGCCTGGAAGCAGGTGGGGGGTCGGCCGGCGTTGAGTGCATGGAGGGTGTTGAAATCGTAGCGGCGTCGGGTGTCGTCGCGCTCGTGGGGGCCTGGCACTGGGCGTGGTCCAGGCGCATACGGGCGCAGACGGGCTTGCCTTAGGCGCGCCGGCTGCGCGGCCGTGCAGCGGCCGCCATTAAGTAGGGGTCGGGGAGGGCTGGACAGCTGGGAGGCGGGAGCGGGGAGGGGAGCTGGATTGGGCCGGTCGCGCTGGGGGGGAGGTGCCGCGGGGGCAGCAGCGGCAGGGAAAAAAGGGCTAAAGAAGTGAAGGAAAGGGGAAGAAATAGGCAGAAATAAGGCACAGAAGAGCAGAGGTGCAGAAAAGTGCAGAAAGGTGAAAAATAGAAGGGGCAGAAAAACGAGTGAAAATGAGTGAAGAGCAGAGCAGAAATAAGGCACAGAGGAGCAGAGGTGCAGAAAAGTGCAGAAAGGTGAAAAATAGAAGGGGCAGAAAACGAGTGAAGAGCAGAGCAGAAATAAGGCACAGAGGAGCAGAGTTGCAGAAAAATGCAGAAAGGTGAAAAATAGAAGGGGCAGAAAAACGAGTGAAAACGAGTGAAGAGCAGAGCGAGAGGAAGGAGACAGAGGTCCACTGGACCACCAGGGATGAGGCGCAGGGAAGACCTGCGGGTGGAGGAGGGCCTCGAACACCCGAGAGTGCAAGTGCAGGGGCAGGCCTCACTTAGTGGTGGAGCTGCGAGGGAGGGGGAGCAATTTCACTGACAATGGGTCAGTGGTCCTGCTGCCATTAAAATCCAAAGGAGGATTAAACCCCCGCGAGTGCTGGTGTTTCTTTTCTGAGCCACAAATATATATATATATAGTCACTGAAAAAACAAAGGTTACAGGGACGTTATAGTTAGGCTCAGATTTCACTCATACAAAACTAGTGAAATTCAGCAGTTATGGTTACCTGAACTAGCTATGACTTACGCCGACCCATTTTACTGACTGCTTTCTCCTTCTTTTGCCTCATATTTACTGCTTTCTCCTTCCTCACCCCCTGTTTTTCTGAGTGCTTTTTTCTGCTTTCGCCTAGCTTTTGATTGCTTTCACCTTCCTCTCCCCATGTTTTTCTGAGTGTTTTCTCCTTCCTTACCCCCGTTTTTCTGAGTGCTGCTTCCTGCTTTTGCCCCATCTTTTACTGCTTTCTCCTTCATTTCCTCTGTTTTTCTGAGGGCTTTCTCCTGCTTTTGCCCCATCTTTTACTGTTTTCTCCTTCCTTCCCTCTGTTTTTCTGAGGGCTTTCTCCTGCTTTTGCCTCATTTTTTTCAGCTTTCCCCTTCCTCGTGCCATCTTCCTTTGTGACAGTCTCCCATTCAGCTTGCCTGCAGCTACCCTCCGCTGCCTTTGGTTTGTGCCTCTGCTGCTTTGCTAATTTTTCTACCTTGTTCCTGCTCATTTTCTGCCCGCTTTCTGCCCTCTATTCTTGCCTTCTTCTGCTCTTTTTCTACTCATTTCTGCTCATTTTTGGCACCTTCTCTCTTCTGTCCCCTATTTAGACTTTTCTGCTTGTTTTCTTTACCTTTTTCTCTCTATTGCTCGTATTCTGCCCTCTAGTTTGCCTCTCTGCTCGTTTTCTGCTCATTTTACTGCTTGTTTTTCTCTCTTCTGCTCATTTTCTGTCCCCTTGTTTTCTGCATATTAAGCCAACGGCCTGTGAGTTATGGGAAACAAAAGAGCCCCACCTTCACATTCTGCAAGGGGGGGCATCATTTTGCATTACAGCACTTCCTGTAACTAGTTTGCAAACAACATATTACATTATTTTACACTCTATGTTGCATTGTGGCTATACAATCCATAATGAGGGAAATTATTTCATAGTGCTCACAACAAACGGAATGGTCTCCAGGCGCTTCTTTCAGGAGGAAAATTAGATATTGCTTCTCTCAAGACTAGGGAGCATGCTGTTCCCTGTATGACACAATCAAAATCGGGGGGAGGTAGAGGTTAAGGTTAGGTTCACCCTCCTTACTGAATGCAGTTCCACAACATCCGGAATACCGGAATTAGAAACCTAACCATAGGAAGAACAGGGATTCCACTGAACATGTGTGAAAAACCCTCTTTCCAGAAAGAAAAATTATTTTCTAGAGTCCCCTCACCCACCAGGGTTACCCCTAGGTGGCATGCTTCATCATTGGGGTCCTCTCAATCCTCTGTGGATTGAGGCGTGCTGCGACTTGAGAACTACATAGGAGCACTTAGTTTTGGGAAAATATGTGTGGTGCAGTGATGTGGAGTGGGAAAAATAGATTAAAAATACCTAGCTAGTGAGCTAATATTTTATTCCTGCTCCTAGTCGGTATGTTTTCAAATCAGGGGTTAATACTAGGAAAAGACCTTACTGTAATGAGTATGGAGTCCCTAGTACTGGGTCGACATGTTTCGAGCTTTCCCCTAAAGCTTCTTCAGGACCACACGAGGGCCAGCCCCGTGCGTACCACTCCTAAAGAATCCTGTGAGTAGGAAACATTGGGGTGCACACCTAATGTGTGTTCACCTGATACTTAATACATACGGTTGTACACTGACACGCTGTATCTGTAAGAAATAAAGCAAAAGGAATCTTAGGCGAATGACCAAATTGTCGGGTATTGTGGACAAAAATGGAATAAAACTAACAAGGGGGATACATTTATAAAGGGGATACATTTAGACACTCAAGTACGATGTACATCATGAAATCATGAGATGACTAAACCTCACGTCGCGTTAGGGGAAGTCATAAAAAATGTCAGATTCCTGGATAATGCGGTACATCAGACTCTAGAAAAGAATTTTCCTTTCTGGAAAGAGGGTTTTTCACACATGTTCAGTGGAATCGCTGTACTTCCTATGGTTAGGTTTCTAATTCCGGTATTCCGGATGTTGTGGAACTGCATTCAGTAAGGAGGGTGAACCTAACCTTAACCTCTACCTCCCCCCGTTTTTTGATTGTATTATATACAGCGCGCAGCTGTGGGAGCCCCCCGCCCCCTCCACTCTTGTTATTTGACACCACACGACACTATCATTATGGCCAAAGTCACGGGCCTCACTTTCTCCGAAGAGGAAGTGGAGAGAATTTTGTCTTCCATGACCCCTTTCACAGAGACACACAACAGGGATACGAATGAAGCGGGTCAATGTTGGGACGAATTGACAGAACTCAAGAGCAATCAGATCAAAACCATTATCCACGGGGTCATGATGACCGAAAACCTTAGGGTGAATGCGGCACCACGAGGATTAATTGTACGTAACAAACCATTTATCTTTCAACAAGACAAATCATTCAAAAAAGACTGGTCCCTAATCTCCTGGCATTGCACCAGAGATTGGTTGGTACTCATCATAAAAACAGCGGCACGACTGTCCCAGGAGATGAAAGAAGAGATAAATACACTTGAGGTTCGCTTAAAGACTTTCCAATCGGTCTCGGAGTTGAAGAAAAGACTGGATGAATTGAACAAAACCATGACCGACTTCGAAGTGACATTGAAAAAAAAAAAATATCAGAAGTTCAAGAAGGATTCCAAGAACTTCTCACACGAGAAATGATATCCTTATACAAGAGAAGACTACAATCCATCGGGAAGGAACCCAGGGTACAACACCAATACAGATGGTTTGGATTCCGGCTCAGAAGGCTCAGATATCGGTTACAACTGAAAAAACAACAGCAGAAGTCGACGCAACCACAACGGTAGGATGAGGAACAGAGGAGGACAAGGATATAGATGGCCCACCTACCAAGGACCCCCACCCTTTCCTGCTACGCCTTTCTACTATGGACCTCCACTTTATCAACACCAACCCTACACCTACTGGGAATCGGCCCAACAACCAGAGCAGTCCGGACAATCGTTTCCTTTTTTAGGGAGAGGCAAAGGACCACCAAGAGGGAGAACGCAAAGAGGACAACAAGTACAATGGCCACACCCATTGGAAACAACGAGGATGAACACGAGGAGCATAGGCCCTGAGAACAACCCCAGCACCAGCAGCCACCCAGTCTAGTGGTTAACTTGTCAGGCATAATACTATCATCAACCCAACTGACAGTACTGGAGAAAGGATTAGGCTTTGTGCCTACACTAAGTTTGGACAAATTTAAACTCAGTTGTGAGTTGAATGAATTCATTCGGAAAATAAAACTGCAAGTATTTTTTGAGAACAAACCAATGATGGACACTCACAGTGGTGATACAGGCCTACATCGGAAATCAACCTTCACCCCTCCATCTGCCAACCTACCGGTGGAACTCCTAGCCTTCGAGAAGGCCATCCTGAAAGAAGTAGGTGAAATCGACCCAAGGACAATAAGAGTGTTCCACAACACCAGCAAAATCGAACAAGAAGCCATCCTACAATTGGCCAACGACACTAGAATCACAGTAAAACCAGCGGACAAAGGAGGAGCCATCGTACTTCAAACCACAGAGGCCTACCGCAGAGAATGCATGAGACTCCTGGCAGATGAGAGGAACTACCTCCGCATCATAGATGACCCAACGGAACGCCTACGGGTAGTGATCGCCAGCAAGGTGGAAGAGGCCACAGCACACGACTGGATTACCAAAAAAGGGGATTTCTTGGCTAATACCCTCCCGGTTACCCCCTGTTTTTATACCATACCCAAGATACACAAGTCATTAGAAGACCTGCCTGGACGACCCATCGTTTCCGGCATAGGGTCCATACTGGAACCACTCTCAAAGTTCGTGGACGCCTCTTTACGCCCCTTGATACAAGGAACATGTACGTACCTACAAGACACTAAGGCAGTACTCTGTCTCCTTCAAGTCCTACAATTTGACTCAACAACCAGCATTCTCATTGGGTTGGATGTGGAGAGACTTTATACCAGCCTACCCAGCAAGGAGGCCCTGGACATCATTGAAGAAGTCCTCTAAGAAGAAAAATGGACCTATCACACACCAAGACATCTGGTGTTAGAGTGCTGCACGTGGGCCCTGATGGAAAACTTCTTCCGTTTTGAAGATATCCTGTTCCGACAACAGCACGGGACCAGTATGGGCAGTACTTTTGCCCCGAGTGTGGCGGGATTATACGTGCACCACCTCGAAAAGCACAAAATCCTGTCAGGTACGAACCCACACCGCCAACATATTCAACTTTGGAAGAGATACATCGACGATGTTCTACTGATTTGGGAGGGTGATGAGTCCAACGTCAATAAGTTCATCGAGTGGCTGAACCAACAGGACCCTTTCCTAAAGTTCACACATACCATGAGTAGATCCTAACTAGTATTTCTGGACCTTAACATCTATGCTGTTGATGGCTTACTAAAGACAACCACACACGTAAAACCCACTGCAAAAAACTGTCTACTCCTATACGACAGCTTCCATCCGAGACATCTGAAGGAGAACCTCCCTTTCGGACAGTTTCTCAGACTTAGGAGAAACTGCTCTGAGACTAAGGACTTCAAAGCACAAGCCAAAGGGCTATCTGAGAAACTTCTCACAAGGGAATACCCCAAAAACCTGATATCCAAAGCCAAAAACAGGGCTGAAAAAAACAACAACAGAGAATCGCTACTGGAGACATATCAAAAACAAATCACTGAGAAAGAAAAAAGACCTATATGCATCACAACCTTCAACATAGCGTCCGACCGTGTTACAAAAATAGTCAAAAAACACTGGCGCACCCTTAACAGTGGGAATCTGAACATCCCCACACCCATGTTCTCAAACAGAAAAAGAAAGAACCTAAGAGACTTCTTGGTACACACCCGCCCCAAACCAGAAACGATAAGACCCAACAAGTACTGAGTACCCTACCGATGGGCCACCACCCTTGCGGGAACTGCAGTGTGTGTCACTTGACCTCCACTACAAAGAAAGTAACTTTTAACAACAAGATGAGTTGGGAGTTATGCAAATTCACTAACTGCAATACCACAGGGGTTGTGTACTTGATCACATGCACATGTAACCTACATTATGGGGGTATGACCACCAGAAAGGTCAGCACCAGGATAGGAGAACACCGCAGCAACATCAGATGCCACCGGGTCACCACAAAAACGGCTTCACATTTCAATGAAGTGAAACACACCCCTAACGATCTACACTGGGTATTGTTAGAACATCTCAAACACATTGACAATCTAGAAAAAAGATTGCTAGAGAAAGAGCAGTGGTGGGTGTATAAATTGCACATGGACACTGAAGGATTGAATGATGATATCCCGTGTGGGCAGTTCGCTAAATGAATCAGGAATACATCTTCTGCCAGACTTAGTAGATTGTTGGAGTATACCACTCTACTCACAATGTAACAGAAGTAAAGGTCATACCGCACGTGATACTCACACTAACATAAATCATAACGCTAATAACACATGGGTACCACTTCATCTAGAATGCCCAATTAACCCAGGAAGGCCCCTTAACCATTCCACTAGCAGCGGCTCTTTTGTGAACAGCAGACTGCCTAACGGTGGCATTCAGTCTCCAACTGACAACTACAAGTCTACTATTCCATACATGTTATCTTACATTAGCCAGTAATCGGTCATTATTTATGACTTCCACCTAACAAGACACGAGGTTTTGTCATTACATGATGTACATACAAGCTTTTCTGAGAAGAGCGTAGTCCAGCTGTTAAGCCTTAGGGTCTTGCGCATCAGTCTGATGTACTGCATTATCCAGGAATCTGGCATTTTTTATGACTTCCCCTAACACGACGTGAGGTTTAGTCATTTCATGATGTACATACAAGCTATTCTGAAAACAGATGAACTGTTATGTCTAAGGGTCTTGCGCTTCACTCAGATGTATCGTTGCGCACGCAACATAATCACTACTTTACATCGTACTTGAGTGTCTAAATTTATCCCCTTTATAAATTTATACCCCTTGTTAGTTTTATTCCATTTTTGTCCACAATACCCGACAATTTGGTCATTCGCCTAAGATGGCCCCGCTCCATTGCCAGTCACAGCGGCCATTTTGTGAAAGACACGGTCTAGTGTTTGAATTAAGCATGACTAGGCTGATCCGGGTCTATTTCATTTGCCCAATATGGCCATGCTCCATTGCCAGTCACAGCGGCCATTTTGTGAGAGACACGGTCTAGTTTTTTTAAGTAAGCATGACTAAGCTGTTCCAGGTCTATTTAATGGCCACCGGGAGACAGACGCTGTAAGATGCGGTCTCCAGGGGTGCCATCAGGTCATTTTCCGAGAGGAGTGCTTTGACGAAGTAAGTCCAGCCAGACCCGTTTTGACCTTATTTCTCAATTTTCCAAAGAAATAATAAGGTTTCTATTTTCCTTCCAGGATAAGCTAAGGCACCGGGAATTTTCTCCCCGGTCCCTATCTCATTTACCTTTAGGAAACTCTAATGACCATCTCTATGTACCCATTACCATTTTAGGGTGTGACTACAAGCCCCTCTACCCCTGAAGATCATGAGGCATATTTCTGCCTAAACAAAAGTATGTGTCATTGATATGTAACACTATATTTTTTTGTTATATGTTGTATGTCACGTGGTTTCTTTTTTCACGAGTGCTTTTAAACTGCAATTTGTACATAACCACTTCTCTTCACAAAGACATCGTGTGCAATTGATTTCTTCCACCACAGATGATCGCACAAAATAGCTGTTAAATAAACCCACTATAGAGGAGTACATTGATCGAGATACGACGCCGCAGACATATAGGGCCTGCCAGCTTGGCTGGTAGGCAGGCCTGTTTAGGTCTCGCCTACGCAGCGCGCTTGCGCTGCGTAGGCAAAAAGACCTTTTGCAATTGATTCGGCTTTTCAGCCAAAAACGTGCACGCGTTCCATTGCCTTCAATGGCAACGCGTGCACGTTTGGCGATTTACTTGCGGGAGCGAGCAGCTGGTGCCATATGGTAGCAATTATCGCTCCTGGCGCCGCTCGCTCCCGCAAGGGAATCGCACTCCCCCCACCCCTCCCACTTCTTTAACCCGGAGTACTGTTTCACTTTCGCGGCCGTGGCGCAGGGCCGCACTTGTGTTTCAGTGCTTGTTTTTTATTGCTTTTAAAAAGTGCGCTCTCGCCGTCCGTCCGTGTTTACAACCATCCGCTTCCTTTCTTATCCTTTAACCGCCTCCGTTTTATTCTGTATCACAAGGAGCTTTGAAGCCGGAGGCGCTAGAGGCCTCTCACAACGTGGCGCTTTTATTTAGTATTTCTCTCCTCCTATTTCAGTCCCGTCTGCTTGAAACAGGAGCATTTTTTCACAAATGCAGTATTTTCTTTCGTCACGTGCCATCGTTTGATTCTTTATGTAGTTTTTCTCCCTCTCTGTTTCATTTCCTGTCTCCTGATCATCGTGCATTTCTCTTCGCTCTTGGCGTGCGTTTTGTAAATTTAATTTGTATTTTTTATTTTTTTCACCTGTTTGGTTTATTTGTCATGTTTATTCATTTCTTTCGCTTCTGTTATTTGCTTACAGCGCATTAGTTCTCACATCTCAGGATCTCTTTCACATTCTCTTCCCCTCTCCCTCTTTTCATTTCATCGCCCGTTGGCTCTCATTTGCTGTCTTTTTTTGTCTGTATCCTGCTTTCGTTTCAAGTCATACCCATTTCCCGTCTATTTTCCCAGATCGATCTCCGTTTCTCTCCCGTTGTCCTTCGCCAAACTTTCTCAGCTTTCCTTATAGCTCAGGGAGGCTGCAGACTTCATAGCGCTCCCTCTCCCTGCTGTGGCCCCACCCACCCCCTGCGTGGTATCTGTTCCCACTCCAGGGTCTGCCTCTCTCTCCTCCTGCCCCACAGCCCTGCCCCTTGCTGGGACAGCCCTTCTCTCCACATGCGCCAGAGTCCTCGCTCCAGGACAGCCATGCCCACTCCCTCCACGTGACCTCGGCCCATTCCTGGTACAGTGCCTACCACCTGCGCAACATCCCTGCCCACTATCGGAGCAGTCCTGCCCATGCACGCATCCGTGTTCCTTCTCATGCTAGCCTTGCTCTCTCTACACTGCGCTCCTCCCCACCACAGGAAGCCCAAGGCGCTATCTTCTGTTTTTTATTGTTGTGTACCTTATGTAACTTACCTGGTACTTTTGTAAAGCGCTCTGACACCTTTGAGTTAAGTTTGCGCTATATAAAACTGCATTAAACAAATAAAATAAATAAATATCCAAACCGCAGCACTGCACACCGCTAGGGCAGCCTGCGCAACGCCCCCCTCACCCCCACCCAGATCTTTGCCCGCTTCCAGAACATAGTGGCGTAACGCAAAATGATGGCAACCCCCCCTCGCGGAATGTGATATGGGCCCCACGAGTAGCTAATATCTCATAAATATATTCATATTGTTTGGACTGAATGAGATCCCCTCGATGCCCCCCCCACACCTCACCGCAGGGGTTTCAGGGTCCTGTGTTATGCCTTTGCCCACCCCTGCACAGCAGCCTTTCCCACTACACTACTTTTATGCGTAGCACAACTGCCCACCCCAGGGCACCCCAGTCCCTGCCCCTGTATCGATCGCTTCGAGTCTTTTCCCCTTCCTGTATCTAGTTTGCTGTAACAACAGACCCACAGCCTCCTCAACCATACGGGCGAACCCCACCAGCCCACCGCTGTTAGTGACCACACCACAGTCGGCCCCACCTGCCCACCCAGAGCAGAGCAGAGGCAGCAGGTCTGATGTACAGCCCGCTAGATGAGCGTGGCGAGTCATAGGGTTACAGCTGCATCACACCTGCCAACAGAGCACTCTCCACGGGGAGCAGGCAGGGGGGCAGGGGAGATGCCTTCAGGCCAACTGAGTAAACTCCTATAGTTGTCTGATAGTGGTTTGCAAAGAATGTAATTCTATACAAACACACGGAGGCATTTCATATTTAAGGAAGAGTGAGCATCAAAAAACAAGCACGGGGCAGGTCTGGGCTTTTTATAATTTGCAAAGCCATCTAAGCATTGGTACATCAGGGGTGCTATTTAGTAGGCAAAAGCCTCTCAAAACATGTAACACAACTTGGCAGTATGAGCTCTCATAGTTTGAGTGAAAATGAGCAACGTTTTGGTGCACGCTTTTAAAGCTTCTGCGACGTATTTTGTGTGTGATTTACAATTTGGAAAACGCGCGTAGGTTATAGATATAACCCGAGTGTAGATAAGCAATTTATGCATCGCTCTGTTGAAAAGTTTGACATAAATTGTATTTCATGTGAAGGGAAAAGGTATTGATTAAAAAGGAAACAGAATCTCACAATTTTAATGTCTACAGATGAGTGATTTGCTCATTTGTGGGAAGGGAAGACACCTAACACATTATTATGCATTCACACGTATAACCATAAACCACGCATGACAAAATCAACACACGTTTCTTAGAATCTGCAGTCAGGAGTCAGCAACAGCGGCATTAGGCACATCAAGAGTGACCTGTCCCGGGAATCAGCCAGATTAGAAAACAAGCATTAAAAATGCAATAGGTCTCGCCTTTCATTAAGTTAAAGCCATTTGCTTTGCTATACAATACCATTAGCAAAGCAAATGGCTTTAACTTAATCAAAGGCAAGACCTATTGCATTTTCAATGCTTGTTAATTTTCCTTTTGCATTATTTCTTACAGATACAGCATGTCAGTGTACAACCGTATGTATTAAGTATCAGGTGAACACACATTAGGTGTGCACCCCATTGTTTCCTACTCACGGGATTCTTTAGGAGTGGTATGAACGGGGCTGGCCCTCGTGTGGTCCTGAAGAAGAGCTTTAGGGGAAAGCTCGAAACATGTCGACCCAGTACTAGGGACTCCATACTTATTACAGTTAGGTCTTTGCCTAGTATTAACCCCTGATTTTAAAACATACCGACTAGGAGCAGGAATAAAATATTAGCTCACTAGCTAGGTATTTTTAATCTATTTTTCCCAATCCACATCACTGCACCACACATATTTTCCAAAAACTAAGTGCTCCTACGTAGTTCGCAAGTCGCAGCACGCCTCAATCCGCAGCGGATTGAGAGGACCCCAATGATGAAGCATGCCACCTAGGGGTAACCCTGGTGGTGAGGGGACTCTAGAAAAGAATTTTCCTTTCTGGAAAGAGGGTTTTTCACACATGTTCAGTGGAATCCCTGTTCTTCCTATGGTTAGGTTTCTAATTCCGGTATTCTGAATGTTGTGGAACTGTTCCCTGCATGATACATACAAATCTCCAAGCAGCACACCACAGGAAATGTAACCCAAAGTGAAGGAAGACAGAAGTGTAAGCTTAGCTGATGCAGTGATGAGAGTGCTGCATCAGGTTTGAATGGGTGGAATAAATTCAGAGGAGCAAATAATTATTCCAATTATCGGGGAAATCACAAGGACAAAACTGACATACAGTATGCAAGAAGAATGGGAGCATAAGCCCTGCCTCATCTGAAGTTTTATAAATTTGGCAGGGGCACTGGGGCTCGCGGACCCACCTTCATGCTGATTACAACACATGAGCACTAGAGAGTAAACCCAAGACAAGTCTAATACCTACCCCCTGAGTGCATCCTGCTACCCCATTCTTTGGAGGGGGCTGGCAGTGGCTCCCCCATCCTGTGCCTCCAGGACACTTGAACTCCCTTCTCTGGGGAACGGGGGCTGCTTACCGGTGGCTATGAGCAGTGCTCACCCCAGCAGCATCAGCAGCCTGGGAGGCAAGAGGCCAGGCCCCCGCGGGGCATGGCTGGAGGAAAGGAAGCAGACTATTTCTGCCTCTGTGCCCCCAGTAAGCGCTATGCACAGCTGGAGTGAGAGTGGACTAGATACCGGGGTTCTCCCTGAACCTGGAGGCTGCAGCCCCACAATCCAGGCTCCATGCTCTGTGTTCACCGGAAGGTGATACTCCGGGACTCCGATGCTCACAGCCCGGCAGAGATGGGTACAGATGTAGGATACCGATGGTGAGCAGTGGCCGCTGAGTGCAGTGTGATACCTGTGAGCGCAAGCAGTGGAAAGTGGAAGCAGCATGCAGGAGCCCGAAGGGGCAGTGTCAAAGCCATAGAGGGGTGGACTTATGAGTCCACTACTGGGGCTCAGGCTGCGGCTCCAACACACGGGGGCAGGGAAGGGATGATTTGCACAGCCTCCTCCCAAACCTCGCTCCCACCCACACAGGTGGCCCTTGAAGGTGGGCACTGCGGGATCCCAGTTTGGGAGATGGCGCAGACTGCCTGTTCTCACCTTATGCGCCCAATGGAGGGGGATCCGTGAGGCTACCCTCCCATATTTAAATGAAGCACCGGGGTGGTGGTGGTCCCCGGGGCTCAAAGAACCTTAGGAGGGGGGCCCTGTGCACCCCCTCCATTTAAAAACAAATGCCCAGTGACTTGGCCCATCCGGGGGCCCTATTCAAAACAAATGCGGAAGACCACGCTTGTTTGGTTTTTTTTGCCGCAAAATTGCTAATTTTTACAATTTTGCAGCAGAAATGTAAAACAAAATGCTTTTTTGCCCTGGCGGGGTCCCTGTGGGACCTCCTAAACCAAGGCTATAGAGTTAGGCTAGTCGTACTCTGTCCCCTTTTCATTTTTTTTGCTTTTTTGGAGGGACTCGGCTGAAGCCAAGACCCAAGATCCCTGCCAACATTTCGTGTTTGAAGTGTTGGCAGCCAAGCAGAGTTCTGCAGATTTCTGCACAAGCTCGTCATTATTCGCGAAAAAGCTGCGATCGTAGATATGCAAATTTGAATTTCCTTAAATTTCTCAACAACTACTGAATGGATTTACACCAAATAACTGAAAGCGTGATCTTTGAGCCAAAAGCTACCTTTCTGCCAAATTCGGTGTAATTCAGTTCAACTGTTTGGGCTGCTGGTGTGTCTAAAGAGTCTATGGGAATTAACATGGGTAATGCACTTTTTTTACCCCCTCTTTTTCCTGGTCCCGCTTGACGGATTGCCCTGAAACTTTCCATGCAGAACAAGATTCACCGGGCACTTTTTGGGGAAATTTTCAGGAAGATTCATTAAACGAGGCCAAAGCTATAAGGAAGTCAAAAAATGCTTTTCCTATGGAAACATGGTCCTAACTACAACTACCTACTCGCAACCGCCAGTAGGTAATATATATCAATGAAAAACAGTTAAAAGGTTAAAGCTAAATTCTAGTTAGGAAACTTATTTTCCCTGTGCAAACCAGGTTTAAACTACACAAACTTTAAAAATTATGACGTTATAATTATACGTTTTATTTACAAATTATCCACCACCTTCAAATTATTATAAGTAGCGGGACTTATTACACACACTTTTCAGCTCACTAACCAGATAACACTAACTATAACTCACCACTCTACCATGCACTGTGTTGTGACAAATAAAGTAATTTGAGAAGTTATAAGTGTTGTTATGAATGCAATGACTTCAGACGCCATATGCGATGTAGTATGCAAGGGTATAAACAGTGCATGGAAAAGGCATGAGTTATAGTTAATGTAGTGTGGCGAGTGAGGTGACAAGACTGTTTGGATGTGCTTGACCTACAGTAATTTGAAGGTGGTGCTAAAATGATAAATTATGGTTATTATTGTAACTTTACAAATTGTAATGTTTGTGTATTTAAAGTTGGGTTGGTATAGAAAGAATACATAAGGTATTTCTGACTATAAATTATTCTTAACCTTTGTATTTTTCATTATATGTTAATAGTTTTTATTTTTTTAATGAAAATGTGTTTCAAATCGAAGTGCGGAGTGTCATTGATTGGAGTATCCTAAAGTCAGTGTAGAACAGTATAGTGAAGGAGAGTGACGTAGAGTCTAGTGTCGTAGAGTGAAGTTTCATAAAGTGGAATAGAGTGGAGTGTCGTAGCCTACAGTGGAGTAAAGTGTTATACAGTGGAGTGGTGTGTCGCATTATGGAGTGGAGTATTGTAGAGTGGAGCAGCATGTTATACAGTGTAGTGGTGTGTCAAACAGTGGAGCTGAGTATTGTACAGTGGAGTGCCGTTGAGTGGAGTGCCATGAAATGGCACCTGGTGGAGTGTCATCAAGTAGAGTGTCGAAGAGTGGCATAGAGTGTTGCAGTGTGGTAGAGTGTAATGGCATAGAGTGGAGTTCAGTGGAGTAGAGTGTAGTATAGTTTTATTTTATTTTTAAATATTTTTATTTATTGGGTTTTCAAACATAGCCAAAGAAAGAAAGAGAGAGAAAAATAAAAAAAAAAAAAAGTTACAGACAAATAAAAGAAATCAGATCACATAATCCGGAAGCAGTTTCATTACAATATTGGCATAGACACCTTGATTTAGGGACCACAACAGGAGAGAGGGCCTATTAAACTGCAACTCATCTTTCCATATGCATAGACAAATCAACATTGTATAAAGGCTAAGCCCCACATCCAGAAGATTGTGCCAACAGATCTGTAACAGCCCAAATATAATTACTCAATGTACAACAGTGGCCAGACATACATCATCACTCCTGTTCTTCGTCGTCACATTGGCGTGACAATTGGTATTGTGTAAATAGACTCCAAAAGCCCAACGGGCGGTTACAGGGCGGAAGCAGTTCGTTATTAATGTCCGACTGGGTATTGCAATACACCATGTCCTTTTCCCACTCAGCAACAGTAGGTACAGGCCCACGCATCGATCTCATCGCTAGCCTGCGTTTGGCTAGAAGAAGACCAATGGCTATCAATTTTCGAACATTTTTCCGCAGTGGCTTCGTGTACCCCAGTAATGCCAATAGAGGATCTGGCGCGAGTGATAGACCCACAATAGCATTTAGCGTCTTGAAAATATGGTTCCAGAATTCCTCCACAGGGGGGCACTGCCAAGCAAGGTGGAAAAAACCCGCACCCGGCATATCGCATCGCTCACAGTTATCTGTATCATGCAAACCTTATCTATGTAGGCGCTCTGGGGAGTAATGGGCCCTGTTTAAAAACTTAAAATGTGCTAACCTGTGGCGGCCATTCAGAGAGACCTAACGGGTGACCTCACAGCAGTAAAACCAGATAACGTCCGTGAGTAGTGTCCCAATATCCGCCTGCCATACCAGTCGAGCTTTCGTGAAAAGGTTAGTCCTAGTCTGTAAAGCAGAGACATAGAGTCGCGACACTAACTTGATAGGAGACTGTGAACGCAACAGTATGGACAGAGGTGGGATCTCCATGGGTTCAACTAGCTCATCGCCCAGCACCGCCCGCAGGGCGTGACTAGTCCGAAAAAAATGAAATTGCGTTAGCGCAGAGGGGGTCGCCTTACCGGCCACCGCCTCATTCCACGCTACCATTCGGCCATTCTTAAAAAGATCCCCCATCTCGAATATACTCAGGTCATTCAGCGAGCGAAACGTACCCCGCTCTGAGCTAAGAGCAAACCACTGACACCATTCTATGCGCATACGAGGCGAATACAATTGTGCACCAGCGTACAATTTAAGAAGAACATGCCAAGCATGTACCGTGGAATTCAATGAGTCAAGAACCCCGCAACGCCTAATTGGCGCTGTAGACAAAAACCGCGGTAATGGATCAGGAGTGGCTGCCACTTTTTCTATCTGGAGGTGTGGGAGACACTGTGGGCCATGAACCCAACTATGGGCGTGCGAAGCCTGCGCTACCCGGTAATAAGGTTCTAAATCCGGCGCGCCCAGTTCTCCCGCAGTATACGGCAACATAGGAATGTCCAAAGCCACACGCAGAGTCTTGCCCGCCCATGCCAGTTTATTCAGCAATGTGCGCAACTCTTTAAACATATGCTGAGGCACCACAATAGGGATATTAACGAAGAGAAAAAGGAAGCGGGGAAGTACCACCATCTTCATTAATGAGACCCTCCCCACCAGTGAAAGCGGAAGTCGAATCCAGCGGTCTATGTCATCACCCAGCTTGTCAATCGCCTTACCGTAATTTGCCCGTATCACCTGATCTGCGTCTGAATGAACCTGAATACCCAGGTAACGAACCGGGTCAGACGTCCACTGAAGAGGGAAATCCAGAGGGGTGGGCACTGTGGCTGGCGTCAATGGAAAAATTATGGACTTATCCCAGTTAACCCTCAAGCCCGACAGGCCACCATAGCGCACCACCTCCCAAATTATAGGGGGAAGGTGGACCTCCGGGTCTCGAATATACAAGAGCATGTCATCAGCGTAAGCTGAGACTATTAAGTTATAGTTAGGGAAGCGAAGGCCCCTGTGACCATGATATTCCCGCAGTGCCCGTAATAAGGGCTCTGCCGCAATTGCATATAAGAGCGAGATAGGGGACACCCCTGCCGGGTGCCTCGCGACATGTGAATGGGAGTAGAAACCATGTCTCCGGAACGGACCCGAGCAACCAGTGAATTATAAAGAACCGACACCAATTGTAAGACTACCTCACCAACGCCCACGCGATGCAGCACGGCGCGTAAAAACGACCATTCGATGGAATCAAAGGCCTTCTCGGCGTCTAAGAAGACCGCCGCAGCCTTAACTTCTGGCCGGACATGCTGAAGGGCGCCAAACACCGTTCGGAGATTATGCGAGAGCGTTCGGCCCGGGATAAACCCGGCCTGTTCAGGGCCGATCAACTGTGGCAGCAACGGGGACAGGCGATTGACTAAAATTTTAGCAAAGATTTTTGTATCCACATTAAGCAGGGAAAGTGGACGGTAAGAAGAGCACTTTTGGGGGTTCGTATCAGGCTTCAATAGTGTGATAATCAGGGCCTCCCGCATGGTAGGTGGCATTATCCCATCCGCTCCCATCTCCTGAAACAGGGTAGCCAAATGGGGAATCAACAGATCACCAAAACCTTTGTAAAAGGCCACCATAAGCCCATCCTGTCCCGGGGCGCTGCCCTCTCGCATAGAATTCAATGCCAGCCATATCTCCGCTTCTTCTATAGGCCGCATTAAAAATTCACAGTGCCAATTTTGCAACCAAGGCAGCTTAATATATTCTAGATATTGCAATATATCAGCGTCACTAGGGGAGACCTTTGAGCTGTATAGCTCCTGGTAATAATCTCGAAACTGATTTGTAATGTCCGCCGGTTCAGTCAAAGTAGAACCCCCCCATCCACCAACGCGATCACGCTACCAGCCTCCCTTCTGCGGCGGGCCAGCGCTGCAAGTACCGATCCCGGCCGGTCAGCCTCACCATAAAATCTAGCTGAAGGTTATTTGCCCATATGTCGGACTTCACAGTCTGCTTCTTTATGGAATTCGTCTATCGTGGATTTAAGGCATTCCAGGAGCTCGGGGTCACACCCGAGGGTCAGCTCAGCTTCTAGTTCAGCTATACGAGATTCTAACAAAGCCAGCCTGTTTCTAATAGAGCGAAGAACCCCTGCGTGTTTGCTGATGGCAACTCCGCGTATGTAGGCCTTAAACGACTCCCACACCGTAGCAAAAGACTCAACGGAACCGATATTAACGTCAAAGAATTCCGAAATAGCATCATGTAGCTCAGATTTAAAGACTGTGTCTAATAACGAATATGGCGGGAACCTCCACAAGAATGGAGGAGGACCTCGTGCCGGAAGTGTAATAGACAGTAGAATGGGAGAGTGGTCTGAAAAAGACCGAGCAAGCACCGAGCAATCCTGAACCTTGGACAGTAGCGCCCGCAAGATGAACCAGTAGTCTATACGAGTGTGAATGTCATGTTGTGCTGAATAATGTGTGGATCCACCCCTAGCACTGGATCTAGCCCTCCAAACGTCAATCATTTGCAGCTGTACAGAAATATCAACAACAGCCTTAGCAGCCGCAGACGGGGGCCTAGATGGGCCTTTTGAGCGGTCAAGAGTCGGTTCCAAGACACAATTAAAATCTCCCCCCCATATCAGCGGTAAGGGAGAACAGTGTTTGACAAGCTGGAAAACGGACTGGTAAAACTGTGGATCATCATAATTCGGGCCATAGGAATTGACAACAAGTAGATTCAGCTCTTTGTTATAACACCACGATATAACATACCTACCAACTGGGTCGGTTTCACAGCGTTCAAGTTGGAGCCCCGATTTAGGATTAATCCAAGTTAATACCCCTCTAGAGTGGGAGGTGAAACATGCAGCATGGAAGACGCCCAATAACCGACTACCCATCAGTAATGCACAGCCAGGGTGGAGGTGTGTCTCTTGGAGCAAAGCAATGTCGACCTCCTTCCGTTTTAAATAGGCAAGTATTTTACGCACTTTTCGATGATCATTCAGGCCCCTGACATTCCAAGTCATGAGGCTCATTTTCTTGTTACGACCTAGGTTGCTGTGTGTGCTTGATATGAATTGAATGTATATAAGCCTAACTCCCACCCCGGGATGTCACAAAATCTACCCTGCTCAACAAGTGAAAATAAATACATGTGATCTGCAAAGGAAACAATATCACAAGAAAAGGGAAAAAAAAATCCCCTCAATACAATCCCCGACCCACGCCATGCATGCCGCAACTGTGCATAGGCGAATAGCATCCCACCCTGTCGCAAAAAGTGCACATAAAAATCACATAACAAACAAACATAAACAACCATCCCCAGAACTACAGAAAAAACAGCGTGTAACGCATTAGGGCGGATGTTACCAAGCGGTAACACACAAAGTCACCCTCCGCCACGCCACCAATGATCATACGTAAAGCTTCAATCATCATATCAAATAACACTGAGGAGATACTGATCACACCCGAATCCAGTGATCCTCCCTCCCCCAGAGAGCCCATAAGTACTCCCTACTTAGCAAAGGAGCTGTAGGCATAATTCCATCATTTGGATGCACAAAATAACCACACCAACCCATCTAAAGTGTCTGAACCTCAAAGATCAACACATAGACACAAAAATTGAGGAGAGAGGTAAGCATGTCCATCCCCCATCAGTCACCTCTCAGTCATTAGGTTGCTAGGTGCAGCTTCAGCTCCAAGACTGCCATCATGACTCTTCCCTCGCTTGCCCACCTTGTTCCAGTCTTTAAGAGCTTTCTGAAGGGTCTGCGGATCCGAAAATATTTGAGGCTTCCCGGGAAACAGAACCCTCAGTCGTGCAGGGTATAGCATAGCATATTCAATTTTCGCGTAGCGTAGCTTGCGCTTCAGAGGAGCAAATTGCCTCCTGGCCTCCTGGACCTTAATGGTAAAGTCAGGGAATAAGGAGAGAGAGGACCCCTCATATTGCAGAGATCCCAGTTCCCTCGCCTTTCGTAGGGCAGCGTCTCTATCACAGTAATTGAGTAATTTGGCAACGATGGGCCATGGAGGAGCGCCAGGCTGGGGCCGAGGACCCAAAGAGCGGTGCGCCCTCTCCACTACAAACATAGGGGAAAAGGTATCAGCGCCCAGCAGGATTTTGAGAAGGTTCTCCACAAATGACTCCATTATTGCCCGTCGCAGTAGATTCAGGCAGGCCTGTAATGCGAAGGTTACAGCGCCGCGACCTCGCCTCCAAATCCTCAGCTCTATCTTGCAGGGCAACCAGGGCCTTCTCCACACGCTTCTGGGCAGTGTTGGAGTCCGATTGGGCCTCTTCTGTTTCCGCAATGCGACGCTCCGCCATATCCAGGCGCTCAGCATGTTTATCGACCCGCTCCGACATCCTGTCCATTCTGTAGGCCAAAGTGTCGATTTTGGCATCGATAGCGGTCAGACCCTGCTGCATGGATGCTATTATCTGCTTGATGTCGCTGGGTGGTCCTGTTCAGACATCGCGGTGTCCGCTGTGTCTTCACAGCACCTAGATTTTTGCTGCTCAAAATTAATCTTGAGCTGAGATTTGTCGGGTTTGCCCATCGTAGTTCCACAGGCACTCCGGCCTCCCAGGCACGCGAATACCAATCTACGTCCACTGGGACCTTCAGGACAGGTACATATGGCCTGCACTCATCGAGTGCGTCCAGCCCAAGTCTCAGCGCACCGGGATCAGCAACAAGTGCAGCGGCAAGCGTAGAATTGGGGCTGCCAACGGTGCTCTCCCCAAATAAACACTGACTTCGGACCTTAGCAAGCAGTCTATGGGGATCTCAAATTCAAACTCACGGGGCGTAGCAGTCATGGACAGTGGCCCTTCCCCCTGGCGGCGCCGACCACGTAGCACTCTGATCACAGGGATGCCAGATTTAGGGTCCTAGATTAAGGGCACCAGGTGTCAGCCGTCGATGTCATGCAGCGCTTCTCTGACCCAGGGGCTCGCAGGCATAGGCACAGGTCTCGTTCTCCCGGACACCAGGGGGCCCAGGCAGTGCAGCACAATCCAGCTTCCAGCACACCGAGCCCTCAGCACACACGCTTATGGCGGGGCTCACCTCACCGCTTCTGGTCTTCAAGGCGGTCCCAGCAGCGAACCACAGCACCATCGATCCCCAACGAAGAGCCGCTTCTAGGGAGGAGCCGCACACTGCAGCAATCCCTGCAATCCAGTCAGCGGCCTGCCAGTGCAGCTCGCAGCGTCTCACGCAATGGCCATGTTACCAGGCCGCGCGCCGCTATTCACAGGAAGGGCCGGATCTCCGGTTACATCGGGGCGAGGGGGAACTGGAGCACAGCAACAAAGTCAGCCAACGGAGGGCTACGCTTGGGCAGTATCACCGCCAGCACCTCACAGAGCAGGCCGGGTCGGTTCACGTCTCGCTAGCTGCCGGGCTACAGGACTCACCTCCCGGGAGTCAATCAATGGGGCCCCCTCGCAGCGGATCGCAACACCTCAGGCCCCCTGCCAGATACCGCCCCGAAAAGGGCCAGCCGCGGCAAGCCGTTACAGCGTAGGGCGTCACGTCCGTCGGCCACACAGGTAGGCCGCACGCCGGCACACACCCCGCAAGCCAGAACTCCGGCAGTGTCCCAACAAAACACTTTCTGGGCACAGCAACAGGATCAGCGAGTGGAGGGCATCATCCGGCCGGTGTCTCCTCACAGCGTCGGGGTATTTGAAGCTGCTAAATCATGCCGGATAGAGACGGCGGCTGGCGGAGCTCAGTTACGGAGCGGCCATCTTTAGGCCAGGCAAGCTCCGCCCCCAGAGTGTAGTATAGTTCAGTGTTGTTGAATGTAGTGTTGAGCAGTAGAGTGGTGGAGAGTCTCGTACAGTGTAGTGTTGTACAGTGGAGTATCATTATTTGTGAGAATACAGTGCATCATAGAGTGGAGAGCTTTAGTTAGTGTTGTCTGGTTAGAAAACTGAAAAGAGTGCGTAAGGAGGTCCGCTACTTATAATAATTTGGAAGTTGTGGATACATTTTAAATGGAAGTTATAACTATAACTTTCGAATTTTTAAAGTTTGTGTAGTTTAAACTTGGTTTGTAAAGGGAAAATAAGGTGCCTGAACAATATCTAAGCTTTAACCTTTGTTTTTTTCATTGTATTTCAATGTTTTCATGTTTTTAAAAATAAAAATGTGTTTCAAATCGTAGAGTCCTGTGTCGTAATGGAGAGTTGTTATGTGGAGTGTCATACAGTGCAGTGGAGTGCTGTAAAGTCTTTTGTTATAGAGTGGCGTATTGTAGATTGGAATAGAGTGGAGTAGAGTGTGGTAGCGTATCATACAGTGTAGTACCTTTTTATATGGTGAAGTGGCACAGTGTCGCATATAGTGGAGTCAAATATAGTACACTAGAGCAACCGAGTTGTATAGTGGAATGGGGTGTTGAACAATAGAGTAGGGTGTCATAGACTATCATAGAGTGGAGTAGAGTGTTATAGAGCGGAGTAGGGTTCAGTAGAGTATCAAGAGAGGAGTATCTCCAGTGGAGTGTTGTAATGGAGGAGAGTGTCGTAGAGTGGATTGCCGTGTCATATAGTGGAGTGCCATATCTTAGAGAGAGGTTGAGTGGCGTGTTGTCGAGTGTCATACAGTGTAGTACAGTGGCGTAGAGTGGTACAGAGAATAGTACAGTGTTGAAGAGTGGAGTTGCATACAATGGAGTAGAGTGTTGGGGAGTGGAGCGGCTTAGAGCGGAATATATTCAGTGGCGTAGAGTGGGATAAAGTGTAGGAGAGTGGAGCATAGTGGAGTGGAGTACACTGGAGTGGGGTAGCATAGAGTGCAGTAAAGTGTCATAGAGTGAAGCGACGCGTCATAGACTATAGTGGCAAGGAGTGCAGTAGAGTGAAGTGGCGTAGCATATAGTCGAGTAAAGTGTCCTAAATTGCAGTACAGTGTTCTACAGTAAAGGGTAGTGGGGTGTCGTACAGTATTGGAAAGTGATGTAGACTACAGTAGAGCATAATGGTATACAGTCTAATTGACTTTTGTACAGTGGAGTGGAGTACAGGACAGTCTTGTAGTGTGGTAGAGTGGATTGGCATACAGTGTTGTAGAGTACAATGGCATAGAGTGGAGTGGCGTACAGTGGAGTAGTGGAGTACTGTGTCAGAGTAGAGTGGATTATAGTGGAGTGCAGTGGCATACAAAGAGTTGCGTAGAGTGTTATATAGTGAACTAGAGTTGTAGAGTAGAGTGAAGTAGATTGTTGTACAATGGTATACAGGATAGTACAGTGTTATTCAGTGGAGTGAAGGGATACAGACTGGAGTAAAGTATTGGAAATTGGCATACAGTGTAGTAGACTGTTGTAGAGTGGAGTTGCATTGAGTACAGGAGTGTGAGAAACAGTAGAGCTGCGTATAGTGGATTGTTGTATACTAGAGTAGAGTGAGGTAAAGTCTTGTACATTGGAGTAGAGTGGACTGGTGAAATGTAGTGTGGAGTAAAGTACAAAAGAGTGTATTGGGGAGTCTTAGAGTAGAGTGGCGTGGAGTGTAATGGCATAGCATTGGTAGTAAACTGTTATAAATTGGATTTGGGTCTTGTACAGTACAATGGAGTGCCGTGCCGCATAGAAAAGTGATGTATAGTCGAATAGAGTGTTGTACATTGGAGTGTATGGGCATAGATTGGAGCATGGAGTTGTACAGTGGAGTATACGGGGAAAGAGTGGAGTAGAATGTCATAGAGTGCCATGAAGTGTGGTAGGCTTTTATAGAGCGGGGTTATATAGAGAGGAGAAAAGTGTCATACAATGGAGTGGTGTAGAGTGGAGTGGCGTACACTGCAGTGACGTAGAGTGGATTACTGAAAGTGGAGTAGCAGACAGTGGAATCACGTACAGTGGAGTGTAAAAGAATGGAGTTGCATAAAGTGGATTAGCGTAGACTGGAGTGGTGTACCATCCCCGGTTTAGTGTCGATTTACTTTCTCAGCTCTTTCCCCTTTGCCTAAAATATGATCACTGCTTAGTTATTTGTGATTTCAATTCGCACTTTGAAAAAACACCAGACCCTCTCTGCAGACAACTAGAGAATGACATGCATATTCTGCAATTCAAACAATGGGTGTTGAGACCCACCCACAAAGCAGAGCATTCTCTGGACCTTCTTTTCTCGAACATTGAATATAATAACATTTCAGGAATCAGTCCTTTAACATGGACCGATCATTTCTTGATCTCGTTCTGTTTCAATATCTGGGTAGGGAAAAAAAGTTGAACCAAACCCTCCACCACTATGAGAAGACCATGGAGTCTTATAAACTTAGAGTCATTTGCAAGTCATTTTTCACCACCCACTTTCACTCAAGAGATGTTACTAGCTAATAATGTAGGAAAGTTAGATGCAGCCATTATTAATTCCTTGGATCATTGGGCTCTTCAGGAGATAATTAATTCAACTTGAGGTTCGCTCTCTGAAAAATAATATTCGCCTGAACTTAGACTAATGAAAAGGAAATGTAAATCACTGGAACATAGCTGGAGACATTCTAAAAATATATTAGAGGGGGCGTGGCCAGCTGGCAAAGAAGGAGACCGTGCGCTATGGGAGCTCCTGCTGCGAACTGCTAAAATCCCTTAACATCCATTCACAAATCTGCGTTGTTGGTACCAAACAAGTCGTGTGCAGTGCACGACAACCACCGGAGACACCCAGAGAGACAGTGGAGCTGGGGAGGCCGGTGGTGCGGCCTACCCAAGTGCGACAGCCGGGAGCTCCAGTAGGCAGAGCTCGGCATTCCAACCGCCCGACGCTGCTGTACTCAATAGGCCGAGAGAGAAATCTGCATTGGGGGAACAGGCCAAAACTCCTGTCTCCCTCTGGACGATATTGCAATATGTCAGCGTCACTAGGGGAGACCTTTGAGCTGTATAGCTCCTGGTAATAATCTCGAAACTGATTTGTAATGTCCGCCGGTTCGGTCAAAGTAGAACCCCCCCCACCCACCAACGCGATCACGCTACCAGCCTCCCTTCTGCGGCGGGCCAGCGCTACAAGTACCGATCCCGGCCGGTCAGCCTCACCATAAAATCTAGCTGAAGCGTATTTGCCCATATGTCGGACTTCACAGTCTGCTTCTTTATGCAATTCGTCTATCGTGGATTTAAGGCATTCCAGGAGCTCGGGGTCACACCCGAGGGTCAGCTCAGCTTCTAATTCAGCTATACGAGATTCTAACAAAGCAAGCCTGTTTCTAATAGAGCGAAGAACTCCTGCGTGCTTACTGATGGTAACTCCGCGTATGTAGGCCTTAAACGACTCCCACACCGTAGCAAAAGACTCAACTGAACCGATATTAACGTCAAAGAATTCCGAAATAGCATCATGTAGCTCAGATTTAAAGACTGTGTCTAATAACGAATATGGCGGGAACCTCCATAAGAATGGAGGAGGACCTCGCGCCGGAACTGTATTAGACAGTAGAATGGGAGAGTGGTCTGAAAAAGACCGAGCAAGCACCGAGCATTCCTGAACCTTGGACAGTAGCGCCCGCGAGATGAACCAGTAGTCTATACGAGTGTGAATGTCATGTTGTGCTGAATAATGTGTGAATCCACCCCTAGCTCTGGATCTAGCCCTCCAAACGTCAATTATTTGCGGCTGTACAGAAATATCAACAACGGCCTTAGCAGCCGCAGACGGGGGCCTAGATGGGCCTTTTGAGCGGTCAAGAGTCGGTTCCAAGACACAATTAAAATCTCCCCTCCATGTCAGCGGTAAGGGAGAACAGTGTTTGACAAGCTGGAAAACGGACTGGTAAAACTGTGGATCATCATAATTCGGGCCATAGGAATTGACAACAAGTAGATTCAGCTCTTTATTATAACACTGCGATATAACATACCTACCAACTGGGTCGGTTTCACAGCGTTCAAGTTGGAGCCCCGATTTAGGATTAATCCAAGTTAATACCCCTCTAGAGTGGGAGGTGAAACATGCAGCATGGAAGACGCCCAATAACCGACTACCCGTCAGTAACGCACAGCCAGGGTGGAGGTGTGTCTCTTGGAGCAAAGCAATGTCGACCTCCTTCCGTTTTAAATAGGCAAGTATTTTACGCACTTTTCGATGATCATTCAGGCCCCTGACATTCCAAGTCATGAGGCTCAGTTTCTTGTTACGACCTAGGTTGCTGTGTGTGCTTGATATGAATTGAATGTATACAAGCCTAACTCCCACCCCGGGATGTCACAAAATCTACCCTGCTCAACAAGTGAAAATAAATACATGTCATCTGCAAAGGAAAAAATATCGCAAGAAAAGGTAAAAATAAATCCCCTCAATACCACTCCCCACCCACGCCATGCATGCCGCAACTGTGCATAGGCGAATAGCATCCCACCCTGTCGCAAAAAGTGCACATAAAAATCACATAACAATCAAACATAAACAACCATCCCCAGAACTACAGAAAAAACAGAGTGTAACGCATTAGGGCGGATGTTACCCAGCAGTAACACACAACGTCACCCTCCGCCACGCCACCAATGATCATACGTAAAGCTTCAATCATGACTGAGGAGATACTGATCACACCCGAATCCAGTGATCCTCCCTCCCCCAGAGAGCCCATAAGTACTCCCTACTTAGCAAAGGAGCTGTAGGCATAATTCCATCATTTGGATGCACAAAATAACCACACCAACCCATCTAAAGTGTCTGAACCTCAAAGATCAACACATAGACACAAAAATTGAGGAGAGAGGTAAGCATGTCCATCCCCTATCAGTCACCTCTCAGTCATTATCATCTAGGTTGCTAGGCGCAGCTTCAGCTCCAAGACTGCCATCGTGACTCTTCCCTCGCTTGCCCACCTTGTTCCAGTCTTTAAGAGCTTTCTGAAGGGTCTGCAAATCCGAAAATATTTGAGGCTTCCCTTCAAACAGAACCCTCAGTCGTGCAGGGTATAGCATAGCATATTCAATTTTCACGTAGCGTAGCTTGCGCTTCAGAGGAGCAAATTGCCTCCTGGACCTTAATGGTAAAGTCAGGGAATAAGGAGAGAGGGGACCCCTCATATTGCAGAGATCCCAGTACCCTCGCCTTTCATAGGGCAGTGTCTCTATCACGGTAATTGAGTAATTTGGCAATGATGGGCCGTGGAGGAGCGCCAGGCTGGGGCCGAGGACCCAAAGAGCGGTGTGCCCTCTCCACTACAAACATAGCGGAAAAGGTATCAGCACCCAGCAGGATTTTGAGAAGGTTCTCCACAAATGACTCCATATTGCCCGTCGCAGTAGATTCAGGCAGGCCCGTAATGCGAAGGTTACAGCGCCGCGACCTCGCCTCCAAATCCTCAGCTCTATCTTGCAGGGCAACCAGGGCTTCTCCACACGCTTCTGGGCAGTGTTGGAGTCAGATTGGGCCTCTTCTGTTTCCGCAATGCGACGCTCCGCCATATCCAGGCGCTCAGCATGTTTATCGACCCGCTCCGACATCCTGTCCATTCTGTAGGCCAAAGTGTCGATTTTGGCATCCATAGCGGTCAGACCCTGCTGCATGGATGCTATTATCTGCTTGATGTCGCCGACTGGATCCTCCGCCGGGTGGTCCTGTTCAGACATCGCGGTGTCCGCTGCGTCTTCACAGCGCCTAGATTTTCACTGCTCAAAATTTATCTTGGGCTGAGATTTGTCGGGTTTGCCCATCGTAGTTCCACAGGCACTCCGGTCTCCCAGGCATGCGTGCACCAATCTACGTCCACTCGGACCTACAGGACAGGTACATATGGCCTGCACTCATCGAGTGCGTCCAGCCCAAGTCTCAGCGCACCGGGATCGGCAACAAGTGCAGCGGCAAGTGTAGAATTGGGGCTGCCAACGGTGCTCTCCCCAAATAAACACTGACTTCGGACCTTAGCAAGCAGTCTATGGGGATCTCAACTTCAAACTCATGGGGCGAAGCAGTCCTGGACAGTGGCCCTTCCCCCTGGCGGCGCCGACCACGTAGCACTCCGATCACAGGGATGCCAGACTCAGGGTCCTAGATTAAGGGCACCAGGTGTCAGCCGTCGATGTCATGCAGCGCTTCTCCGACCCAGGGGCTCGCAGGCATAGGCACAGGTCTCGTTCTCCCGGACACCAGGGGGCCCAGGCAGTGCAGCACAATCCAGCTTCCAGCACACCGGGCCCTCAGCACACACGCTTGTTGCGGGGCTCACCTCACCGCTTCCGGTCTTCGAGGCGGACCCAGCAGCGAACTACAGCACCATCGATCCCCAATGAGGAGCTGCTTCTAGGGAGGAGCCGCACACTGCAATCCCCGCAATACAGTCAGCGGCCTGCCAGTGCAGCTCGCAGCGTCTCGCGCAACGGCCACGTTACCAGGCCGCGCGCCACTATTCACAGGAAGGGCCGAATCTCCGGTTACATCGGGGCGAGGGGGAAATGGAGCACAGCAACGAAGTCAGCCAACGGAGGGCTACGCTTGGGCAGTATCACCGCCAGCACCTCACAGAGCAGGCCGGGCCGGTTCACGTTGCGCTAAGTGCCGGGCTACAGGACTCACCTCCCGGGAGTCAATCAACAGGGCCCCCTCGCAGCGGATCACAACGCCTCAGGCCCCCTGCCGGATTCCGCCCCGAACAGGGCCTCACGCCGCACAATTCACCCGGCCAGCCGCGGCAAGCTGTTACAGCGTAGGGCGTCACGTCCGTCGGCCACACAGGTAGGCCGCACACCAGCACACACCCTGCAAGCCAGAATTCCGGCAGTGTCCCGACAAAACACTTTCTGGGCACAACAACAGGATCAGCGAGTGGAGGGCATCATCTGCCCGGTGTCTCCTCACAGCGTCGGGGTATTTGAAGCTGCTAAATCATGCCGGATAGAGACGGCGGCTGGCGGAGCTCAGTTACAGAGCAGCCATCTTTAGGCCAAGCAAGCTCCGCCCCCAGAATGTAGTATAGTTCAGTGTTGTTGAATGCAGTGTTGAGCAGTAGAGTGGTGGAGAGTCTCGTACAGTGTAGCGTTGTACAGTGGAGTATCATTATTTGTGAGAATACAGTGCATCATAGATTGGAGAGCTTTAGTTAGTGTTGTCTGGTTAGAGAGCTGAAAAGAGTGCGTAAGGAGGTCCGCTACTTATAATAATTTGGAAGTTGTGGATACATTTTAAATGGAAGTTATAACTATAACTTTCGAATTTTTAAAGTTTGTGTACTTTAAACTTGGTTTGTATAGGGAAAATAAGGTGCCTGAACAATATGTAAGCTTTAACCTTTGTTTTTTTCATTGTATTTCAATGTTTTCATTTTTTTAAAAATAAAAATGTGTTTCAAATCGTAGAGTCCTGTGTCGTAATGGAGAGTTGTTATGTGGAGTGTCATACAGTACAGTGGAGTGTTGTAAAGTCTTTTGTTATAGAGTGGCGTATTGTAGATTGGAATAGAGTGGAGTAGAGTAGAGTGTGGTAGCGTATCATACAGTATAGTACCTTTTTATATGGTGAATTGGCACAGTGTCGCATCTAGTGGAGTCAAATATAGTACACTAGAGCAACCGAGTTGTATAGTGGAATGGGGTGTTGAACAATAGAGTAGGGTGTCATAGACTATCATAGAGTGGAGTAGAGTGTTATAGAGCAGAGTAGGGTTTAGTAGAGTATCATAGAGAGGAGTATCTCCAGTGCAGTGTTGTAATGGAGGAGAGTGTTGTAGAGTGGATTGCCGTGTCATATAGTGGAGTGCCATATCTTAGAGAGAGGTTGAGTGGCGTGTTGTCGAGTGTCATACAGTGTAGTACAGTGGCGTAGAGTGGTACAGAGAATAGTACAGTTTTGAATAGTGGAGTTGCATACAATGGAGTAGAGTGTTGGGGAGTGGAGCGGCTTAGAGCGGAATATATTCAGTGGCGTAGAGTGGGCTAAAGTGTAGGAGAGTGGAGCATAGTGGAGTGGAGTACACTGGAGTGGGGTAGCATAGAGTGCAGTAAAGTATCATAGAGTGAAGTGGCGCGTAATAGACTATAGTGGCAAGGAGTGCAGTAGAGTGGAGTGGCGTAGCATACAGTCGAGTAAAGTGTCCTAAATTGCAGTACAGTGTTCTACAGTAAAGGGTAGTGGGGTGTCGTACAGTATTGGAAAGTGATGTAGACTACAGTAGAGCATAATGGTATACAGTCTAATTGACTTTTGTAGAGTGGAGTGGAGTACAGTACAGTCTTGTAGTGTGGTAGAGTGGATTGGCATACAGTGTTGTAGAGTACAATGGCATAGAGTGGAGTGGCGTACAGTGGAGTAGTGGAGTACTGTGTCAGAGTAGAGTGGAGTATAGTGGAGTGCAGTGGCATACAAAGAGTTGCGTATAGTGTTATATAGTGAACTAGAGTATTGTAGAGTAGAGTGAAGTAGATTGTTGTACAATGGTATACAGGATAGTACAGTGTTATTCAGTGGAGTGAAGGGATACAGACAGGAGTAAAGTATCGGAAATTGGCATACAGTGTTTATTTATTTATAAAGTTTTATATAGCGCTAGCTAGACCCGTGGGTATCAGAGCGCTTTACATACACACAGGAAAAGAAAAAGATTGCATGACATCACAGGACATGAGGATGCATAAAGATAAAAGCAAAGACATAATACTTATGTGTCCAGTGAGGGGAGAAGGACGCAGGAGGCTGACACAGTCAGAAAAACCACCATCCTTGAAGGTCAGAGTTAGTGGGGAGTCCATTAGGTTATTGATGCCTAGGATGGTTTCCTTGGTCGGTAAAGTATTGGTTGAGGAGAAAGAGTTTCAGGTCCTTTTTGAAGCAAGAGAAGGAGGGGTTGCATCTGAGGTCAATAGGGAGTGCGTTCCACATCCTGGGTACGTTGCCAGAGAAGGACCGGCACTGGGTCATTATCTTTTTCAGTTTCGGAGGGATGAGAAGAAGAGAGTTGGTGCTTCTCAGAGTTCTGGATTTTCCTGCTTTTACTAGTTTGCTGTTTAGGTAGTTTGGGGATTGGGTGTGAAGGGCCTTGTGTGTGAATCAGGCCAGTTTGTAGATACATCTACCTTCCATGGGAAGCCAGTTGAGTGCGTTGAGGGTTGGTGAGATGTGTTCAAATCTTTTTACACCAGTTATGAGTCGGGCTGCCATGTTAAGGACTGACCTTAGTGGGGCTAGGTGAGCTTTTGGAGACCCTGTTAGGATGGCGTTTCCAAAGTCCAGTTTAGAAAGGACTAGGGATTGTACAATTGTCTTGAGATCATCTTGAGGAATGAAAGGTTTAATTTTCTTGAGGTGTTTTAGAGAGTAAAGCACACTTTTTGCAGAGTTTTTGTTGTGGTCCTTCATTGACAAGTTCTTTTCTAGGGTAATGCCTAGTGACTTTACTGAGTTGGATAGGACGAGGGAGCCGTTTAGAGCATCAAGCTCCTTGAGCCAGACTTGAATTGGTTGGTGATTACTTTTCAGGGAGAACAGTATTAACTCAGTTTTGTCCGGGTTCAGTTCTAAGTGGTTTGCGTTAAACCAGGTTTGGATCTTTGTTAGCGTGACATTGAGGTGTCGGACGTCACTGGGCGATTTGATTTTGTAGTATATTTGTGTGTCATCCGCATATAGGTGGTAATGAACCCCTGCTTGTTTCAAAATAATTGCAAGGGGTTCCATGAAGAGATTGAAGAGGGATGGTGAGAGGATCGATCCTTGTGGGACTCCAAGTTTGACTCGTGTTGGTACAGAGAGGCAGGAGTTGATTTTAATCTGTTGCGAACGGTGCTGAAGGAAGGAGGTGAACCATTCCAGTACTGTGCCATTAATGCCACATCGGCTCTTCAGAGTCTCAAGTAAAGCTCGATGGTTTACTGTGTCAAATGCCGCTGATAAGTCAATAAGGATGAGGAGGCAGGCTTCACCTTCATCTAAGGCTCTGTGGATATCATCTGCAATATTGAGCATCGCTGTTTCGGTGCTACAACCTTTCCTGAAGCCCGACTGAAAGGTGTAGAGGAGGTTGAAGTCGTCAATATGTTTGTTAAGTTGTTGTAAAATGCACTTCTCCAATGTTTTAGCTAGGAACGGAAGGTTGGAGATAGGTCTGAGGTTGTTGAGCTCGTTGGGGTCGGCCCCTGGTTTCTTGAGTATAGGTGTGATTTGTCCTAGCTGAAGGGACTCTGGGACACAACCTGATGTGAGAGAGGAGTTGATGATTTTTGTCCAGAAAGGGGCAATGATGTGGTTGAGTTTTTTTACTATTGTAGATGGGAGGGGGTCCATAGTGTGGGAAGAAGGCTTTAAGCTTGCAATTATATTGAAGACTTCAATTTCCGACATGGGTTCGAAGATCGACCAATTAGCGTCGTTTTTAAGTTGGAGGCGGGTCTGGATGTCCGTGGTAAGATTTCGATCTGTTTGGTCAGGGGTGGTTAAAGGGGGGCAGGTTGCAAGGGAGGGAGGATTTGAGGCTTGGATGAAGGATTGCTCAATTTTTGTGACTTTATCTGTCAAGAAGCTGGCGATTTCTTCGCATCGATTTTTGGAGGCTTTTATTTCTTGTGGGGGTGTGCTGTTTGTTTGACTTTTGACAATGTTGAAGAGTTCTCTAGGTCTATTCTTCGCCTGGTCTAGTTGGCTGCGGAAGAAAGCGGCCTTTTCTCTAAAAATTTGTTTTTTATATGCCGACCGGGTTGATCGAAGTTGTGCTAGGTGAAGAGACGAAGGGTTTAGTCTCCAAGTCCGTTCTGATTGTCTGAGTAGTCTTCTTTCGTTATTAAGATCCACATTGAACCAAGATTTAGATTTGGTAGATCTCAAATGTTTGAGTTTGAGAGATGCTACTTGATCTAACACCTCTGTCATTGTGGAATTAAAGTGGGCTGTGAGGTCAACGGCCATCATATTGGAAGGCTGGGGTTGTAGATGGGCATGAATCCTGGATTCCAGTTCAGTTATGGGGACTCCTTTGATGTTCCTGGTCCAGCGCTTAGGTTTGTCAGGCCGTATTGGTTGGTTTCTGACATGAGAGTCAATATTAAACAGTATGAGGTGGTGGTCAGACCAGTCAATGGGCGAAATCGATCTCAAAGAGACCAGCTCATTTTTGGTGATGATCGTATCCAGAGTTGCTCCTTTGATGTGTGTTGGTTCATTGCAGAGTTGTTTGAGGTTGGTAATTTCGAGCAGGTTGGAGAGGTTTTGTGTTGTAGTGTCTTCTAGGTTGTTCCAGTGGATATTGAAGTCACCCAGGAACACGTCTTCCATGTCTTTTAGGGAGAAACGAGTTATTAGGTCAGTTAGTTCTTCAGCGAAGAGGGTACGTTCACCAGGAGGATGGTAGATGGTGTGAAATTTGATGGGCGTGATGCCTTTGGCTGTAAGTTCAACACCTAGGTACTCAGTGTAGTAGACTGTTGTAGAGTGGAGTTGCGTTGAGTACAGGAGTGTGAGAAACAGTAGAGCTGCGTATAGAGGATTGTTGTATAGTAGAGTAGAGTGAGGTAAAGTCTTGTACATTGGAGTAGAGTGGACTGGTGAAATGTAGTGGGGAGTAAAGTACAAAAGAGTGTATTGGGGAGTCTTAGAGTAGAGTGGCATGGAGTGGAGTGTAATGGCATAGCATTGGTAGTAAACTGTTATAAATTGGATTTGGGTCTTGTACAGTACAATGGAGTGCCGTGCCGCATAGAAAAGTGATGTATAGTCGAATAGAGTGTTGTACATTGGAGTGTACGGGTATAGAGTAGAGTATGGAGTTGTACAGTGGAGTATACGGGGAAAGAGTGGAGTAGAATGTCATAGAGTGCCATGAAGTGTGGTAGGCTTTTATAGAGCGGGGTTATATAGAGAGGAGGAAAGTGTCATACAATGGAGTGGTGTAGAGTGGAGTGGCGTACACTGTAGTGACGTAGAGTGGATCACTGAAAGTGGAGTAGCAGACAGTGGAAACACGTACAGTGGAGTGTAAAAGAATGGAGTTGCATAAAGTGGAATAGCGTAGACTGGAGTGGTGTACCATCCCCGGTTTAGTGTCGATTTACTTTCTCAGCTCTTTCCCCTTTGCCTAAAATATGATCACTGCTTAGTTATTTGTGATTTCAATTTGCACTTTGAAAAAATAGCAGACCCTCTCTGCAGACAACTAGAGAATGACATGCAGATTCTGCAATTCAAACAATGGGTGTTGAGACCCACCCACAAAGCAGAGCATTCTCTGGACCTTCTTTTCTCGCACATCGAATATAATAACATTTCAGGAATCAGTCCTTTAACATGGACCGATCATTTCTTGATCTCGTTCTGTTTCAATATCTGGGTAGGGAAAAAAAGTTGAACCAAACCCTCCACCACTATGAGAAGACCATGGAGTCTTATAAACTTAAAGTCATTTGCAAGTCATTTTTTGCCACCCACTTTCACTCAAGAGATGTTACTAGCTAATCAGGTAGGAAAGTTAGATGCAGCCATTATTAATTCCTTGGATCATTGGGCTCTTCAGAAGATAATTAATTCAACTAGAGGTTCGCTCTCTGAAAAATAATATTCGCCGGAACTTAGAATAATGAAAAGGAAATGTTAATCACTGGAACATAGCTGGAGACATTCTAAAAATATATTAGAGGGGGTGTGGCCAGCTGGCAAAGAAGGAGACCGTGCGCTATGGGAGTTCCTGCTGCGAAGTGCTAAAATCCCTTAACATCCATTCACAAATCCACGTTGGTGGTACCAAACAAGTCGTGCGCGGTGCACGACAACCACCGGAGACACCCAGAGAGACAGTGGAGCTTGGGAGGCCGGTGGTGCGGCCTACCCAAGTGCGACAGCCGGGAGCTCCAGTAGGCAGAGCTCGGCATTCCAACCGCCCGACGCTGCTGTACTCAACAGGCCGAGAGAGAAATCTGCATTGGGGGAACAGGCCGAAACTCCTGTCTCCCTCTGGACGAGACGAGGCTTCGATCCAGAGCGGAGAGGGCGCTGCTGGAGCTCATGAGACGTCGAGACAATGAGGTCTCGGCTGCGGCATCGACTTGGCCGGGCTGCAGCCGACGGAGAGAGCCAGAGCAAAGCATTGGGGGGCACCCGGGGAGTGCTGAAGTGAAGGGCACACAATCCAGATCTGCAAGGTTAGCAAGGGAGCAGCCAGGAATACTGGTACAATCCCTCCATCCAGCTCACCTGAGGCCAATAAAGACAGTGGTGAGACCATGCGAGCCCCCACACTGCTGCGGTGGAGGCCTATGCCCTTCTCCTGCTTTCCCCCCTCCCCGGCCACGGTCGTCTAGCGGCCACGGGGCAGCAAACACCAAGACGCCGACACAGCAGAGGCCGCACTAATGTATTCCCGGTTCCAGTGACACCAGGTTGAATAGCGCGCGAGAACTGAAACTGATGACAATACAGACAAGTGCCCCACCGAGTGTTGCAACTGCACAGGCGGTGCGACCAGTTGATGATCATGGGGGGTAAATTTACCTATTGACTGCCTTACTGGGGGGCGTGGCCAAGATGGCAACCGTGCAAGATGCTCTATAACAGAACTCCAGCACCAGCCCATCATTTATCCTGAATCCGGCACCATCCTGAATAAAAAAGTGACCGGAGCGGGAGCGGAGCCATGCTGGAAGACCCCAACGGCAGGCTTGCCGCTGGGGGCTGACTTCGCTGCAAGATACAGCCGTGCAGAGCCTGATGTGAGGAAGGGAGCTCCCGGCCGCTGCGATGCACAAAAACCTACACGGCTAGTGAGGGCGGCCCAGGAATACGGTACGCTCCCTGTTAGAGTGGTGGTGGAACTCCGAACGGGAGTCGCACCCAAATGGAGCGCTCCCACATGTGCGGAGGAAACGGCATGGCAGGAGAGGCATGAGGCCTGGCCTGAGAGCGATGGATGGCGGAATGCGCAAGAGCCGAGGTGTCAGAGGCCTGACTGTTAGAGTGTGAATTGAGGGAGCGGGTTGCTGTCCGTCTCTCTGTCATCTTTTGTGGCTTCGAGCCCCCCCCCTCTCCCCGAGATCAACCTGGCCTGAAGACAATAACAGTCGGAGTACCGGGCCTGCTCGTACCAGTGAAGGAGTGTGTCTATGAGGCCGAGAGAGGTGGTGACGACCTAATGGGGCAAAGCAAGCGAAGACTGGTTGTAGAGTTCTCAGGGCGGTGAGAAACGCAGTAGGGGATTGGTGGGTTGAACAGCATTGCAGGGCCTGATGGAGGGAACCCATCGAGGGACCAAAACTGCCTGCCCAGGGCCTACGAAGGCCCCAAGATGGCCTGGAGATGCGAAGGAGGCGTGGGGCAGGCTGCCCATCATAGATATCAACGTTGAGATAGCCACAGGTCGCACACAAACGTGTTGGGGACATTGCGGAGTGAGATCGCAGCTCAGGCCCCCAGAAGTTAATCCACTGGACTATACCCACCAGCCCCTTGGGGTAAAATTGGAGAGCTAAATGCAAAAGAGTGCCTCCGAAAGACGATCGTACTATCCCCTGCGCAAATACCGTATATACAAAGATTGAATAAGGGCAAAATAGAGTTCTGCAGCAGAAATAGCTCTGTGGATGGCAATGGGAACCGGGCCACCGAAAGCAGTAGATGACAACAACATATCTAGAAAGGCTACGCCCACTATACCATAGTGTGGAATGAGGACATAAGGGCACAGAGGCCCCATAGAGTTGAACCCTAAGATCGGAGCGCAACGCCAGTAGAACTTTACTGACAAACACCAATAGAACTTTACTGACAACCCCCACAGCTGTGACAGACACCGGGCACAGAAAATTCATCTCCGCAGATGGCAGCAGAGAGTCTGCATTGGAGCGCACATAGGAGGGGGCGCGCAGTGTGACACGATAACCTCACAGGTACCCTCTCTAAGACCTGGCACCGGGAGAGACTTCCCTGTACTACTGGGTGGCCTGACAGGGGAAGAACTGGGAAGTGTGGGAGGTAGCAAACACAAGGAGATGATGGACAGAGTGCTGGCTAGCTTGAATCCAGTGGCAAAGTGAGCAAGGGACCTACTTCTGGGCATACCCTGTCAACTTAGGGCAAACAAAGCAAACACAAGGAGATGATGGACGGAGCGCTGAAACTTTCCAGACACTCATCCCCAGTCACAGATCTGGGTTGAATCCATCATCATTCTTTAGCTCACTTCGCGACCCCAGTTCAGACACAGCTATATGCAAATCAGTCTTGACCCTGTGCCTCATGGGAACAGTCCAGCCCGAACTGCCAAGCCATGTCTTCCCTGGACTGGAAACAAGCACCCTGGGACCAGTTTCGGGCTAACAGCCTTCATCAGCCATGCTAGCTTGAATCCAGTGGCAAAGTGAGCAAGGGACCCACATCTGGGCATACCCTGCCAACTTAGGGCGAACAAAGCAAACACAAGGAGATGATGGACGGAGTGCTGAAACTTTCCAGACACTCACCCCCAGTCACAGATCTGGGCTGAATCCATCATCGTTCTTTAGCTCACTTCGCCACCCCAGTTCAGACACTGCTATATGCAAATCAGTCTTGACCCTGTGCCTCATGGGAACAGTCCAGCCCCAACTGCCAAGCCATGTCTTCCCTGGACTGGAAACAAGCATCCTGGGACCGGTTTCGGGCTAACAGCCCTCATCAGCCAGGCTAACTTGAATCCAGTGGCAAAGTGAGCAAGGGACCCACGTCTGGGCAAACCCTGCCAACTTAGGGCGAACAAAGCAAACACAAGGAGATGGTGGACGGAGCGCTGAAACTTTCCAGACACTCACCCCCAGTCACAGATCTGGGTTGAATCCATCATCATTCTGTTGCTGTCAAGGGTGTGAACATGCTGGGTTGGAAGGAGTTTAGGAATTATTCTAAACCCTAGGAGTTGTGATCTTGTGTTATTGGTGTCACAAGAAGAAGAGAATGAGGACAGTGAGGGTGAGGGCAGTGTTGTTGTGAATTCCTTTCCTAATGTGTTTTCTGGGAAGCTGGGAAGACTCAACAATCTTAGTCATAAGATTAAACTAAAACATGGAGCCCTGCCTGTCAAGCAGAAACTGAGGGGTGTGCCTGTGTGTGTGAGAGAAGATCTTAAGTTGCTACTACAAAGCATTGTTGATGATGATATTACAGAAGAAGTAGAGTCTTCTGAATGGGTTTCTCCCATAGTTTTAGCGAGGAAAGCTGATAAAAGTTTGAAACTCTGTGTGGACCTTAGAGCATTGAATGCAAATTTGGTGGTGGACTGTCACCCTTTGCCAAACATAAATGAAGTTCTTTGTATGCTGGAAGGGGCCAAAGTATTTTCTACTTTTGATTTGCGTTCAGCTTATCACCAAATTGCCTTGACTGAAGACTCTAAACATTACACCGCTTTCCTCACACCGCAGGGGCTATTCCAATATAAGAGAATGCCTTTTGGGTTGGCCTCTGCTGCGTTGGTATTTCAGAGAGCAATGTACCATATTTTTAAGGATTTAGATAGTTTTATAAAATGCTTTCAAGACGATATTCTCGTGTTTTCTCATGAGAAGCGTATGGAACATGTGATGGAGGTTTGTAAACGCTTAGAGTTGAATGGTCTGATTCTTAAGGAGAATAAGTGTAAAATGTTTCGCGAATCTGTTGAGTATTTGGGTCATACTCTTTCTGGAAATGGTGTTGTTCCCAAAAATCCTTGGTGGAAGCCATTGTGAAAGCTCCAGCTCCCGACAACAAAGAAAAACTGCTATCTTTTGCTGTGCGAATATTATAGTAAGTTCATCAAAGATTTTGCAACAAAAATGTAACCACTCAGAGAACTTACCAGACACAAAGTAGAGTTTTGTTGGACGCAGAAACAGCAAGATGCGTTTCAACTAATCAAAAATGAAATTGTCAAGGCCCCCACTTTGAAGTCGTTCAGTATGAACAAATTGTGTCTTGTTACAGTAGATGCCAGTTTGTGTGGACTTGGTGGTGTGTTGTCCCAGAAGTGTGGAAAAGAGGAATGGTGTGTTGCTTTTGCCTCCTGCACCCTCAATGAAACAGAAAGAAGCTACTCAGGGGCATATTAGCAAGAAGAGGCGATAATCATCGCTAACCCTGCTTAGCGTGATTTTTTTTATCGCCGGCTATCGCTGGAATATATCGCCACGCTAACGCTGTATTAGCAACGATTAGCGCTATGGCGATGAATATTCCAGCAATAGCGAGGGAAATGAGCCAACATCGCTGAAAAACCAGCGATGTTGCATGGAGAAGGGAGAACACCTTGCTGATACGACCCTGTGGTCGTATCAGCATAATCCACCCCCCATGTTAGGTATGGCTAACACCTGCTAATTGCAGGTGTTAAATAAATGGCGATGACCCGGTTAGCGCGACTTTTCACGTCGCTAACTGGGGCCATGGCCACCTTGCTAATAGGCGATAGGCCTGTTAGCGAGTGTTTCCCAGGTTTGTTCGTCGGGAACGCCCACTTTGCATGTCATTAGCGATAAATATCGCTGACATGCAAAGCGGTAAAAACGGGCGCTAATGCCCGCAAACTGTCGCTAACTGCTGTTAGAGACAGTTTGCTGATAGGGCGATATAAATATCGCCGCTTTAGCGGCAAAAAGTGCCGCTAAAGCGGCGATAGTGCCCTTGCTAATATGCCCCTCTGTTATTGAGAGGGAACTCTTGGGTTGTGTGTGGGGCTTTGAGCACTTTCGTAATTTCCAATGGGGAAGCAGGTTTGTGCTCAGAACGGATCACAAGCCCCTTGTTTCGATTTTGTCGCCTGGTGGGGGTGGGATGCCACTGCCCGAATAGGTAGGCTTATGTCTAGATTACAAGAATATAGTTTTAGTGTAGAGTATGTTCCGGGGAAGCACAATGTTACAGCTGATTGTCTTTCCCAGCTACCCTGCCCATGTCTAGAGAAAATTTAAGTGTGTCAGGACTTTGAGATGATTGCATCTGTTGGTGATTTTGTGTCTAAAGAGTTTTCTGCCATTTCTGAGGAGGAGTGGAAGAAAAGTGTGATTGCTGATAACAATTGGAATGTACTTAAAGAATGTATCCTAATGGATGGCCAAAAAGTAAAGATGTCCCTGTTGAGGTTAAGTCCTTCTCACAAGTATCCACTGAGTTAGCAGTGGAAGGTGAATTGATTTTTAAAGATGGAAAATGTTTACCTCCTGAGTCTATGCAAGACATTATCCTTAAACTTGCCCATGAGGGGCAACCTGGAATGTCTTCTATGAAAAGATTGGTGAAATCTAGCTTCTGGTGGCCTAGTATGGACAAGATGGTTGACAGGACAGTGAGAGAATGTGCTGAGTGTGTTAATAGAGATAAGATGCTGAAGTCATTTCCTGCTCCATTGAAACCTGTGCCATGACCAAAATTTCCGTGGCAGAAAATAGCGTTTGATGTCTATGGGCCATTTTGTTGTTTACCTCAAGAAGCTCATTATGCTTTGGTGATCATTGATTACCACTCTAAGTGGCCTGAAACTAAATTTGTTCCGCATGCTACCACACAAACCATTATAGAGTTTTTCAAAGAGATTTTTTCTCGGGAAGGGAGTCCTGAAGTCCTTATAACAGTTAATGGTGTGCAATTAAAATCGCGTGGGATGGAAGATTTCTTGAGGTTGTGTGACATTAAACATTGTACTACTGCTCTCTGTGAACCACAAGGGAATGGCTAGGTTGAAAGGTTCAACCGTGTTCTTAAGGATGGTGTGGAATTGGCTAGAAAATCAGGTAAAGAGTGGAAAGTTGTTCTGAGATAAAGGCTTTGGATGTATCGTATTACTCCTCATTCTACTACAGGTCTCAGCCCGGTCCTTCTTTTGAGAGGGAGGGAACCGACATCCAAGCTCTGTCCTTGGTGGATAAAGAAGAAAATGTCTGATGGTGTCGTAAGTGATGATGTACAAAGAGTTCCTCTTGAAGTTCAACAAAAACAAGAAAAAATGAAAGACTTTTATGATGCTAAAATGAAGGTGAGAGTACCCTCTTTTGTGGTTGGGGATTGGGTGAGAATACGCAAAACTCGTCTCAGCATAAAAGGAACTTCTAAGTATGAACCTGCTATCAGAGTGGTTAAGGTAAATATGAATAGTGTTGTGACACAAGATGGAAGAGTGTGGAACATAAGGCGTGTTGTTAAATGTCACCAGGCTGTTTCTATTGAAATCAAACATGGTAATCCTTCCGCGCCGTGTGACACTTTTGGAAATGAGTCTCATGAGGATATTGGTAATTAAGCTGAATCCGAGTCTGTTGCTTTCAGAGTTAAAACTGGTGGTAGAGGTGTAAAAGCTCCAGTTAGAATGAAAGACTATGTTTAATGTTTTGTTAAGGGAAGGGATGTGTTATATTCCTTATTAATTTTATATGTACTGTTGCTTTAATTTACTTCATTTAGAATTGTTTCTCTTCAAGCCCTTATGTTATTCTTATTCTTAGTTGCCATGGTGCAGACAGTCTGTGTTCTATAGATTAGACCTCTGGAGTTTTTGTCCAGAGCAGTTGTGCTGTGTTACTACCAATAAATACTTATTTTATACTTAATGCTTCCTGTTGAATTGGAACTTAACAGACGCCTGTAAAGCCTTTGATACAGTTGAGTAGCCATATCTATTTGCAGTCCTGGAAAGACTAGGATTTGGACCTGAATTCTTGGCATGGCTCCAATTGCTGTACACAGACCCACTGGCGCAGGTGGTGGTGAATGGCCGCGCCTCACACTCATTCCTTCTAAGGCAAGGTACATGACAGGGCTGCCTCTATCCCAGCTAATCTTCACGTTAGTCCTTGAACCTGCTTTGGGACTGGAAACCTACGGGAATAGCCATGAGAAAGCTGGTGAGAGGGTGATATAATGGTGGGATCGCACTACCTAATGATCAGGTTTACTACTGGGCAGCACAATTAGCAGTTATCAATCAATGGGTGCATCCCCTGCAAGATGAACCTGCATATGGAATGGACAGACACATTCTGGGACCGGAGGGATATCCTCAGGCACAATATAATCCAACCTCGAACATCACAACACGACTGGCCCCATGGCACATACAGTTGAACTCTGGCACTAGGTACACAATAATTTAGAATGGCACTGTAATATAACCCAGGCTTCACCACTCTGGGATACTGAAAAACTCGGAATACTACTTAATTGCTCAGATTTGGTAGGTGGCATCAGATAGGAATCTCTATAGTGGGAGACTTGTGGGCCAGAGGAGATGTTACCCCACTCGCTGACCTACAGGGTGATTACGACCTAGCACCCTCAGAAACGTTCCGATACTTACAAATTAGACACGCCCTGCAAGCTGCCATACCGCGGGTTAGTGACCTCCCGGAGGCAACCCCTCTGGAAGACAGGTTATTAACTGACTACCTAAACCATAGAGCAATCTCCCTAACTTACCAAAACTTAATAAACAACTCCCTGACCCTCTGCAACAACTTCGAGAAAGCTGGCACACAGACCTTGTGGTATTAGAAGATGAGGACTGGCTGGAAGACACGGCCTCCCCCAAAAACTCAGCCATATCGTCAAAACTGAGACTAGTGCAACTTAGAATATTTCATAAGTCCTACCTGTCTTGTAACACGTTAGTGAAAATGGGAAAGCACTAGATTCCAAGTGCCGCAGGGTATGTGGGCAGGAGGGATCCTTCTATCATATCCTATGGGACTGCCCAGAGATAAGCCGCTTCTGGGAGGCTATAATACAGTGCCTGCAAGAGGTGTGCATGGTGAAGTGACAGTCCTCGCCTAAGTGGTGCCGTCTCAATATATGGGACGAAACAGACCTCACACGCAAAGATCTAATTTGGGTTACCATGGGAGCAATGATCGCTAAACAAAACGTGGCTCGAAGGTGGGGGGCATCTCAGCACCAACACTAGCGGAATGGAAGAAAGACATGGACTGGTGCATGATGGCTGAGAAAGTAATATACGACAGTAGGGGGTGTCCTAAAAAGTGGGAGCAGATATGGGGGAAATGGAACACCTACAGGGGAAACATATGCATCCCCCATCCTCCATGTTGGGGGGTGTGACTCCAGGGGGGACAGACCAGTTGGGCTCACTGACACTTGAGATATAAGATCAGGAGAGAGAAAATTGTGATGCTCTAACTGTGGATGACTGCTTGTAAACACATTTTTCTTGAGTTGCTGCTCTATTCTATGTTTAAAAAAAAGAAATTTTAAATATATATATATATATATATTATCTACTGGCGGTATTAAAAAAAAAAGAGTGAAAAAATCAATTTCCCATAGGAAACTTTATGCAAGGCTACAGCCAAAACTGCTGAACGGAATTACACCAAATTTGGCAAAAAGGTAGTGCTTGGTTCAGAAAGCTCCCTTTTAAAAAATGGTGTAAATCCGTTCAGCAGTTTTGGAGAAAATCAAAAATAAATGTTTCGATATTTATGGCCGCGTTGGATCCGCGCACCCTCCCGATCACGAGCTGCATGTTAATTGGCTATCAACACTCCAAACCAGGAAGTGTTGGCAGCCATCTTGTTCCTCGGTAGAACCGAGGAACAAGAAAGCAGAAAAACAACTGCGTAAAACGCAAAAAGGGGGCAGGGTAGAAACACCCTGACCCCCTAGGCCTGCTCAGGGGGTCCCACATGGACCCCCAGGGCCCAAAAATATATATATATTTTTTTAAAAATCGGCAGAAAACGCGCTGGGTGCGCGGATCCTGCCGATAAAAAAAACGAAGCGCAGGCTCCCGCGCTTCTTTGTGATTTGGCCCCCGGGTGGGCCAAGTCCCGGGGCATGCGGGGTTAATGAAAATGTATGTGGGGGCCTTAGAGGCTTTCAATTAGAATGCTGCGGGAGGGCTCTGGGCCCTCCCGCAGCCCCGGGGACCGCCACCCCCGGGGCTTCTTTTTTAAATAACCTGTGGGGGGGCTCGAGCCCCCCACATGCCCCGGGGACCGCCACCTCACCGGGGCACTAAATAATAAAATGTGGGGGTCCGTTTAGGACCCCCGAGCCCCAGGGACCACCACCTACCCGGGGCTGTGAACAGGATGGGAGGGGGGCCGCGCGGCCCTCCTCCTGGAGCCCTTGATGGCCCTGGGGACCGCCACCCCCAGGGCCGGCTCCTGCAGTGTCCCAGGGTGCCTACCCCCGGGACACTGATGTTTGCAATGGCAGGACGGGAGCCTCGCGGCTCCCGTCCTGCCATTGCAAACTGCTTTGCTTCATTGAAGCGAGAGCAGGGAAACCTGCTCTCGCTTCAATGAAGCAAAGCAGAATTGCTTTCCATAAGGGGAGCTGCATGTCAGCAGCTCCCCTTATGGAAAAGCAATGCCGGCTCCCGCAGGACGCGGGGAGCCGGCAGGACTGTGGGGGATTGGGGACCCCCCACAGTCCCCAACCAAAGGCGGGCCCCGGGGGATGGGGTCCCCGGGGCCATAAGTGGCCTAAGGAGGGGGACCACGCAGCCCCCCTCCAATATTTTTAAATAAAAAGACAAAGCGGGCATGCCTTGGGGGATGGGGTCCCCAGGGCCAATAGAGGCCCAGGGAAGGGGGACCACGCGGCCCCCCTTCCCGTTTTTTTTTATTTAAACAAAAAAAAATCCTCAGGCCCCGGGGGATGGGGTCCCTGGGGCCAAAAGTGGCTGAGGGAAGGGGGCCACGCAGCCCCCTCCCATACAAAAAAAAAAGATCGGCATCGCACCGGAGGCCCCGCGCCCTCCCTGCAGCAGTCTGAAATGCGCCTCCTGGCGCGTTTAAGAAGGGGAGCATTCCCCTTGAATACTGGGGTCCCTGAGGCCAGTAGCCCACCAGGAACCTCCAGTATGCGCATGGGGCTGTGTTGCAGAGAGGTGTACAGAGGCCACGCCCCTTTTTACACCTCTCTGCAACGCAGCTCTGTGGCGCTTTTTGGAGGTACCTGGTGGGCTAGTTGGACTCCAGGGACCCTCAGGATTCAAGGGGACTTAATCCCCCAACTTAAAATGCGCCACGGGGCGCGTTTGCACAGTGGTGAAGGGAGGGGGCGGGGCTTCAGGTGACATGTGTGCAAACAGGCCCCATGGCGTGTTTTAAGTTCAGGAATTAATTCCTCTTCAATCCTGAGGGTCCCTGGGGGCCAACTAGCCCACCAGGTACCTCCAGTAAGCGCCACGGGGCTGCGTTGCAGAGTGTTGTAAAAAGGGGCGTGGCCTCTGAACACCTCTCTGCAACGCAGCTCTCTGGCGCATACTGGAGGTACCTGGTGGGATAGTTGGCCCCTAGGGACCCTCGGGAATGAGGAGGAATTAATTCTCCAACTTAAAACGCGCCACAGGGCGTGTTTGCAGACATGTCACCTCAGGCTCCCGTCCTGCCATTGCAAACTGCTTTGCTTCATTGAAGCGAGAGCAGGGAAACCTGCTCTCGCTTCAATGAAGCAAGCAGAATTGCTTTTCCATAAGGGGAGCTGCATGTCAGCAGCTCCCCTTATGGAAAGCAATGCCGGCTCCCGCAGGACGCGGGGAGCCGGCAGGACTGTGGGGGGATTGGGGACCCCCCCACAGTCCCCAACCAAAGGCGGGCCCCGGGGGATGGGGTCCCCGGGGCCATAAGTGGCCTAAGGAGGGGGGCCACGCAGCCCCCCTCCAATATTTTTAAATAAAAAGACAAAGCGGGCATGCCTTGGGGGATGGGGTCCCCAGGGCCAATAGAGGCCCAGGGAAGGGGGACCACGCGGCCCCCCTTCCCGTTTTTTTTTATTTAAACAAAAAAAAATCCTCAGGCCCCGGGGGATGGGGTCCCTAGGGCCAAAAGTGGCTGAGGGAAGGGGGGCCACGCAGCCCCCCTCCCATACAAAAAAAAAAAAAGATCGGCATCGCACCGGAGGCCCCGCCCCCTCCCTGCAGCAGTCTGCAAATGCGCCCCCTGGCGCGTTTTAAGAAGGGGAAGTAATTCCCCTTGAATACTGGGGGTCCCTGGGGGCCAAGTAGCCCACCAGGAACCTCCAGTATGCGCATGGGGGCTGTGTTGCAGAGAGGTGTACAGAGGCCACGCCCCTTTTACACCTCTCTGCAACGCAGCTCTGTGGCGCTTTTGGAGGTACCTGGTGGGCTAGTTGGACTCCAGGGACCCTCAGGATTCAAGGGGACTTAATCCCCCAACTTAAAACGCGCCACGGGGCGCGTTTGCACAGTGGTGAAGGGAGGGGGCGGGGCTTCAGGTGACATGTGTGCAAACAGGCCCCATGGCGTGTTTTAAGTTCAGGAATTAATTCCTCTTCAATCCTGAGGGTCCCTGGGGGCCAACTAGCCCACCTGGTACCTCCAGTAAGCACCACGGAGCTGCGTTGCAGAGTGTTGTAAAAAGGGGCGTGGCCTCTGAACACCTCTCTGCAACGCAGCTCTCTGGCGCATACTGGAGGTACCTGGTGGGATAGTTGGCCCCTAGGGACCCTCGGGAATGAGGAGGAATTAATTCTCCAACTTAAAACGCGCCACAGGGCGTGTTTGCAGACATGTCACCTCAGGCCACACCCCTTCCTTCACCATTGTGCAAATATTCCTCTAAAATCAGCCGAACTACGAATTCCGATTTACTCACCTGTTATCAGGAGAGAACCCAGTGCTGCATCTTTTAGCCCAGCACTGACCCTGAAAAGTAATTCTAACCGTACTTACCAGTAACTTGAATTTCCTTCCATAGGCTAACATTGACTGGTTTCACTTGGAAATTCTTCTAAGTGTGGAGTTTTGGAACTTTATAATATTCCTCTAAAATCAGCCGAACTACGAATTCCGATTTACTCACCTGTTATCAGGAGAGAACCCAGTGCTGCATCTTTTAGCCCAGCACTGACCCTGAAAAGTAATTCTAACCGTACTTACCAGTAACTTGTATTTCCTTCCATAGGAATCCATTGTCTGGTTTTCAGCAGAAAAGTTTCTAAGTGTCGATTTTCACAAACTACAAATATTCCTTAAAAATCGCCTGTATGACTTAAACGCATTCTTTCAACTGTTTACAGGAGATGCACCAGTGCTGGATCCAGGATCCACCACTGAGTAAGAAAAAGTAACGATAAAACTACTTACCTGCTAAGTGAATTTCCTCCCATAGGATAACATTGGTGATTCTATGTGAAAAAGTTTCTGTGTCAACTTTTAAAATACAATAATATTCCTTAAAAATCACTACTGTAACCAAAACGCTTTTACTCAACTGTTTACAGGAGATGTCCCAGGACTGAATCTAGGATCCAGTCCTCTGGTTAGAAAAGTAATCCATAAAGTAACTAATTGCATTTAACTAGAAATTCACATTGAGCTCAATGTTGCATTGTGTTTGAAATTGTGTTGCCCATTGCAACAACTGTAACTACTGTACTTAAAAGTCTATTGCCTATTTGCAAAGTATTTAAACTAAAGTAATTCATTCTGAGAAAGTATATTTTGTAATGTAATGTATAATGTAATTACAATGTAATTTAAAAAATAAAATATCTAAAAATAAATAGTTTAAAAAAATGTAGTAAATCAGTATCAAAAAATAAAGATAACAGTTAATACATTTAAAAATTGTCATTTACAAAACCTTTGAAATTCACTGAAAAAAACCATAGGTTTCAGACATGTTATAGTTAGGAATTAGCATTTAAAAAACCTTTGAAATTCACTGAAAAAACCATAGGTTTCAGGCAAGTTATAGTTAGAAATTAGCATTTAAAAACCTTTGAAATTCACTGAAAAAACCATAGGTTTCAGGCACGTTATAGTTAGAAATTAGCATTTAAAAAACCTTTGAAATTCACTGAAAAAACCATAGGTTTCAGACACATTATAGTTAGAAATTTGCATTTAAAAAACCTTTGAAATTCACTGAAAAAACCATAGGTTTTAGGGACAGTTATAGTTAGTTGGACATTGCACTCGTACAAAACCCGTAGAAATTCCCCGTTATAGTTAGTTCAGCTAACTATAACTCGCGCCCCGCAATGCACTGCTGATGACGTCACATATTACATCACTCATGACATGGTCAGTGACATCACTGATGACATCACTGATGACATCTCAAATGACATCACTGATGACATCACTGATGACATCATCCATGTGATAATTTCATGCATCTTCTCACACCCTAATATAACTTTTGATACACCCACTCTAAATTACAGACTGCCATTCTCAAAACCATAGACACTCCAACACCAATAACTACATACCCACTCACTGATTCTTAGGTCTACACACACATCCACTCACTCACCTGTACAGTCACTCATACTTACGGTCACTCAGTACAGGACTATCATATGCACTCATACACCTACATAGACACTCACACACCGCCACTCATCCATAGAGGTACTGACACACCTAGTCAGTCATGCAAATAATTAATCACACTGCCATTTACTCACCTATACAGTTATACACACACCAGCTCACTTACTCATACAAATACTAGCACATTCTTACGCTCTTATACAATCACTAATACAAGTACACACTCATCCATACAGCCACTCTCACAATCACACACTCTCACTTATACCCATCTATATACTCCAACACACATATATACTGCCTTTCACATATGTAGTTACTCACACATGTACCACTGAGATATACATTCACTCACTAACACACCCATACACACACTCACCCACCCATACAGTCCATCACAGATGCACTCTTGAAACCATGCACCCAGTGAATCACCCACTGATACATCTATGTGCAGTCACACACACCCCATCCACACAAACACTCAGGCACCCATACAGATACTCAGACAACCAATCAATAACTCATATAGACACTCATGTAGCTATTTACAAACCCATGCAGCCACTTACACACCAACAGACAGACGGATAAAGACATTCACACAGTTTAGTCACTAATCCATGCATTTAGTAAGATACGTTTAATCACTCACTTATAGAGTCAGTCACGCACCTACTAAATCATCCATCCAGACACTTATACACCCACTCATTATTCAATACACCTTGGCATATATATTAAACATATTTAAACTTTATAGAAACACACAGTCACTGCATGATGTCATCAGTGATGTCATTTGAGATGTCATCAGTGATGTCATCAGTGATGTCACTGACCATGTCATGAGTGATGTAATATGTGACGTCATCAGCAGTGCATTGCGGGGCGCGAGTTATAGTTAGCTGAACTAACTATAACGGGGAATTTCACGGGTTTTGTACGAGTGCAATGTCCAACTAACTATAACTGCCCTCAAAACCTATGGTTTTTTCAGTGAATATATATATATATATATATAATAGATAGGAGAACATACAAGGAAGAGCTGAGTATGTATCACAAAGCACTTAAACAAGCTAAGAAAGAATACTTTGTGAAACAAATTGAGGAAAATATTGGCTTCTCAAAGGAACTCTTTAGGGTAGAATTAATTATTATTATTAGGATGGTGAAAAAGCTTGCCAATCCCTCTAGTCCTTCTACATCCATCATCCTCTCTGTAATTCATTGTGATGAAGTCAGTACCTTCTTCAATGACAAAATTACCAAAATCTATTCCACATTTAAAACACAACCAGATTTAGAGGAGATTAACTGGGAACGTTTAAAGCCCTACCCTGACACTACATCTCACTTAGAGACATTTAATCTTATTTCGGAAGAACAAGTAGAGAAATTGATGAGAGAAGTAAAATCTGGATCCCCTTTGGACCCGTGCCCTCATTTTATCTACTCACGTCTTGCATCAACATTGAGCCCTTGCCAGGCACATATAATTAACGGCTTATTGTCAGAGGCAACATATCCAGATTCTTGGAAACAAGCATTGGTTACACCCTTGGCCAAAAAAACTGGCATGGGTGTCTCCATTCTCTCAAATTAATGGCCAATTTCTCAACTTACCTGATATTACTAGATCCTTCAGCGGCTTTTGATACTGTATCACACAGCTTATTAATGAAAAGATTGCACGAAATTGGACTTTATTCCAAAACTTTGCAATGGTTTTGTACTTTTCTAGGAAATAGGGCTCAAACAGTACAGCTTGGTACCTTCAAGTCACACCCCCAAACAGTTAAATGTGGAATGTGGAGTCCCCTCGGGCTACTCTTTAGGTCAGCACCTTTTAATATCTACGTGTCCTCCCTGGCAATGATCGTGAAGAAATGGGGTTTTGATATATGTTCCTATGCTGATGATACACAGCTGGTGATAGCAATAGGAGCAAGACATGACAACACCAGAAATAAAATGGTAAACTGTCTATCGGAGACAGCAAGCTGGATGACAGATCACTGCCTCAAAGTGAATGCAGAAAATTCCGAGATCCTACTTTTCAGAGGGGCCAACCTGACTTGGGACTCCTCATGGTGGCCAACTTCAGTTGGAGTGGGAGCCACACCAGAAACCAAGAAGGTAGTGAAAAATCTGGGAACACTCATAGATAGCTCTTTATCTATGCAAGATCAGGTTATGGCCACCTGCGGCAAATGCTTTGCCACTTTAAAGTACTAAGGAGATTTTCAAATGGAATCCAGTTAACTGGAGTAAAACAATAGTCCAAGCCCTCATAGCAAGTAGGCTGGATTATGGGAACACTCTGTATGTGGGCATGGCAGATTATCTGTTTTTGCAACTCCACGTAACACAAGATGCAGCAGCCAAATTGATCTGTAATAAAGATATACAGCTCTGCATCTGCTTGTTTAGTGACGCTACATTGGTTGCCCATGCTCCAAAGAGCGAACTTCAAATTACTTCGCTACACACGCCAAGCGCTGTATAAACTAGGCCCAACAACTCTACAAACAAGAATGGAATTCTATACTCCAACACGTGATCTGAGATCTTGCAATATTGCATTAGCCAAAACAAGATAAAAAAAAAAGAGTAAGAGCAGGAGGATACTCTTTCTCACATTTAGCGGCTATTCAATGGAACAGACTACCATTAGAGTTGTGTCTTACTAAATTTTGGATTCAGGAAGAAACTAAAAACATGGCTGTTCAGGACACAGATATGAGGCCTCTGTGCCATCTAATACCTCTACAACTGACAGCAGCCTTACCAGCGCCGTAATATCCTCTAGGGGATGATTGATGTGCTTTATGAAAACCTCAAATAAGCAAACAGTTGGGTAGGGGTGCTTTCAGTTGGTATGGTGAGGTGTCTGTCGGATTTCACCTGACATTTTTACATAAACAGAGACAAAAACGTACACACACTCTCCCTCTCTCTGTTTTGAAAGTCTTCAAAAATTTTGTTTGTTTACAAAATATTGTGTTTTTCCTCACTTAGTACCTCTACCAATACGCATTCCTCTTCCTTTTCACCGGCCCTTAAGCCTCTCTCACACACCCTACGTGTAATGTATTTTATCATTACTTTCCAGATTGTTGGAAATTCTGCAGCTTACCTGCCCCCCTAATCTTACTGACAAGCCTTTAAGCATACAATAGCATTCACAACAGTAGGGGCTGGTGTGTCGATAGAGTGGCAGGGCGAGGGGGGGGGTCAAGGGGACGGACGGATGATGAGACAAATTTTTTTTTTTAAACCACTTACCTGCCGCATCAGCTTGCCATGCCCCCTGGTTCCGTCCCCAAGCCACGGCTTTGAGAGCAAAAAATAAAACAATAATAAACAAGGTTTTATTATCGTTTTATTTTATAATTTTTTGACTGCTGGCAGGTGAGGCGACGCTCCTCACCCATTTCGGAGGATCCGCCGCTGAAGAAGGCAGCTTTGAGGTAGTAATAGCGGCACTGGCAGCACTGGAGAGCAAATAAATCCTGCCAGTGAATAACTATAGGAGGCCCTTGTAGCGTAGGTATCGTGGGGCAGATTTACAAGGCCCTTGCGCCACTTTGGCGTCACTTTTCCCATGTTAAAAGCGGCGCAAGGGGCTTGTAAATCTGCCCTCGTGAGTGTAAAAAGGGCCAAATCTCCTTCCCGCCAATCAGCTTGCTGCCGCTGCTGCTACTACTGCTGCAGGGCACTTGTAGTGATGACACCGTACAACAGAGTCTTCAGGAACAGGTATTTATTGAAGTACAGACAATACCTCAGAGCGACATGCGAGCGTGTTACAACTACGCCAGCCAAGGACCAACTGACGTTCATGGAACGGCGCAGCATGAACATTCTAACCTAATGGAATCGGGGGACTGGACGCAGCCAAGTCCAAAAAGGTAATTATGACATCACTACACACCCCCCTCCCTTCACCCAAGAAGCGGAAAGAAGAAAAGGAGAAGAAAAACAGAAACAGGATAAAGAAAATAAAAAGGAGATCATGTAAGTACATAGTCTGCCAAATAACTAGGCGGTCTGCTGTCACGGCAGGGGCGTAAGGACTCATGCCCTGCAGATGGAGATGAGGTAGCAGGCAAAAAGTTTTGGGCATCAAGAGAGACCGCCTCGTCCTCCTTTACCCCCACCACTCCCTCCATTGGTTTTAATTCCCACATCACTCAAAAGCCAAAAATCGTTAGCACATTTGTCAGAATTTTTTACATTAGCACCATCTACTTTCTGTGCAGTCTCCCTTCCTTTGCGAAACAAAGCTACCTTACGCTTGTTCCATTTGTTTCCATTTTCAACAAGAATATAGTTCTGGAATACTTGTTTTACCTTGAAAGGCCCCCAAAACTTGGACAGGCCACGGACTGTCCTGCCATGTCTTATTTTTATTAAGTCACCAATACAGATATCTGATGCTCTACTGCTATGGTCAGTGTCTTTCGCTACAGTTGAACTTGGTGAAACAAGCCATGCAGGTACAAGCTTAGTACCGGGTTTCCGCCCACGCATCTTCTCAAAAGGTGAAACCCCAGTTATACTGTGCACAGTCGTACGATGCGCTTACACCATTTCAATCACCATGTTTCTCACATTCTTCTGACTCTGGACTGCCATAGAAATGGTACCTTTAACCAAGCGATTGGCCCGCTCAACCATTCCATTGGCCTGTGGGTTGTACAAACTAATGCGATGGTGTGTAATACTGCACTTGTCGAGGAAATCTCTCATTTCTTTCGAAACCAGTTGTGTTCCATTATCTGTGACCAGGACACGGGGAAGTCCCTCCTCTTGGAAGACCATTCTGAGTTTCTCTATGGTACTCTGAGTGGTGACTTCGGACATGAAATGCACGATGAGCCACTTAGAGTGCACATCTACCATAACCAATGCATTCTTAAGGTTTTCATCAACGCCGTGCATAGGTCCAATGAAGTCCAAACAAACAGTACTCCATGAAAATCCTGGATCTTCAATATGTCCAATGTTGGTCTTGTGACCCGTCTTGAGCCTCTTCTCGCTCTGAACACATACCTCACAATTTACCACCCATTCATTGATTTCCTCATCCATACCGGGCCACCAGAAATTTTCTCTCACACGTTTCTTGGTCAATGTTTGGCCTAGATGTCCCTCGTGAGCCAATGCTATTATTTTGCGTCTGACAGCACAAGGTGGCACAAATTTGTCAGCCCTCATAAGTACTTTGGACTCACTCAAACTGAACTCGTCCAATATTTTTACAAAAGGTCTCACAGTTTGCCCCACTGTACTTTCCCTTCTACAACCCTCGATCAACATACGTCCTACCTCCTTAAGGGTTGAATCCTGTTCCATACCCGACTTCCACTCTTCCACAGTAATCGCTCCTCCAACACATTCTGCCACGTCACTCAAGGATGCAACAGCTCCCTCCTGTTCCCAAGCATTTTTCTCAGACACGCCAACACCCTTGCATAATGACAATCGAGACAAACAGTCTGCTTGAGCGTTTCTCCATCCAGATATGTGAGTCACCTTGTACGTATACTCCTGTAGGCGTGATGCCAGTCTGGCCAACCTTGCTGACCCCTTCCCAGCACCGCCTGGGCTCAGCACTTTGACTAAAGGCTTGTGGTCTGTGCGGATGCAGAATTCAATACCCCACAAGAAAGTCCTGAAATGTTCCACTGACCATGCAGCAGCTAGAGCTTCCCGCTCTATAACTGAATAGTTACACTCGCACTCTGACAAAGTCCGTGATGCGAATGCAACTGTTCTCTCCTGCCCCTTAAAGTTTTGTGACAAGACAGCCCCCAGCCCACAAGCACTGGCATCAACCGTTAGAAAAGTAGTGAGTTTGGTGTTAAACGGTGCCAAGACACCTGCTTCACAAATGTTTTTTTATTTGCTCGAAAGCAACCTGTTGCTCCTCCCCCCAAGAGAAAGAACACCCCTTCTTCAACAATGCTCTCAGTGCCTCAGTCTTAGTGGCAAATGAATGTACAAACTTTGCATAGTACTCAATTAAACCCATAAAGGATCTCAGTTTCTCTTTGTCATTAGGAATAGGAGCGTCGCGTATAACTTCAATAAGGTCAACTTTAGGTCGAACTCCATTGCCAGAGATGGTATGACCCAGGTAGATTGCTTACACGGGAAGCCTTAATTCAGGTGGTCCTAGCCATGGTGATATCACATCTGGACTATGCCAATTCTTTATATTTTGGCATACCACTTTATCTCATCAAGAGACTGCAAATGGTACAGAACCAGGCTGCCAGATTAATATCCCAACAACCAAGATGGGAACACATCACTCCCACCATGAAAGAACTACACTGGCTTCCCATTCCACAAAGATGTGCGTTTAAGGTTGGTTGCCTTATCTTTAAAACTCTGTATGGTGCTAGCCCAAAATTTATATCCAGACTCGTTCAGAAATACGTACCTGCACGTAGTCTACGCTCTGCACATAAGAACCTCTTAGCCATTCCTCCCTATAAACGGAAACGAATGGGAGGCTGCAGGTTTGCAGTATTAGCACCCAGTTTCTGGAACACTCTTCCTTTGGACATAAGAACTTGTACTGAATTCACAAGGTTCCGTAGACTTCTTAAGACTTGGCTATTCACCCAAGCGTACAACTAGTTCAGACAATTGAATACAGGGGGCCCCAACAGTTCCTTAAGTTTAGCGCCAAGAAACCAACTGGTGTACGTGCGCTCTATAAGAAAAGTTTAACATAACATAACAGGTACTCTATGTCTTCCACCAAAAATTTACATTTTTCTTTTCTTAGAGTTAGCCCTGCCTCCCTCAACCTACCCAAAACCTCTCTCAAACATTTGTTGTGTTCATCAATAGTCTCCCCAAACACAAGGATGTCGTCCTGGAAAATTTTTACTTTTTCTACACCCTTCAATACTTCTGTCATGATGCGTTGAAAGACGCTAGCTGCGGAAGACAGTCCAAATGGCAGTCTCCTCAATCGAAAGGTTCCCTCCATGGTGATAAAAGATGTTAGATCCTTACTCTCCTCATCAAGTTTGATCTGGTGGTAAGCACTCTTCAAATCTAGTTTTGAAAAGTACTTACCACCTCCAAGCAACAATAACAATTCATTAATGTTGGGAAGAGGAAAAGTGTCAGTTACGATATGCTGGTTAAGGCTGTGCAAGTCCACGCATAATCTCAACTTCCCATCACTTTTTTTACTGATAACCACTGGTGAAACCCATTCGCTGGCTTCCACCGGTTCAATAACACCATCTTTTAGCATTTGATCTAACAATTGTTTAACCTTCTCCCGCACTACAACAGGCACCCTTCTCAGTTTGTGCTTAACAGGAGTAGTACCTTTCTTCAAAATAATTTTTTGAGTGTACCCCTTTAGTTCACCAAGATTCTTATTGAAAACCCCTTCCATTTCTCTCAAGACTTCATCCGTAGACATATCGGACAAACTAAGTATTTGTCCCTCCGAGTGCGGGTCTATTATTATGTGCAAGTCGAATTGATGTCCCCAACCAAGAATAGGAGGACCATCCTCCGCAACATAGACTTTGCCCACCGTAGATCTTGACTTAAACATAATGGTTGCAGTGAAGAATCCAAGAACATCGATCCTCTCTCCTTGGTATCCTCTAGGATCAATATCCCTAGGTTCCAGGTTAACTTCTGGCCACTCATTTTTCCACATCCATTTAGGCACAATGGTGTACAAAGACCCACAGTCCACCATCAGTTCAACTTGTTTGCCTTTAATGTTAAATTCTGCTTTTGGGCGTTTTCTTTTCCCTTCGCTGCCATTGCTAGGTAGGACCATCAATACACATTCATCTCCATCTCCATCTGAATTAGGATCTTCAGCAACAGCAACCCTTGAACGTTCTGTCGTCTTGCACATCCTAGCATAGTGCCCCCTACGTCCGCACTTTATGCAGTCTTGTTTGCTTGCAAAACACCACTTAGAATCGCTTGAGTGTACTAAACTGCCACATCTCATACAACCCTTTTGTTTCTTGCCTTTTGTATTTTCTCGTTGCTTTTATTTGTCGTAGTCTTTATTGGCTGATCCTTCCGTCCAATAGCTGCAACTTCCTCCGTTATGGCATTCTTCTTGCTCATAACTAACATACACCTATTAGACTCTTCAACCACTTTCGCAATAGACAGCGCCTCTTTTAATGTTGGGTTTTTGCTGCCCATAACCTCTCTTGTGCCTTTCTGCTGTGGCACTGCACAATGAATTGGTCGCGAATAAGTTCATCTGTCATTTGCCCAAAGTTGCACTTGATGGACAATTCTCTCAATGCTGACACAAACTCCTCCATAGTCTCCTCTTGCTTCTGTGGCCTTGTATAGAACATGTACCTTGATAGCACGACGTTCTCCTCCTTAGCAAACCGCTTTTCCAGGCGTTGTTTTGCTTACATGAACACATCCTCCACCGGTTGGTTGTTATTACCCAACATCTGTGGTAAATATTTAAAAATGCGATGTGCTTCCTTCCCAATGGTACCCAGTAGAAGTGCTTTTTTTCTCTCAGGAGAAAACTCTGCCCTGTCTAATGCAATTATGTAATTTTCAAACATGTCAATCCATTCCTCCCAAGGCATTGAAGGTTGTCCTGGTTGAGCCATGAATGACGGCGGAATTACTATTGAAGAACTTGCCATGTTGGTATTACAATTCAGCAATTCGCTTTTGATAATTTCCACTTAATGCACACACGAGCCACAAGAGGGCGCACTCCTCCTGAATCTTCCTTCAACGACCAAAGTTTATTACGTCGACTACCACCAGCAGAATCCTGACAGGTAATTGAAATGCAGCTACATTGGCGCTAATGCGTACTTAAGACGGTTGCTATACTCCGCCGTGTTTTATTAATAACCATCATGAGCATCCATTCTCTCTTGCTGCTCAATTCCGTCAAAACCTGTTCACACAGCTATTCTGCCTCACGCGTGCGCTTTCCTTTCAGCGCACCTCACGTTTCTCCTAAAGTGACTTATGTGCTCACAGACACTGTTCGCTTTATAAATGTAAAATTTTCCTCTAAATTTTGAGAAGGATTAATACGCAGCGCGTATTTCTGTCAGTGCGCTGAAGAGATGCCTTTCCCAAACGTATTCTCGCTCCCGCTGCCTCAGTTCGCTCCGCAAGCCAAAAGTCTCTTTTCTCTCACAGGAAATATTTTCACAAACTGCGCTGTAGTTTAACGCTTAAGATTACGCTGCTGCCCACAAAATACTACTGGGCGTATGTTCTCCTTACTTGAGTAATTTTACGTCTCTGTCTCCTCAAATTCGAAATTTTTCCTTCGCATCTCCTTCAAAACATCACTGTGAGCATTTCGTTTTTAGTGCTCATCTCCGGTAGACAGCTCACCCTATTGACTTGTTAGGGCGGCCGATCTCGTCCACCGTCCACGCTCCCTGCCGCTCTGGTGTCACTACTTTTGGCTGGCGATCGTCACCAAGAAATGTAGTGATGACACCGTGCAACAGAGTCTTCAGGAACAGGTATTTATTGAAGTACAGACAATACCTCAGAGCGACATGCGAGCGTGTTACAACTACGCCAGCCAAGGACCAACTGACGGTCATGGAACGGCGCAGCATGAACATTCTAACCTAACGGAATCGGGGGACTGGACGCAGCCAAGTCCAAAAAGGTAATTATGACATCACTACACACCCCCCTCCCTTCACCCAAGAAGCGGAAAGAAGAAAAGGAGAAGAAAAACAGAAACAGGATAAAGAAAATAAAAAGGAGATCATGTAAGTACATAGTCTGCCAAATAACTAGGCGGTCTGCGGTCACGGCAGGGGCGTAAGGACTCATGCCCTGCAGATGGAGATGAGGTAGCAGGCAAAAAGTTTTGGGCATCAAGAGAGAACCGCCCTCGTCCTCCTTTACCCCCACCACTCCCTCCATTGGTTTTAATTCCCACATCACTCAAAAGCCAAAAATCGTTAGCACATTTGTCAGAATTTTTTACATTAGCACCATCTACTTTCTGTGCAGTCTCCCTTCCTTTGCGAAACAAAGCTACCTTACGCTTGTTCCATTTGTTTCCATTTTCAACAAGAATATAGTTCTGGAATACTTGTTTTACCTTGAAAGGCCCCCAAAACTTGGACAGGCCACGGACTGTCCTGCTATGTCTTATTTTTACTAAGTCACCAATACAGATATCTGATGCTCTACTGCTATGGTCAGTGTCTTTCGCTACAGTTGAACTTGGTGAAACAAGCCATGCAGGTACAAGCTTAGTACCGGGTTTCCGCCCACGCATCTTCTCAAAAGGTGAAACCCCAGTTATACTGTGCACAGTCGTACGATGCGCTTACACCATTTCAATCACCATGTTTCTCACATTCTTCTGACTCTGGACTGCCATAGAAATGGTACCTTTAACCAAGCGATTGGCCCGCTCAACCATTCCATTGGCCTGTGGGTTGTACAAACTAATGCGATGGTGTGTAATACTGCACATGTCGAGGAAATCTCTCATTTCTTTCGAAACCAGTTGTGTTCCATTATCTGTGACCAGGACACGGGGAAGTCCCTCCTCTTGGAAGACCATTCTGAGTTTCTCTATGTTACTCTGAGTGGTGACTTCGGACATGAAATGCACGATGAGCCACTTAGAGTGCACATCTACCATAACCAATGCATTCTTAAGGTTTTCATCAACGCCGTGCATAGGTCCAATGAAGTCCAAACAAACAGTACTCCATGAAAATCCTGGATCTTCAATATGTCCAATGTTGGTCTTGTGACCCGTCTTGAGCCTCTTCTCGCTCTGAACACATACCTCACAATTTACCACCCATTCATTGATTTCCTCATCCATACCGGGCCACCAGAAATTTTCTCTCACACGTTTCTTGGTCAATGTTTGGCCTAGATGTCCCTCGTGAGCCAATGCTATTATTTTGCGACTGACAGCACAAGGTGGCACAAATTTGTCAGCCCTCATAAGTACTTTGGACTCACTCAAACTGAACTCGTCCAATATTTTTACAAAAGGTCTCACAGTTTGCCCCACTGTACTTTCCCTTCTACAACCCTCGATCAACATACGTCCTACCTCCTTAAGGGTTGAATCCTGTTCCATACCCGACTTCCACTCTTCCACAGTAATCGCTCCTCCAACACATTCTGCCACGTCACTCAAGGATGCAACAGCTCCCTCCTGTTCCCAAGCATTTTTCTCAGACACGCCAACACCCTTGCATAATGACAATCGAGACAGACAGTCTGCTTGAGCGTTTCTCCATCCAGATATGTGAGTCACCTTGTACCTATACTCCTGTAGGCGTGATGCCAGTCTGGCCAACCTTGCTGACCCCTTCCCAGCACCGCCTGGGCTCAGCACTTTGACTAAAGGCTTGTGGTCTGTGCGGATGCAGAATTCAATACCCCACAAGAAAGTCCTGAAATGTTCCACTGACCATGCAGCAGCTAGAGCTTCCCGCTCTATAACTGAATAGTTACACTCGCACTCTGACAAAGTCCGTGATGCGAATGCAACTGTTCTCTCCTGCCCCTTAAAGTTTTGTGACAAGACAGCCCCCAGCCCACAAGCACTGGCATCAACCGTTAGAAAAGTAGTGAGTTTGGTGTTAAACGGTGCCAAGACACCTGCTTCACAAATGTTTTTTTTTATTTGCTCGAAAGCAACCTGTTGCTCCTCCCCCCAAGAGAAAGAACACCCCTTCTTCAACAATGCTCTCAGTGCCTCAGTCTTAGTGGCAAATGAATGTACAAACTTTGCATAGTACTCAATTAAACCCATAAAGGATCTCAGTTTCTCTTTGTCATTAGGAATAGGAGCGTCGCGTATAACTTCAATAAGGTCAACTTTAGGTCGAACTCCATTGCCAGAGATGGTATGACCCAGGTAGATTGCTTACACGGGAAGCCTTAATTCAGGTGGTCCTAGCCATGGTGATATCACATCTGGACTATGCCAATTCTTTATATTTTGGCATACCACTTTATCTCATCAAGAGACTGCAAATGGTACAGAACCAGGCTGCCAGATTAATATCCCAACAACCAAGATGGGAACACATCACTCCCACCATGAAAGAACTACACTGGCTTCCCATTCCACAAAGATGTGCGTTTAAGGTTGGTTGCCTTATCTTTAAAACTCTGTATGGTGCTAGCCCAAAATTTATATCCAGACTCGTTCAGAAATACGTACCTGCACGTAGTCTACGCTCTGCACATAAGAACCTCTTAGCCATTCCTCCCTATAAACGGAAACGAATGGGAGGCTGCAGGTTTGCAGTATTAGCACCCAGTTTCTGGAACACTCTTCCTTTGGACATAAGAACTTGTACTGAATTCACAAGGTTCCGTAGACTTCTTAAGACTTGGCTATTCACCCAAGCGTACAACTAGTTCAGACAATTGAATACAGGGGGCCCCAACAGTTCCTTAAGTTTAGCGCCAAGAAACCAACTGGTGTACGTGCGCTCTATAAGAAAGTTTAACATAACATAACAGGTACTCTATGTCTTCCACCAAAAATTTACATTTTTCTTTTCTTAGAGTTAGCCCTGCCTCCCTCAACCTACCCAAAACCTCTCTCAAACATTTGTTGTGTTCATCAATAGTCTCCCCAAACACAAGGATGTCGTCCTGGAAAATTTTTACTTTTTCTACACCCTTCAATACTTCTGTCATGATGCGTTGAAAGACGCTAGCTGCGGAAGACAGTCCAAATGGCAGTCTCCTCAATCGAAAGGTTCCCTCCATGGTGATAAAAGATGTTAGATCCTTACTCTCCTCATCAAGTTTGATCTGGTGGTAAGCACTCTTCAAATCTAGTTTTGAAAAGTACTTACCACCTCCAAGCAACAATAACAATTCATTAATGTTGGGAAGAGGAAAAGTGTCAGTTACGATATGCTGGTTAAGGCTGTGCAAGTCCACGCATAATCTCAACTTCCCATCACTTTTTTTACTGATAACCACTGGTGAAACCCATTCGCTGGCTTCCACCGGTTCAATAACACCATCTTTTAGCATTTGATCTAACAATTGTTTAACCTTCTCCCGCACTACAACAGGCACCCTTCTCAGTTTGTGCTTAACAGGAGTAGTACCTTTCTTCAAAATAATTTTTTGAGTGTACCCTTTAGTTCACCAAGATTCTTATTGAAAACCCCTTCCATTTCTCTCAAGACTTCATCCGTAGACATATCGGACAAACTAAGTATTTGTCCCTCCGAGTGCGGGTCTATTATTATGTGCAAGTCGAATTGATGTCCCCAACCAAGAATAGGAGGACCATCCTCCGCAACATAGACTTTGCCCACCGTAGATCTTGACTTAAACATAATGGTTGCAGTGAAGAATCCAAGAACATCGATCCTCTCTCCTTGGTATCCTCTAGGATCAATATCCCTAGGTTCCAGGTTAACTTCTGGCCACTCATTTTTCCACATCCATTTAGGCACAATGGTGTACAAAGACCCACAGTCCACCATCAGTTCAACTTGTTTGCCTTTAATGTTAAATTCTGCTTTTGGGCGTTTTCTTTTCCCTTCGCTGCCATTGCTAGGTAGGACCATCAATACACATTTATCTCCATCTCCATCTGAATTAGGATCTTCAGCAACAGCAACCCTTGAACGTTCTGTCGTCTTGCACATCCTAGCATAGTGCCCCCTACGTCCGCACTTTATGCAGTCTTGTTTGCTTGCAAAACACCACTTAGAATCGCTTGAGTGTACTAAACTGCCACATCTCATACAACCCTTTTGTTTCTTGCCTTTTTGTATTTTCTCGTTGCTTTTATTTGTCGTAGTCTTTATTGGCTGATCCTTCCGTCCAATAGCTGCAACTTCCTCCGTTATGGCATTCTTCTTGCTCATAACTAACATACACCTATTAGACTCTTCAACCACTTTCGCAATAGACAGCGCCTCTTTTAATGTTGGGTTTTTGCTGCCCATAACCTCTCTTGTGCCTTTCTGCTGTGGCACTGCACAATGAATTGGTCGCGAATAAGTTCATCTGTCATTTGCCCAAAGTTGCACTTGATGGACAATTCTCTCAATGCTGACACAAACTCCTCCATAGTCTCCTCTTGCTTCTGTGGCCTTGTATAGAACATGTACCTTGATAGCACGACGTTCTCCTCCTTAGCAAACCGCTTTTCCAGGCGTTGTTTTGCTTACATGAACACATCCTCCACCGGTTGGTTGTTATTACCCAACATCTGTGGTAAATATTTAAAAATGCGATGTGCTTCCTTCCCAATGGTACCCAGTAGAAGTGCTTTTTTCTCTCAGGAGAAAACTCTGCCCTGTCTAATGCAATTATGTAATTTTCAAACATGTCAATCCATTCCTCCCAAGGCATTGAAGGTTGTCCTGGTTGAGCCATGAATGACGGCGGAATTACTATTGAAGAACTTGCCATGTTGGTATTACAATTCAGCAATTCGCTTTTGATAATTTCCACTTAATGCACACACGAGCCACAAGAGGGCGCACTCCTCCTGAATCTTCCTTCAACGACCAAAGTTTATTACGTCGACTACCACCAGCAGAATCCTGACAGGTAATTGAAATGCAGCTACATTGGCGCTAATGCGTACTTAAGACGGTTGCTATACTCCGCCGTGTTTTATTAATAACCATCATGAGCATCCATTCTCTCTTGCTGCTCAATTCCGTCAAAACCTGTTCACACAGCTATTCTGCCTCACGCGTGCGCTTTCCTTTCAGCGCACCTCACGTTTCTCCTAAAGTGACTTATGTGCTCACAGACACTGTTCGCTTTATAAATGTAAAATTTTCCTCTAAATTTTGAGAAGGATTAATACGCAGCGCGTATTTCTGTCAGTGCGCTGAAGAGATGCCTTTCCCAAACGTATTCTCGCTCCCGCTGCCTCAGTTCGCTCCGCAAGCCAAAAGTCTCTTTTCTCTCACAGGAAATATTTTCACAAACTGCGCTGTAGTTTAACGCTTAAGATTACGCTGCTGCCCACAAAATACTACTGGGCGTATGTTCTCCTTACTTGAGTAATTTTACGTCTCTGTCTCCTCAAATTCGAAATTTTTCCTTCGCATCTCCTTCAAAACATCACTGTGAGCATTTCGTTTTTAGTGCTCATCTCCGGTAGACAGCTCACCCTATTGACTTGTTAGGGCGGCCGATCTCGTCCACCGTCCACGCTCCCTGCCGCTCTGGTGTCACTACTTTTGGCTGGCGATCGTCACCAAGAAATGTAGTGATGACACCGTGCAACAGAGTCTTCAGGAACAGGTATTTATTGAAGTACAGACAATACCTCAGAGCGACATGCGAGCGTGTTACAACTACGCCAGCCAAGGACCAACTGACGGTCATGGAACGGCGCAGCATGAACATTCTAACCTAACGGAATCGGGGACTGGACGCAGCCAAGTCCAAAAAGGTAATTATGACATCACTACACACCCCCTCCCTTCACCCAAGAAGCGGAAAGAAGAAAAGGAGAAGAAAAACAGAAACAGGATAAAGAAAATAAAAAGGAGATCATGTAAGTACATAGTCTGCCAAATAACTAGGCGGTCTGCGGTCACGGCAGGGGCGTAAGGACTCATGCCCTGCAGATGGAGATGAGGTAGCAGGCAAAAAGTTTTGGGCATCAAGAGAGAACCGCCCTCGTCCTCCTTTACCCCCACCACTCCCTCCATTGGTTTTAATTCCCACATCACTCAAAAGCCAAAAATCGTTAGCACATTTGTCAGAATTTTTTACATTAGCACCATCTACTTTCTGTGCAGTCTCCCTTCCTTTGCGAAACAAAGCTACCTTACGCTTGTTCCATTTGTTTCCATTTTCAACAAGAATATAGTTCTGGAATACTTGTTTTACCTTGAAAGGCCCCCAAAACTTGGACAGGCCACGGACTGTCCTGCTATGTCTTATTTTTACTAAGTCACCAATACAGATATCTGATGCTCTACTGCTATGGTCAGTGTCTTTCGCTACAGTTGAACTTGGTGAAACAAGCCATGCAGGTACAAGCTTAGTACCGGGTTTCCGCCCACGCATCTTCTCAAAAGGTGAAACCCCAGTTATACTGTGCACAGTCGTACGATGCGCTTACACCATTTCAATCACCATGTTTCTCACATTCTTCTGACTCTGGACTGCCATAGAAATGGTACCTTTAACCAAGCGATTGGCCCGCTCAACCATTCCATTGGCCTGTGGGTTGTACAAACTAATGCGATGGTGTGTAATACTGCACATGTCGAGGAAATCTCTCATTTCTTTCGAAACCAGTTGTGTTCCATTATCTGTGACCAGGACACGGGGAAGTCCCTCCTCTTGGAAGACCATTCTGAGTTTCTCTATGTTACTCTGAGTGGTGACTTCGGACATGAAATGCACGATGAGCCACTTAGAGTGCACATCTACCATAACCAATGCATTCTTAAGGTTTTCATCAACGCCGTGCATAGGTCCAATGAAGTCCAAACAAACAGTACTCCATGAAAATCCTGGATCTTCAATATGTCCAATGTTGGTCTTGTGACCCGTCTTGAGCCTCTTCTCGCTCTGAACACATACCTCACAATTTACCACCCATTCATTGATTTCCTCATCCATACCGGGCCACCAGAAATTTTCTCTCACACGTTTCTTGGTCAATGTTTGGCCTAGATGTCCCTCGTGAGCCAATGCTATTATTTTGCGACTGACAGCACAAGGTGGCACAAATTTGTCAGCCCTCATAAGTACTTTGGACTCACTCAAACTGAACTCGTCCAATATTTTTACAAAAGGTCTCACAGTTTGCCCCACTGTACTTTCCCTTCTACAACCCTCGATCAACATACGTCCTACCTCCTTAAGGGTTGAATCCTGTTCCATACCCGACTTCCACTCTTCCACAGTAATCGCTCCTCCAACACATTCTGCCACGTCACTCAAGGATGCAACAGCTCCCTCCTGTTCCCAAGCATTTTTCTCAGACACGCCAACACCCTTGCATAATGACAATCGAGACAGACAGTCTGCTTGAGCGTTTCTCCATCCAGATATGTGAGTCACCTTGTACCTATACTCCTGTAGGCGTGATGCCAGTCTGGCCAACCTTGCTGACCCCTTCCCAGCACCGCCTGGGCTCAGCACTTTGACTAAAGGCTTGTGGTCTGTGCGGATGCAGAATTCAATACCCCACAAGAAAGTCCTGAAATGTTACACTGACCATGCAGCAGCTAGAGCTTCCCGCTCTATAACTGAATAGTTACACTCGCACTCTGACAAAGTCCGTGATGCAAATGCAACTGTTCTCTCCTGCCCCTTAAAGTTTTGTGACAAGACAGCCCCCAGCCCACAAGCACTGGCATCAACCGTTAGAAAAGTAGTGAGTTTGGTGTTAAACGGTGCCAAGACACCTGCTTGAAGTCTGCAGCCCAAGCTTCAATCCCCAAGGTCATGCATGTGTATGTCAAACCACTGGATGGGTCTGCAAATGCAGCCACCATAATTAGGCAAGCTTGCCTGTGCTGTATATAGATGTGTAACCAAGTTATTTCCGTGTCCATCCTAATGTGTGCTTTACATTTAATGACACATGGTGAGATGGCTAGGTCTGGTCGATGCTGAGTCACAGATGTTGGATTTTGTTCCCACAATAGGGTTAATTTTACAAAGTGACGATCAGGAGGAACAGCACGATGTAGCAGTGCTGGATTAAACCCTGTCGAGGCCCCTAGGCAGTCGAAATTTCGGGGACTGCCTCGCAAATTACCTCCTAATGCTTTTTTAATTTTACCAGCCAACAATTTTAGTAAACCAATTTTATTTCACAAAACTAAACATTAACAATTATTAATGTTATTAAACAAAAAGTATTATTTTTTTAATTTAATAAACCAACAAAATTGAATATTAATTTTCCTCAATTTGTTTGTGGTGAAATCTTTCAGGATATCTTGGAAGTCTACCTTTTGCAAGACGTCATATTCAGTGGCCATAATGGCAAGTGAGTTCAGCTTTTCTTGTGTCATTGAAGATCGATGACAATTTTTCAGTAGTTTTAACTTCGAAAAGATTTGTTCACTAGTAGCGTTCATGATCATGAGACACCTATAAATTCTTAACACTGTCATAACATTTGGGAACGTTGATTGCACCATAGTTTCAAAAAACAGTTTGTACGATTGCGATGCTGGCGGGGCCCCTAAAAGGAGTGGGGCCCATAGGCCGTTGCGTAGTTTGCCTATTTGGTAATCCAGAACTGTGATGTAGTGCCTTATCTGAAAAGAAGGGAATGTGGTTGCATTCTTCAAGAGATCATTGGTGTCTGAGACGTACAACAAAGAACAGCTGTAGGGTCCAGAGACCTGGTTGTGCCATTACTGCTTGGAAATGTAACTTGATTCTTGGGCATTTGAATATTTAGCCAAAGATGGTAAGGCTCTGGGCGAACTCCTGGTTGGGTATAGGAATAGTTACTGACGCCTGAAAGCTTGATTCTTTGCTGAAATCACTGCCGTGAGGTGAACGGCTCTTACCTGTAGACACGCCGTGATGGGAACGGCCAGTAGTCTTTGCCACGCGCCGTGAGGGGAACGGCTGGACATCATTTTCCAGCAGCCCCGACGCCACTCTGACGCTACACCCGCGCCCGGAGGCGCGATAAAAGCACCGCCCACCTCCCGCAGCAAGGGACGCGCGCGCCCGGGCAAAGCCCGGGCCGAGGGCAGGCCCGTATGCGCTCGTCAGAAGCCGAAGGAGGCTGGGCTGGGCCAGGCTATTAACATCTATAGAACAGGACTGGCTGCGGATAAAGGACACTTGCCGAATTGGACTTGAACTGAGCCTGCCAGGTACTGGGTTAGATCCATGTAAAGAGGCCGTTAGAGGACAGGCCGGACATCTACTTTTTTCTTTTTACTGTCTGAAATCGATAGTCATGTCTTTTAGCCTTGATTACTGATGGTATTGTCTGATAACTGTTTTGGTTGCTATTAATTTGTGTTGTAAGGCTGGTTTTTTAACTTAATTAATCAACATGACAAAACCCAAGGTTGGCAAAGGGGTAGTAGGCACACTTAATGCCTTCTTATCAAGGGCTGAATTTGCGCTCATACACGAAATCGAATTAACTGAGCGCAGATTATCATTAGATCTGCAAGCGCCACCTAGTCAACATATCCATACCCCCAGTACTACGAGTGCACAAACGAGTCTGGTTGATGGAGCATTACGAATTAGCAGGTCAAACTCCCCATGCCCCGAGCTTGCCAACGGGCAGGAGATAACCGGCCGACAGGTTACCTCGGTCAAGCCAAATGTAGTCACGAGGGCCCAGAAATCCAAATCAAAAGGCGGATGCAGCTTTGCTCCACCGCCAAAGAAAAGGAAAGGGCAGGCAGCAACTAAGACACATAAACAAAGCCAATTTACATCTAAATCATTGGGTGGAAGGAGTAAGCAAGTGGATAGGGACCCCGCACATGTAGCAAATCAAGATATAGCTTCAGTAGACACAGTCTTCAAGCCGACTTTGACTTATAACCTGGAGGAGGGTTTTTGGGATAAATTGGAAACTATAATTACAGCACACTTAAATCCTATTTTTCAAAAGTTGACTGACATCGAGAGTAGGTTATCATGTTTAGAAAAACATTCACCTAGCGCCACTACACTGCCTACAGAGCTTAGGCCCAGGTTAAACATGTCCATGGGAGGAGCCAATAGAGGGGGTGCTTATAACCCGGAACCTTCTCAGAAAACTATGACACAGGAAGGGCCTCATCGAGGAAGTCCGGAAGACAACTGCCCGCAAATTACTGTGTCTTTGCTTCAGACAGATGGATTCCCCCAAAGTGTTTGTCAGTCTTTAAATCCCACAAACACTGAGCAAGTGAATAGGGTTCGTAATAAAGTCAATGAAAGGCCTCAAAGTTTAGGTACTTCTGTAGATCGTCATCTGGATCATTCACGTTCTAGTGATATAAACTTGAACTTACACCTGCCCCCAGAAACAACACCTTATATTGTTGTTCTAGCGAATGTTCCACCACTGTTGCCTGGTGATAAGGAAGACTGGCCATCTTTGAGGAATAAATCCCTGCATTTTGTAAACATAAAGACGGGTATAAACCTCAAAATTTTATTTTCTGAACTTAGGATGGCACGTAGGGTTAGGTGGATAGGGAGTGGGACAACTAATAAGACACTGGCGGGGGATTGTATAGTATTGACCTTCAGGCCACCAGGCCTGGTAAGATCTATATTAGATAGGATGGTTGACCAACCTATAAATGAGGCAAGGATTTCCATTTTACCATTAGGCTTCTTCTATCGACCGCCCAGATTGCAATACTATTTAGTGGAAGAAAATAGTACTTCAAGGACAAAACAGTATCCACAGTTTCCACCCTGGTTTCATGAAAATCGTTTTGAGCCATTAAGTGGTCTCGTAGACATAGACTGACTAAAGCAAAAAACGAGTATATTAGAGGACAAAGTCCACGTATCTGAGATCACCCCAATATATGTGGCAGTGTTAAAGAGCATATATCCCTCGTAGACCCTAAATATAACTATTGCCCCACGCAGCTGTTCCTTACCAAAGCTTTGGAAATGACAGGGGCTACCAGGACAGATCTGACTGCTGCCCAAGTAGAACGACCATCGAATAGTGGGGATGGCAACTTCTCAAATTTGCGAAATTGCCAAACCAATAGCCTTAGCCTCCGTTTAATTTCTTGGAACGTTGCGGGTATCTCACGAAGGCTACTGGACGAGGTATGGGTCCAGTACGTTAAAACGTTTGATATTATCTGTATACAGGAAACCTGGAGTAGGGATGATTTCTCTATGGACGGATACAATACATTAACCGTCCAAGCTGAACCATCATCGGCGGGGAAGGCAAAGGGAGGCCTAGCGACCCTAATCTCGGTACAGTACAAGTCATTAAGAATAGAAAAAGAAATTGACTCCCCATGGTACCAGTTGATTTTGTGTTTTAACTTGATTAATGTACCTATATTATTAGTCAATTGGTACTACAATATTTTCGATACACAGAATTCTGGGGTTATTAACTCACTTGATTTGGAGATTGTCAAGGTAGCAGGAAGGGTTTCCCCTTTGTGTATTATTTGGGTACGAGATTTTAACTGCACCCTATGTCAGCATAGTGGGAGTAAGGTTTGTGGGTTGGTAGATACCAATGACCAACCTTTGGCACACTTTAAACATACCACACAGGGTGATGCGTTGAACTCTAATATTGTAGTGAGCGACCTTCGTATGATTGACACTTTGGTTAGTACCCCATTGGTGCAAATCCGACATATCGGGGGGGTCATGTAAGTACAATTGATTTTATGTTGATCTCTAGTAGGTATTCACACCTTGTCGATAATTTTGCAGTCGAACCTAACCCTGCTAGTGACCATAACCCCCTTACTGTCTCTTTACATATTGTGGCGCAAAAGGGTAAGGTCTCCGACTGTTTAACAAAATATAATCATAATCAAGGGATAAGGCTAAAATGGAACATGATAAATCATAAGGATTTTGAGGAGTCTATTATTAAAACGAATTTAACACAAATAATGACCTGTCTAACCGATACACCACAGCCAGATGTAATAATAAAATTTTTTGAAACTATCTGTGATGATGTGGCCAAGAGTTTGTTTAGACCAGCGAGAAAAGGTAGCCTCCCTGAAATAAGATGGTTTAATGCCGAGTGTTCTGCGGTGCAAAATAAACGGAAGAAGGCATTACATACAGTCCCCCATGATAGGGATATGATAAAGGCAGCCAGGCAGACCTATAAAAGGGTAATTGAGCAGAGAAAGGATGAATTGAGAAGACAGGCTTGGGATGATCTCGAAAGAGCAAGTGCCCTGAAGGACTCTAGGAGTGTCTTGGAGGTGCTAAATTGCCCACTCTTCACCAACGAGAAAAGGGCCATGGAAACTAACATAACTGGGGTGGCCTGGGAGAACCACTTCACTAACATATTCAACCCAAAGAGTGTCTCACTAAGCGAGTGTGAGGAGGAAATAAGTATCAACACACAAACCGCACAACAGCTTAGCACATCACTTTCATTAAGTGAAGTAGAGGCCCTGAGAAAGGGTATTCCCCTAAAAGCCCCAGGGCCAGATGGTGTGCCCTTGGACCTATTTAAAAGCAACCCACAAATATGGGCCCCACTGTTACTTAATGTTTTTAAAGCAGTAATTGTGGGACGTATTCCATCATCGTGGAAAAAAGCAGTGATGGCGCCAATTTTTAAAAAGGGAAATAGAAATGACCCCACATGCTACAGACCAATTTCGTTAATAGATGCTTCATGTAAGCTTTTGGGGCGGGTAGTCCTTGCACGCCTGGAGTTATGGGCCAATACCTCCGGCCTTATAGTGAATACCCAATTTGGCTTCAGGAAGGGAAGGGGAACGACCGAGCAATGCCTTAACCTGTCTATGATTATGGGCAAGTACATGAAGGCCAGGGGTGTTTCGATTAACTTGGCCTTCATGGACTTGTCCAGTGCCTTTGACACGGTCTGCCGTGGAAAATTGTGGTTATTAATGGATACCATGGGATTTGAGGAACCGCTTGTTACCCTGTTGCGCAGACTTCATGCATCTTATCTTCTTATCTTATCTTAATGGTGACTTATAGAGCGCTCGTTCACCAATTGGTTTCATGGCGCATCTACTACTGTAGCTATCCGGTACGTCCCGGGGGGAGAAAAGACCAATCCAATTGCATCAACTGAGGGAGTGCGCCAGGGTTGTATATTGGCCCCCTTCTTATTTTTAGTATATACAAATGGTTTAGAGCACTTTTTGTTACAACAACAATTGGATTTCCCAAGAATAGAAGGTAAACGGGTACCTTTAGTGTCCTACGCGGACGATACAGTCCTGATGACTTTAACAGCTAACAGCTTACAAAAATGTCTGAATGCATTTAATGAGTTTATGACAGGACTGGACCTTAAGGTTAATTTTAGTAAATCTTTTATTATGACCTGTGGCCCAACCAAAACTAAAACATGCAAATATATAGTAAATGATACAGTTATTGACAAAGTGCCAAATTTCACCTACTTGGGGAATCTTTTTAATAATAAACTGAGCTGGGACCACTTGATCATGACGAGGCTCCAACAAACTAGTAGAACTATAGAGGGGCTTTTTCGCTTTGCCAGCAAACTTGGTCATAAGCCGATAGCTGAATTGAAAACATTGTATAAATCTAAATGTCTGTCAGTGGCCACCTATGGTGCGGGAGTATGGGGATACCACAAAAGTACACAGATTCAAATATTAGAGAATACATTTTTAAAACGACTTTTACTTATCCCCAGTAGTTCCTCTACTTCATTTTGTCATTCTGAAGTGGGCTTAGAATATGTAACTGACAGAATTCATATTGCCCCTTGCTTCTATGGGGGAAAATCTGGACCTCAGAAGATTTACTATTCTCAAGAGGCATTTTAAGGGATTGTATGAATCTTGACAATGCAATGGCGGTCCCCTGGCTTCGTTATGTTAAGGAAACTTTTTACAAGATAGGCCTTGAAGATTTTTATAAAAACCCGGAATCTATTCAACCCAATGTGAAGATGGTTATTAAAAATGCGTATTATACGTTTTTAAGCTTGTCTAACCAGGGCAGTAACACAGTGGATCGTGCTTTATTAAATCAGCAACAATTTTATTTGTCTTTTACCACCCAGGTTTACTCATGTTTCCTAATGACCAGATTTCGTTTAAACACATTGCACTTTCTTGTGGCTTTTCCGAAACAGGGGGGATGGTGTGAGAGACTTACCCCCTGTCCGTGTAATAACATAGCCCAGCAGAGCACAATGCAGCTTATGCTCTTTTGCACACTTTATAAAGACCCAAGAGCCTGTTTTATTAAGCCCATTTTGAGGGATATTCGTCCCTGTTCTTATAAAGAGGGTTTTAACTATCTGAGGTCGCTATCAACTGTTACTATTTGCAGCTCTGTGCTTAGTTTTATTAAAATCTTTTTCTTAATTAGGAAACGCTATGAATTGTGAATAGTTTTATCGAATTTGCTTGACCTGGAATTAACTCTTGTGCACCGTTTTTTTAAATTTTATGTATTTTAAAATGAATGTATGACCCTTCTGTGAATTGTGAATAGTTTCATCGAATCTGCTTAACCTGGAATTAATTCTTGTGCACTGTCTTTTAAACATTATGAATTTTAAAATGAATGTATGATCTTTTGTAAACTGTTATGATTCATTCGAATCGAATAAAGTTATTTGACTGACTGACTGAATAGTTACTGTGATGTTACTTTATTTTTGCGGGAAGGTATGCTTTGTAGTATTAATTTGTAAAATATAAAAAATAACAATTAATAAGGACCCCACCACTGTCTGTGTTGAATGTTGGGTTTGCCGTTGGCAAGGCTGCCTAGATTTGATTCCAACACATTCTGCTTTCTTCCAATTTCCTACACTTTCGATCTCCTTGTGTTACTCATACAGGTTTTGTCCATCCCCCTTTATAGATCCCGGCTACAACCAGCTCTAGCCACCTGCAGTGTGGGTGTTGAATGCATTTGCACAATTTAATAGAATGTGCAGCAGCAAGGTGGTCTCTTTCTTTCTCTCAAAGTAGGAGCGAGTTTCGTCAATAAAGGGAGGCGTGTAGGTTGAAAGGGGCTCTTCTTACCTGCTGATTTTGGTTTGTCTCTGAACCGACACTTCTGGTTCACACTCGTGGGAATCAGGACCACCTGTAGTGAACTTAATTTGTGCTCTCAGGGCCGCAGAGATTTTGTAGACACTGGGGCAGCTAATTTACTTTCCTAACTTCAATCCTAGAAAATTTGGGAAAAGTGCAACTTTATCCCGAATGGTCTGGGGGTGGGGGGCGTGGGGGGGGGGGGTTATTTTCTATTGTAATTCCATTCATGGAATGTTTTGGGGTAAGTTAAAAATTACCCAAAGATTATCAAACAAGGATGAATGATGAATGTAATGTATGCAAGTGCGCACTTCACAACAGGTATGCGCTTGCATCCCAACACACAGGTACCTTCATAGAAAATCCATTCATCTGGTACATGCGTCTTGAATAGCATGCCAGGACAAGAAATCTCAATACGGTTAAGGGTGATCAAAATAGCACCTCAGTACCATCAAGGAACAGAGCGAGAAGCAAGTACAGGTGTTTGAAGAAGAGACATAGCCATCCGTCCGCTCTTTGTCTTGTACTGCTAGCTTTATTTGATGTTGTGTATGAGAGCTTTCAAATATAGTACACCATAACATACGTAACATAACATAACATAACATGGAGATAAACTGGCAGAAGGCAGGCACTGGATATATATTTGCAAGGTATGTTGACTTTCATTTATCAATTCGATAAACAAAAGATTATGGGGCTTATTCACCACCACCTTGCGCCGCCGGTGCGTCACTTTTAATATGGGCTAAAAGTGACCTACTGACGACGGAAGGGTATTGTAAATAATCCCCTATGTGTCTTTTATTAAGACAGGGTCAGTTACCCTTGCCCACATTGCCCAGCAGATGCACGGGGCTATCCCATAATTTAAAGGTTTGTCTTTCAGTAAGAGAACATTCAGAAACCCTGATCCATGTTATGCTTGTAGTGTTCAGCTATCACCCGAGAGGAAAGATATATTGTCTCCCCTTTTGAGTGTACACACAGTTTAGAAATATATGTTCTCTTACTACTCTACGTAACATAATAAAAATTCATATAAAAAAAGAGTCAAAGTAATCTTGTACTTGAGGACTCTTACGACGAAACTGAATTATGTATTGCCTGATCAAATTTTGTGAAATAATTTTTATACTTGAAAGAAAGTGTATAATAGTAAATTAGTCAATATTATAGTATAGTAGATATACATAGTTTTTAAATTGGTATAATGACGATTTTCTTTGTGGCAGTCTATATTTTTTTAATTAATTGATATGCTTAAAGATTAAATATTATTTGTTTCACATATTTTACTGTTTGTATATATTTTACTGTCTGTTCACCAATCAAACTAACTAAATGAATTAAAAGTAATTGTGGAGTGGTTTGTGAGGGAGGTGTGGTCACATTGGTGAAGAGTTGGCTGGTCAGTTCACCATGGCTGCTGAATAGCTGAGGACCCGGAGCCAGGTTACCGGTGGACTCCAAGTGACTTTTCAGTGAGACTAACTAATGAGAAAGGCACCATGTGCCCGACTACGGGTTGGTTGGAATTCCATAGGAAGATTCCCAGTAGCCGGAATTACGGTTAATGGATAGAATCTCCAAATGGAATTCCTCCAGTTACGAGTTAAATTCCTTGGAATGGGGATTAACTTAGTGGACACGGAATTTCCATACAGAATTCTACTGGTATTCTTTATTTCGCGCACACTAAGGCTCCCAGTTACCACCTGCTCTGACCACAGCTCACAGTTCTAGGCATGTTTATGGGGAGATAAAGTTGGGCTGCCTTGCATCATTTTTTTCATGGAACACGTTGCCAAAAAAATAACAAAGACAGCCTGGTACCATCTTTCTCTTCCAAAGAAAGTCAAACCATCTCTTTACATACATTAATAAAAACATCAGATGGGAACCAAGTAATCGAAGCCTAAGTGCTGTTCTGTTGTGCTGCTTTGGCTGTGTTCCCCACTTTACCACTTTCTGGGGTATATTTCATGGAGATCTGTGGTATTACAGGGGAACTGGATAAACAAAATCTCAATGATAGGCGATGACGTAATTCACCACTTGTGATATACATCTTTTGGAGCTAAACTGTTCTTCTTTACATAGTATACCTAATGACACTATTGTGTTAGATTCCACCTATAGGCTGTTATTTTCACTACTGCCCGGTCACTGAAATTGAATGACCATGATCAAAAACGTTACAAAAATCGTAACTTCTTTGGCTTGACAAAATAAAGTGTCATGTCAAATCCGTGTATATTGTTACATATGAACATACTGAAGAAAAGAAAAGAACATTTTATTTTATTGAACCATTGGACGTTTGGAACACCAGTGAAACATTTTTATTGACTGAACTAGTACGCACCATGTATATAAGTAAGAAAAAAAATCTAGTATTACTAACCTAACTGTACACAGGCAAGGCACTTGGACTAGTTTCAGGGGGAGGTAGCAATTTCTGTGTTAATTCGAATTACATTTAGACATATACCTTTAACAGCATGTCCAATGAGAATATTAAAGTTGACAACAAGCAATAGGTATAAAGAATTTACACGTGGTTCTAAATGAACTCCCTAAAAGCAATTATCTAAATCTGAAACCCGAGTCCATGGTTCTGTGCTAGTCAAGGGAACCGTCCAAGATACTTAAGGGAAGTCTTCCTTAGATACTGTTGTGAGATTACAGTAAGTACCCAACATGGGATGTCAGCACTCCATCAAAAACAGACAAATCACTTTTTGAACTCTGTCCTGAAAAACATCTCACTTATACAAAAAGAACACAAAATATATTAGTGAAATGGAAAAGTAGGTGGTTTGTAGCCAACACAAATGGAAAAATATACATATTTGGAGTACTCACGGCATTTTCTGAAAAAGAGAATGAACGTGAAAAACTGAGAAGTGATTTGCATGTGCTTGACCCTTATCTGTGATGGCACAGACAAGCTAAAAACAATAGAGTGGAATGTGGCCAAGAGTAGATACCAGCGGCTGAGATTAATTCAAGAATTCAATCCATGACTATTTGGTCTGTGACACTGAGGGGCTAGAGCACAAAAGGCCTAATCACGAGTGTCCTTATAATCCAGATGGGCCAATCACGGGATTCACTATCTCCATTGGGATTACAAGTAACTGGAATGCACCTTGCATTCTTGAACTTTATACCAGACACTTGTCTGCGAGGAAACCCTCAGGAAACATGGAGGTATCGACATAGAAACACCAGTTCCTGCGCAGTATCCCTCATTACCTTCTAATCAGCAGTAACTTTCACCCTTGGGTTTACTGGTACCCACTGTACATGTAGTTTCAGAGGACCCCAAAAAGTGAGGCAGGGAAGAACAACGAAGAAAGGAAGATAGAGAGAAAGTGAAATGGAGACCGAGAAAGGGAACGTAAGAGAGTGGAAGAGACACAGATGGAAAGCAAGAAAAAGACAAGCAAAGAAAAATGGAGGGCTAAAGAGGGGCAAAAGTAAGAAAGGAAAGAGAATGAGACGAGATAGGAACGATATTTACTACATAACAAACAATCCCAATTCACTTAAAATTCAGTCTCAATTTTTAGACAGAGCATTTTTTAATTGCTTAAAATGTTGCCCACCATTGAACAACCTGCACGAAATCTTCTATGGAGGTTGTTTTTCAACCTATGTTTGATAACTGCAAGTTTGGTGTAGTCTAGTCATGGGTGAAATGTCATTTCCATTCAAAGTGCCTCAGCAAATGTATCGTGAAGCATAACGCAAACCAGTGTACTGCTCAGTGCCAAATTTCACATAAGGTAATAATATAGGCCAAACAATGTCTTTTTTTGCTAGGCGTAAATCCTTTTAGGGATTTTGAAAATCCTTCAAAGAAAAGTGTATTAAAACGATGTACTGTCCATTATCTGTGGACCCAGCACTGCTGTTCATTAAATTCTTCTGGCAATCTGTAAATGTTGAATGTGGCTGCCTTGAAGTCCCAGTGGATTAGGCCTCTGGACCATGAATCTGAATGTGTAATTTTAAGGCATAGAAATATGCTAAGTCCTAAGGTAGCATGATTTGATATTTGTCAGATAGAGCATATATTTCCAGTGCAGAGAATCATTGTATTAATTATTATTTTTTCAAATGGATTCACCGGCCAAGGTATGCAAAAGTCTTGAAGTCTTCATGTATTTAGAATTAACAGGAAATTATCCCTTTTAGGTGCACGGATCTGAGAACCCAGATGACTGGATGCATATCTGGCAGGTCATTTCTTTTGTGTATCATATCGAGTATGTGCTGAACATAGATGTGGCCATGTAGCATTATGACTATGATCCAGCTTTCTTATCTTCTTTTAGATCACTAGTCATCCCTCTTGGGCTATTTGCCATTCTATTGGCTCTTGTAGGAAATTGGGGTATTAGTTGAGGAGGGTAGGTGCCCACCTCAGGTAATGACTACAATCTACCGCTATAGCTTGGGGCAACCAGAGGGACTCTAAGCCCCAGCCTGCTTTGTGCCAGGAGGTGCCAGCATCACCTGACCTCATGCTCTTAAGCGCTTTGAACTCCCACAGCACAGGACTCCACTATAGCTTGGGGCAACCAGAGGGACTCTAAGCCCCAGCCTGCTTTCCACCAGGAGGTGCCAGCCCCACCTGACCTCGCACTCTTAAGTGCTTCGAACTCCCGCAGCCTGGGATGCACCCGGGCATTGCCGGGCAAAGCCCTGGCCCTACTTCGCCTGACATCGGCTGGGCTTGGCCGCCCCTCTTGGCTTCATATCTGGAGCGGGAAACATCCTGAACAACGACTCCGGAACCCGGAGTCACAAAAGCAGAACTCCGCCCTGCCCGAACAACGACTCAGCCTTAACCCCGCATGTGCGTGGTTAAGGCTGATTCGGTCTAGTGTTCGGGCAGCGCGGAGGTTCCGAGGACGTCGCAGAGGAACAGGTAAGAGGGGTTAATTTTCAGGGGGTGGTGGGGGTTTAGGATTAGATATTAGGGGTTCGGGGTTTAGTTTTAAGGTGCGGGAATTAGTTTAAAAAGTGTTGAGTTGGTTATTAGGAGGTGGGGGTAATCGTGATTATTTTTAGGGAGGGAGAATTAGTTTTATGGGGGTTGAGTTTATTTTTAAGGGGTGTGGGTGATCGTGTTTATTATTAGGGAAGGGGGAATTAGTTATTAGGGTTTGTGGGTGATCGTGTTTATTTTTAGAGTGGGGGAATTAGTTTTAGGAGGGCGGGGGATTGGTGTTAGTATGCAGGGGTTGGGGGTTTGGGGTTAGTTTTTAGGGGTTTGGGGTTAGTTTTTAGGGGTGTGCGTGATCGTGTTTGTTTTAAGGATGTGTTGGTGATCGAGTATATTTTTAGGGTGGGAGGAATTAGTTTAGTGTGTGTGGGTGATCGTGTTTATTTTTAGGCTGGGGGAATTCGTTTTTAAGGGGTGGGGGATCGGGGTACTAGTTGGAAATAATTTTTTTTAACACGCATTCCTTTACCACGAAAAATCGTGGTAAAGGAATGCGTGGTAAAAAAAATCGTGGTTTAGACAAGGTCGTGTTTGTGACCTCGTTGTTAGGGAAGTCGTGGTTGGGGAACTCGTTGTTCCAACATACAACCATCTGGAGCGTGTATAAGGTACTGTTTCTGTGCTTTGTTCTACATCTCTGTGATTGCTTTATCTGGAGAATTGTGCCTGGCCTTGTTTAATATCAGTTGAGCATGAGGAAAAGAAAGGTTACCCCCTTGAAACTTTCCCCCGCATGTGGCACATCAAGCTATCACGATTGATGAATTCTTGACACGTGCAGTGTGGGTAGTGTCAAAGGAGATTGAGATAGCTAAGAGAGGATTATCTCTGATGGGGGACAGCTCTGTACTTGTTCCTTCATGTCCCAACCGTCCATCTGCAGACTTCTTTGAGTGCTATGTGCACCATAACTCTGAGGCGGGGTGCTCGACAGAGGGAGTACCAATAGCAGCCTTTGCATCTTCAGTTTCGGTGGCACAGGTCAGCTCTCCAGTTGACTCATCCCGTGAGCCCATACAAACCTGTTCAAGCCCCAAGAATAAACACAGAAGAAGGGCCCCGGTGCCCAAAAATGGGAGCCCTCATACTCATGTGGCCACGCAAACTGAGCGACTGGATCAGTTTTATTGCCGCAAGGGAGCCTAGTCTGATGATTGTGTGAAGGAGTTAAATTATGCTTTTAGTGCCAATATGGTGCCAATCCTCTTAAGGTTAACAAACATTGAATCAAGTTTGTCGCAGATTATGGAATTGATGACTTGTGCTGGGGACCCAACTCCTGGAACTAGCCGGTTAAACCCTGGTTTATTTAACAAGCCCTTCAACGTCTACCCACGGGCAGTGCAAGAGGATGTTACTAGGTTAGATCTTCCTATGGAACCACCCCAGCCTACTAGGGCTCTGTGTAATGCTCCCCCACCCCTGCTGGCCCCTCAGTCCCCATTTCAGGCTCTACCTTAGGCCCCATCTCAGGCTCTTGTTCCCTTAATATGGCTCATTCCATCTATCCTAAAACAGGGACTGTAATCTGCCTACTGCCTGACACTATGCCGTATGTCATGTTTTTGTGTAATGTCCCTCCTTTGACCAGGCCAATGTCAGAATCTTATGAGGAGCATAAAAATAAAGTGGTACATTGGCTACACAAGCATTCTAACCTGAGGACACAGATATATGGTGCCAACTGGTTGGGCCTAGATGTGAAGAGGTGGGCAGGGGATTGTGTGATGATACATTTTAATTGGCCCTCCATTGCGGCACAAGTCCTGACAACCCTAGGCTCATTTAGATTGCTCAGACTGACTAACATTAAGCCTCTTCCTCTTGATTTGTTTTACAAGCCAGAAACAGTCTACATGAACATAAGGAAACAGGCTCTCCAGGGGCAGGTCCCTCAGGATAGATGCCCATCTGCTCCTTCCGTAACCCCTGCTCTGTGGTCTGAGGTTTGCCCCTTTAAGTAATATGGAGGCATGTGACTGAATTAACCATTCTTACGTGCAGTTGCCTCCTGGTGTCCCTCAGACCTCTTTTTTTCCAGCTGGTATATCGGCCAATAACACTCAAGAACGTCTATTGCTAACTTAGAATATTGTGGGTCTGTCAGCCAAATTCAACGACGATCACTGGGTCAGGCAATACCAGGTGATCTATCTCCAGGAAGCGTCGGAAGAGTTAAACCGTTTTTCCCTGGAAGGGTATAAAAATTATATTACCCCAGCAGTGGCCATGGTCGCCGGGTGGGCTAAAGAGGGTTTGATTACTTTTGTCTCATTGAACATAGGTGGGAAAATTAAGGATCTAGCCTGGGATTCCCATTTACTACAAGTGCTGAAGTTAACTGTTCATGGCTTCACATCTTTTGCTCTAATTCATTTTTATAATGCCAAAGCCTGGATGGATGAGTTATCTAGTCTTAAATCCCTAAATGTAGCTATGGACACCTTGTCAAGTAATAGGCATGGGTTGGACAAAGTAATTCTAGTTGGTGATTTTAATTGTCATCTTTGCGAGTCCCCTTTGGTCCTAAATAACACCATGCCCAAATGCTTGTTGGTAAATGGGTTACATATGCTGCACACCAGGGTAGGCTCTGAGTTAAATGCATTGTTAAGCAACCATAACATTGTCTACTACTTGGATAAACTTGCAAACTCAATCAACTCCTGTATTTTACCTATCTTTAAGGATATGGGGTGCACCTCCATAATTGATTTAATCTTTGTGTCAGCTCCCCTGTTCTTTTGCATTTCTAACTTTAGTATAGTACACAGCCCTTTTAGCAATCACAATCCCCTTTCTCTAGTGATTGGTAAGATATTGGGTGGTGTTAGGATCCCCCCTGAGATTCAGGGAGTACTTATTCCAAAAGATCAGGGCACATGGTTAAGATGGTCACAGGTGGACAGCACAAACGTTAAAAATTCTCTCTTCTCAGGGTGCAAGCATGAGATCCTTACATGCTTGGATCTAGGTGCCTTGGTGGGTCTATTTTATCTGTGTTTGAGGGTATTTCACTTAAGGTCTTGGAATTATTTGAGGCCCCTGTGTCGAGTATCAGGTCCCATTAATCTAAATGGTTTAACCGTAAATGCTCCAAGGCCTTTGGAGTTTGAAGCAAGCCTTACAGCAGGCACATAGAGGCAAGGATTGTGTGGTGGCCTGTCGTAGGGTGTATAAAGTAGAACTCGCAGGCTGTAAGAACAGGCTAAGAGAGAGCGCCTGGGATAATTTAGTCCAAGCTTGTGATTTTAAGGACAGCTCTTTATTTTGGCGAGTAATAAATAGACCTTGTCTAGCAAGTGATAACGCTCCAGCTCTATGCCATCACATTACTGAGCAGCAGTGGGTGCCACACTTTGAAGGGGTCCATAACTGTGTACCAAATTGAGATAATGTGAATTTGGGTGTGTTTTTGGGGGGAAGAACTAATATTGCTTTTAAGCTAGAGGAAGTTAGCAAGGGCATTCAGGTGCTCTCACGAAACAAGGCCCCAGGACGTGATGGGATTGCCTCGGATTTGTTTTTGAATGATACTAAATTGTGGGACCCAGCCTTGACAATGGTTTTAAATGCCACAGTTAGGGAGGGTCCCCCCTCCTCGTGGTCTACTTCTGTAATTGTCCCTATATTTAAAAAAGGTGACAAAGATACTCCCCAATGCTATTGCCAATTTCCTTGATTAATGCAACAGTGAAGGTCTTGGGCAGAGTGGTTTTAGATAGGCTGATGGGTGGGTGGTTGAGAAGAATATAATTTCAGATGCCCAATACGGTTTCAATCCTGGAAGGTCGACCACAGACCAATGTTTGAACTTATACCTGGTCATAAATAAATATGCCAGCGCCCGGTCAGAGTCAATCCACCTGGCCTTTATGGATTTGACATCTCCCTTTAATAGGGTCAACTGTGAGAAATTGTGGTGTGTACTTCTCACGAGGGAGGTGGATTCTAACATTGTGCTTCATTTAAGAGACTTACATGCCAACACAACAGCATCAGTGCGATACTCTCAGGGTTTGGCCCGCACACAGCCATTTAGCACAAGCACGGGGGTTCAACAGGGGTGCATTCTTGCCCCCTTTCTGTTTACGCTATATGGTAATGGGCTGGAGCGTACCCTTGTTTCTGTGGGGGCTGGCTGCCCTAAGGCTGGGTCAAGACCGCTTCTGGTATTACCTTACTCCGACAATGCGGTCCTCATGGCGAGGGCCGCTGTGGATGTGCAGCAGTTACTGGACAAGTTTGTAGACTTTATGGCCAGTTTGGGCCTTGGGGTTAATTACTCCTAATCTTATGTGATGGTAATGGGCTTGAGGAGTACCAGATCTAAAACATTTAAAGTGGGCACTGTTAGAACTGGGGGTCTCTAGTTGGCAATGGTATACACCTTTGACCAAATAGGGACCCTTGCTTCTAGTCAGGGTAAGGGGGATACACTACTAAAATAAACCCTGCTCACCCCCTTGGTAGCTTGGCACGAGCAGACAGGCTTATCTCAGAGGCAGTGTGTTAAGCATTTGTGAACACATACAGTAATACAGTGAAAACACTACAGATGGACACCACATAGGTTTTATAAAAATAAGTATTCTTTATATAGACTTAACACAAGACCACAAACGACCAAAAAATCCACAATACTGTACTCAAAATAGACTTAAAAGATGGTAGAAGTAACTTAGTTCAAGTTGATGGTAAATGCGACACGTTTCTCTCAAAAGTACCTGGGATGCGTAACGCAAAACAAACAAAGGGTCCGCAGGGAGGACGATGCGGCGAGCAGGCGCCTCGATGCGGTGCGACGATCCGGTGCGATGTGATGAAAGTGCGCCCTTGATGCGATGCGATGATGTGAAGACGATGCGTGCACGCCCGACGGCCGTGCAGCGAACTCTGTATCTTTGGAGCCGCGACAGGCCCTGCGACACGCTTCTCCAGTGATGCGACAGCAGGCAGCTGCGACGGTGACAGGCTTCTTGGGGGATGCGATGGCGACCCTTGTGGTAGCGACACGCTTCCCTGTTGATGCGACGGCAGGCAGTTGCGACGGCAACACGCTTCTCCGGTGATGCGACGGCAGGCAGCTGCGACAAAGGCACGCTTCTCTGGTGATGCGGCGGCGGCCTCTGCGGCGGCGACACGCTTCTCCTGCGATGCGACGGCAGCAGCTTCGTCAGCGACATGCTTCTTCTTGTTGCGTCGCGCTTCCAGCTCCCAGCGACACGCAGGCTTCTGCAGACACAATCCCCAGCAAGGGAATTCAGGAGGGAGCTGGTGGTGAAGTCTTGTAGCCCTGAGACTTCAGCAGGAGGCAAGCTCTAGTTCAAGCCCTTGGAGAATATTCTGCAATATGATGAAAGTTCTTTAAAAGTTCCTTCTCCTTTCCTTGGCAATGAAGACCACTGCAGGCCAACCCAGCAAACAGCACACTGGCAGAGGGGCAGTCCAAACTCCTGCAGCTTCCTTGGTTCTTCTCCTTGGCAAAGGTTCGTCTTGTTGTTTCCAGAAGTGATTTAAAGTCTTGGGGTCTGGGCCCCAGTATTGATACCCATAAATCCTTTGACCTCTGAAGGCAGAGGGTCCTGTACCTAGTCCAAACCAGTTCTGGGTGCATCCTGCCAGTGCACACCCTCTTCCTTTGTCAGTGTGGGCCAGGGACATCAGACACACCACAGGAGGTGGAGCCAGCATTGTGGAAGGCAGGCACAGCCCTATTCAGGCCCAGGTGCTACTCCTCCCACCACTCTACATGCAGATAGGTCTATTCAGCCCTGTGCTGACTCACCCTGTCTCCTGGAGCCCCCAGCCCCTGTCACTCACAAAACCAGACATACAATACACAAGCTAGCAGAGGCAGGCTGGATGGTTTAGGCAAGAAAATACCTACTTTCTAAAAGTGGTATTTTCAAACACTGAATGTTAAAACCAACTTCACTAAAAGATGTATTTTATCATTCTGAGTTCAGGCATACTAAATTCGTTTTTCTCCATGTTCCCTGGGTCAGTTAGAATTATAAGATGTTATAATCAAACTGCCCATTCTGGCCTATGGGGACAGGTAGCCTTGCAATAGTGAAAAACGAAATTGGCTGTAATTCACTATCAGGACATGTCACACACACCAGGGCATGTTCTACCTTTTACTTACAATGCACCCTGCCCTTGGGCCTACCTAAGGGGTGACTAATATGTAGAAAAGGGAAGATTTAGGGACTGGCAGGTGGGTGCACTTACCAAGTCGACATGGCAGTCACAGACTGCACACAGGCTCTGCAATGGCAGGCCTGAGACACACTTTACAAGCTGCTTCTGTGCGTGGCACAGCCAGTGCTGCAAGCCCACCAGCAGCATTTGATTTACAGGCCCTGGGCACACCTGGTGCACTATGCTAGGGTCTGATAAGTAAATCAAATAATCCAATCATGGAGTCACTAATCAATATATCAATTTACCATTGGGAGCACTTGCACTGTGGCACTGAATAGCAGTGGCACAGTGCCCAAAGCATCTAAACCAGCAAAACATATCAAAAACAGAGGAGGCAATCAGTAAAAAAATGGAAGGGAGACTCACGCCAATGGTACCAGGTCTAACAGGCACTCATACCCTGGCTAAAGTCCCAGGTTTTTCTTATCTTGAGATATTTTTTGACTCCGATACAAATTTGAAGCCCTTGATTGAAAAAAAGACAATAGAGCGCATCAAGGCGAATGCCACTGTCATGAGTTTTGCTCAGAAATTGGGGACCCGCCCACACAGAATCCTAACTAAGGTTTAACAGGCTAAGAGTGTTTCTAAGGCCCTATATGGCAGTAATGTCTGGGGTTACACTAAAGTGGACAGCATCCAGTCCACTGAAAATAAGTTCCTAAGGCGTGTGCTGCAAATCCCTCAAAATACCCCGGCATCTTGTGTGTACGACGAGTTGGGAGTACAGAATATAGGACATATGATTGCAGTTAGGCTCTTAATATGTTGGATAAAGATCTGGACTAGGGAGGAATCCCACCTGAACAGGCTGATCCTCAAGGACTGTCTATCCCTGGATCATGCTGCTAAAATACAGTGGATTACATTTATTAAGAATGTTTTTCAGCAGTCTGGGTAGGCGGGATTTATTTTATAGCCCCCAGACCTTAAATACTGCAGAGATGAAGTGGGTGAGGGAAATTGTTTAGAATGCAAGTTTTTAAGTAGAGAACAGTCTGAACTGTTGAAACCTATGGTAAGGTGGCACATGTTATTAAAAAACAGCTCAGTCCATGGAACCGTACTTTATTGTGAAGAATGGCAGGGACAGATTTCTTTTGACCAGATTGAGATTCAACATGTTACATCACCTTCCGGCCTTTCGAAGGGGCTGGAGTCTTCTGGGCTCAATGGGTCCCTGCGGCTGTGACAACGTGTCTCTGCAGGACACCCTTCATTCTATGATGTTCTGTAACTATTTTAAGTCCCCCAGGAGAATGTATCTGAAGCCTTTACTAAACTCCCTGAATCTAAGGCAAGTTAAACCAGCTCTTATGTTCCTCCAGTTACTATCTACTGAACATATTATTTTTAAAGTGTTCTGTTTTTTAAGAGCTGGGAAGAGAGTGAGGGACTCCATGTGTGATTGTCTGTTGCCATTGCTAGTGCACCCCATGTATTTTATTAGGAGCTTGCTGCTGTATTTATTATTCTCTTTTTGTAACATTTATTTTAATTGATGTGTATGTTGTTTTCAGTCATTTGATTTTATGTGTTTTTATGGTTATAATTATAACTGAATAAAGATTTTGATTGAACTATAATCTTTATCAAGGTGAATCCTCAAAGTCACTAAATGAACCTGAGCTCTCCCCAGGTAGCTATAGCATGGAGTGGGTAAGCTTAACTTAAAGGCAATGTGTAAAGTATTTATGCAGTACTAAAACAGTAAAGAAGTTGCAATACAAAACAATAAAAATACCTAAGTAAATTAGAAAACTAGAGTAAAAGTTAATAAACAAAATGACACCGAAATGACAAAAATCCAATCTAGGGAACCAAAGAGATGAATTTGTAGCATTTAAGTAAAAATAGCACCATGAAGTGCAAAGTGACAATGATAGTTAATGGTTGCGGCAGAACAGGACGTAGGTGCAATTTGGCGCTGACTGCGATGAAGCGTGGTTCTGATACACCAACCAGGTTTATCCTGGGCAAAAGATTTTTTAACCTTCGGACTTTAGTCTTTTAAGTCTTAATCCACCACAGAAACACACTTCTAAAGCCTTCCAGGATCTCAAGGGAGCCATTTAGAGTCTCACAGGATGTCAGGCAGAGGCCACAGCAGGGTCAGTCCAGCAGGGTCAGTCCAGTTGCCGCTGATCAGTTTTGCAATTGCAGGAAAAGGCCTCTTATAGCTTGTCATGTCTCTATAGCTTTAACAGGAAGTCAGCCCTATGACCCTTGGAGTCCACTTAATTTTCTGGGTAAAAGACAAAAATTATGCCTGGTCTTCAGGGCTCTTCTCAGGTTACAGACAGCAGGTCTAGTCCTCTTCTGTTCTTCCACAGTGTTAGAAACTGGGTTTCTAGTTGGCAAAGGTATGCACCCTGTCCAAGCAGGAACCACAATCCTGGTCAGGGTAAGTCAGCAACACACTCTAAATTAACCTGTGCTCACCCTCAGTCAGGATTAACTGAGAGGCAATGTGTAAAGTACTTGTGCACACAGTAACGCAGTGAAGACACCACAAAATACTCCACACCAGTTTAAAAAAATAAATTATGAGTTTATAACTAAAACAAGACCAAAATGACAAAAATCCAATAAGCAGAAGTTGAGATATGAATTTTCAAAGATTAAATGAAAAAAAGGGTACTGAGAACAAATATCGCTCAAAAGTTAATTGGTCACGTTGGACCGGGACAAAGTCAAAAGTTCAAGCCACCCCCGATGGAGCACAGGACGGTTACAGGACCCTCCCAGGGCCCGCTGAGCAAAAGTACCTTAATCCTTGTCACAGCACGAAATATGTTGATGATCCCCTCACAGTTGGGGTGTTGCGGTTGATGCCTCCATGCAACTGCTGCGATGTATCAGTTCCATTGAGCAAAGCACTGGTTCCGAGTGTGACGGTGCTGAAGGTGAAGCGCCCGGTTAATCCACGCTGGAGAGGTGTGTGGGGAGTATACTATTGCAATCCTGATATCCTCTCACATCTAACAATAAAATCCAGTTTTAGGTAGTCCCTGTAGCCCTGACAAACTCATAGAGGAAGGTCTGGTAAAATGGAAGCTGAGCATTCTGCAAACAGACAGTGGACACACACAAAATGTTTTGGCATTCAGTTTCCCTCCCTTGAAGTGCACCCCAAATAATATATGGAAATACAGCAGACCTGTCAAACAGGCTGCGGCACTGTAATGTCAAAGAGAATCCTACTGTGATTGGGGCCTGGCTGGTTGGCAGAACAATAGCAGGGCCCTGCCCACGTGTCAGCTAACATTTGCCTGTGTTGGGGAGGCCTCTTTGAAGTGCACCCCCAGTGTCATATGAAAACCGCAGCAGGATGTAACATTCAAGCAGAACTTGACACTTTAATGATACAAAGGATTGGTCCCACCCCACCCAGCCTCCCCTGCATATGCTATCAAGACCATTTAAGTCAACCTATTGTTTGCTCCTAGGAGCAGTACGGGAAACAGAGTTTACAACACTGCCATTACATCGCGTTCCTTTTACAATGCGGTCGTTACAACGACTGCGTTGTTAGAACGCGATGCCTTTACATTGCAAGTCATTAGATTGACTTGCTGTAGGGGGCGCTCTAACTTAAGGAATAGTATAATTTACTATTCCAACACCTTCCCTACTGTTGCGCATGCTGGAGTTGGAATAGTAAATTATACTATTCCTAAGTCCAGCACGCCCCCTACAGCAAGTCGATCTAATGACTTGCGATGTAAAGGTATCGCGTTCTAACAACGCAGTCGTTGTAACGACCGCGTTGTAATAGAACGCGATGTAATAGCATGCGATGTAACATGCTATATTCGAGCAGTACACATCTCATCACAGGGGAGGCATCAGCTGCCAGTTGACAGTTGGAAGGCATTAAAAAGCCTTAGAAGATTCAACAGGCAAAAATAAATTTTCTAAAGTGCCTTTTCTGCAATGATTAGACAAAATTAAATTTCACCATTAAATTGGATTTTTCCTAACTAATAAAAAGAAGAGCCATTAAAATATTTCTTTAGCTGTTTTAGAAGCGGAGCTACTATTTATTAAACTTAATATTGCATCCCAATACTTTCGTATAGTACAGCTAACCCTGCTACAGTGAAAATAGCTTTCTGGTCCTTTTCACTGAAAGAACATGTGTAACATTCAACCTTTACATTGCATACTTTTAAATACCATTCACCCAGCCCTATAGGCATGTAAGGCCAACTTAGGTGTGGCTTCTTTATATGTAAAAAGAAGGTTTAGGCCCGTCTAACGGGGTCATTTTGACATGCCAGACTTGCAGCTTAATCCCTCATAGCCAGGTTACTGCTGACAGGACTGCAGTCGTGTTTGCATTGCCACTATAGTGGATGGCACAGAGTGTGCTGCAGTCCACTTGTGACGTTTAACGTACAGGCCCTGGGTACACTGTGGTATCATATACTTGGGCTTATAGGTACTTTAAATAGTCCAGTCAGGGGTATGTCAATTTCATCATGTTAAAAAGGGGAGCACACGGACTTTACCACTGTTTAGTAGAGGTAAAATGCACAGAGGCTTACAGCCAGCAAACACAGTTAAAGCAAAAGCCTGGGGTGGTACCATCGAAAGATGGTCATTTCCAACAGTTATACAGCCCAGTACAAGGGTTTACAAATTGGATTCATAATCTAACTTTAGGATCTGTCAGGTAAGCTCTCCCAGAGTCTCGAAAGATGACTCCACATCTCTTCCTGACAGTTGATAGTGTTCTAGCTTAGTACACAAATCCCTCCTCCTGACAAGAGTTGATGATGAGGAGAAACAGTGGAGACCTGGAGCAATTTTCAATGCCACAGACATGTATCTCTAATGTCAACAGTGTTAAAAAAAGACCTTGGCTTCAGCGTGACCCTACTTCAATTCCAATTGAGAAGTGCCCTTACAGCACTAGTGGGGTGGAATCTACAGCAGATGCAACTCACAGTGGCATGGTGACTCAACAAGGATATGTCACACATTGCCTATTAAAGCCCATCCTGAACTATTATCTACCCAAGCCTAAACCCAATTAGTTTGATGCCCTGTTCCTGTATTCCTTTGCATGAGGCCAGTCTCACATCCTATCAACTATTTCTTCAGTTAAAAACCCAGGGAAATACACATTTTAGTGGCTGGGGTGTTCTGCCTTAAATGTGAATAATTTAGCCAGGACCTGAAAGACATTTACCTTGTTCGGGGTAGAGCCATCTGTTAGGTAGAATAAGGACACTCTGTTCTACTAAGTTGCTGTGAAGGAAGAAAGTACAGGCCATAATGGTCTAATTGTATTGTTGAAAGCTATAACAACTACTTACAAGATATTGACAACTCTTGGGGGAGTTGAACAACAACTCTCAAGGTTACAGTTTCTGGAGAGCAATTGAGATTGAAGGGTTTAGATGCTTGTGTAAGGGTGAACATAGGGGTAACAGACATGAAACATTATTGACGGTCCTGGCACTCATGTCCTTGAATCCTGAGGCTCTACATATCCAAGGTTTGACCTCAGAACCATGTTTACTAGGGGCAGTGGACCATCTATCTGCATTTTGTTGGTAATGTCAATTGTATTTCCCTTGCATAGCTCTTGATAATCCTGGTAACAAGAGTTAAATTCCTTTCAGGGCTCCCAAAACAGCACCTCCATCTTATAGGTGGTGTAAGCAGATACATAAAAAAAAAAAAATGATGGAGGTGTTGAGCTAGTTGGCACGCTTCCATGTCCAGATGTCATGACACAAATCCATGCCGCTAGTCTAACTGTATCAGAAACTTTAGACTGCAGAAGGGATGTCACTCTTAGGGATGTCACTCTTACTTTTTCATGCTCAGGCACCACACCTTCATAGATGGAAGCCAATTGTTGCACCAGTAAAAAGCAAACCACTATCCAGGTTTTGTTCCCCCACAAAACAGCACAAATGTGGAAAACTGAAGCCATCTTGGTATGAGGTGTGGCTCACCTCTGAAGTAAAAACCTTCAAGTGCCTCAAAGTAAACAGGTGTCTGTGAGGAAATCAAGCTTATCTTTGGTAGCTTGGCACAAGCAAAGAGACCTCCATCAGAGAAAATTAGATGTGACACATGAGCACCAACACCTAAACAGAATTGCAGTTAATGAAATGGGCTAACATACACAAATACATTTAGGTAATAGGAATTATTAAAATGATACCTACATGACTCAAATTAGTAATTCAAAAGTTACTGAAATATCAAGAAATGTTCCAAAAAAGAGCAGTATTAACTAAAATCCAATGTGAGTCAATTGAGGGTAGTTCATTGGAACATAGGCATCATCCGAGGCCTACTGGCAATGGGATTGAAGATGGAAATTGGCTGCTGGTTCATCCCATTCATACTGTATGGAGAGCCTGTATTTAGGCAGCTTATGTGGGCCACTGAAGCTGGAAAAAGTTCAGATAAACATTGATGGTTCATCACAGTTAGAATCTTTACCTCCAGACTTTGAAAAATATCTTGAAATTTAAAGTTTTCAACTGAGACATGGTAGAAACTGAGGCAAGGTAAGGATCTATGCAGCTGGATACATAGATTTCAGAGCCCCACTGCAGCCTCAAATGTCTTGTTCAAAAGATTTGTGTGTGCCAAACCTGTAAAATATAGTCATTAGGAGTGTGTCTTTGTCAGTTAAGCTTGGCACCTTGTCCTCATCCTCTATGGCTGCAACATTTCTAAGGTACTATATCTTCTTTCCTGGAGCTCCGAAACATCTGAAACATTCAGGTGAGTGTTTTGGACACCAAGCAATGGATTCAACTAGAAACAAACTTTTCCCGATTTTCAGTCAGATCCAAAGCCAAATGTCTGCCACCTCTGACCTTCTTGGTTTGTCTCCAGGATAATGCAGCTGTCTCTGTCCCATTGATCATCTCCACTTTTGCAATTCAATAAAAATGTATTCAACAGCAGACAGGCTTCTTGCAGTCAGGACCTGTACCCCCTTCTCCATGTGTAAGTCAGCAAGACACTAACTCCCTTAGCCCTCAGAGTAGCATCTCATGTCCAGAGTTTCAAGATGAAGCTAGATGCAATCTCCACAGCCCTTCACCAAGAATAAGGAATTATTTAGAGGAGGGCGGAACTTGTGGTGTCTTACTGCACAGAATTCCATGGAATTACCTAAAACTCAGCGAGATTCCACAGAAATCAGCGCGAGCAGCGCGACGGATTGAAATTCCACCTCTAGTACTGATTTTTAGCACTGAGAGTTTGTCCTGTTGTCCTGCATGGTTTTAAATCAGCGCAAATGGTAAAATGAGGCGTGCCAGAGGGCGCTGCTTCTTTCTGCTGCTCAAGTAGGTTTTCTACTCGAGCGACAGCTTTCGCAATGCTAGCAGCAACTTTCTCAACACGAGTGGTACCGACCTGCCACGACCACCCACTGTGAGAAATCTAGCACTCATTTCTTCATGCTCACCAACTTAACATTGGTGAGCCGCGTGCATCAAAAACTCTGCCATTGGTGGCTTGCAGAGTTTTTCCTGAACTTGGAGCAGAGTTTACTGCCCATCCCTAGAATTATTCCAGCAGCTAGTCTTCTTGCCTCTTCTTCTGTCTGTGCCTATATGGCCCAGATTTATGAAAAATTCATGCAATGCAGCAACTAAAGTTGTTGCGCTATGTTGCGTGATATGAAGAGAGTAGAACAGTGCAACATCTGCTAAAATATGGAACTGTTTTCCTCTCTCCTTGTGCTGGTGCACTTTAGACTGCCATGTGCCAATGCACACACCCTTGCGCCTTGCAAGACTGTGCGCATTCTGTACTGGTAGGCAGAGACGTGTTAAGGCATGGGCAAAGTGGGCTCTGGCCCAGGGCCCCAGCCTTTCAAGGGGCCCCCTGATAGAGCCCGCTCTGTTGTTGTTTAGAGAGTCTTGCCCTGATGAACTTATATAATTCTTAGATTGTTTTGAATTCCGTTTTCATGCAACAATAATAAAAAAGTTTTTTTAGATCAAAACAGGACCTCACATATGAGAAATGGGAGGGTGTCACAGTGATTATTTGCAGTATTATTAGTGAGCTGCTGTTCTATCTCCGTGCTGAAAACACACATCACTATCCCAGGATATTAGTTGTAAATACATTTAGAATTTGGACGAGTGTGCGCCCAGTGACCTGGCCAAAGAGGTCATGAAAGAGCTGAAATTGGATCATAGATCCAAAGGTGTTCCGAACAGGGGCCCCCAAAATACATGTGGCCCTGGGCCCCCAAGATCCTTAAGATGTCTCTGCTGGTAGGGCATCCTTTCAGTAAAAAAACTATCCTTTAACACTGTTCCTACTTTGTACATGTGTTGTACAATGCACCATGCATACAAAGTAGTAGCAAAGAGGAGAAACTAAGACATTTCTCCTTGTTATGCCTTCCTCAAGGAGGTATGTGATTAAATTGCAAATCCTTGTCCAGGAATGTTTGTAGATGGGGATTTATGTCAAAACCCATAGGTGGTTGCATGGGAAAGCCCATATGCCACATATGACGCAAAGTAATGAAAAGCAGTGCATAGCACAATTTTGTATTGCTTTGGTAAACTATCTAATGCAAGTCCTGATTTGCATTGGATAGTAAATCCCAACATAGTGCTTTGCATCCAGGTTTAAGTTACAAAAGAAAAGCAAACCTGGCCCAAATTGTTAGTATATCTGGGCCTGAGTCTGGAGAGTACAGTAAAACTGCTTTTAAGGGGTGAGCCCAGCTGTGATTGGTAAAATTCGTTAAGTGAATCCAGGTAGAAATCTCACACATTCTCCTCCTACTGGGTACAAGACTATTGTAATGTACTGTCAAAGCAAATGCATAGGGCAGCCTGACCTAGAATTCCATCTTTCTCTCTCTCATCTTCTCCCAAATCCCACCCACTCCAGTCCACAGAGGATAAAAAAAATCCTACCCCTTCTAGGCAAATCTGCCTAGAAGCCACCTAGGAAGTGTGACTTCTTTAGGTCTTCAAGGTACATTCTCTTCACAGGAGAGGATCTTGGATGGAGTCCCAGTGACAGAAGATTCTTTGTTCATTGAGGCCTATGAGAGTTCACCTCTTCTGAAAGGGCAAGAGCTATGACAAGCTGTTATTAACCATGAGTAATGATAGGTTTGACTGAAAAGAATAGACTAGGGCCATCAGCAAATACTGGCCACACTTAGGATGAAAATGTGATAGCTTCTCAAAAGCAATTTTGCCAATTCAAATTTAGTCCATGTTTTCCTTATTTTCTTTGCTTTCCTAAATTACTTGAGAATGACTTATCAATTTAGTTCATAACAAAAGTTAGTGAAAATAGCATTTCAACCAAAAATGTAATTTAAAAACTGCTAATTGCACAAAAACGGAAGCTAACCCCATGTTTGCTTTATTTTTAACATAAAATACACTACATCAACATATGTTGGCGTGGCAGAAAGTATCATTAATAATTTTCTTGACAGTGTAAGAGAGTGTAAATTGCTTACAAATAAATGGACAGGGGTATTCAGCAATGAAATACCAGTAGAGGTCATTTCTTCCAAACTGTGGACAACAGTGAGACCTTCGGGGATCAGGAAACTCAGGAGAAGCACTCCTGCCATCTTTAGAAGAGTTGCTGGAGTAGGGAAAACACCATTCCCTTGATGCACTGTAACATAAGACATAAGACATATCTTTTAATATTTCCTAACATTATTGACGTAGTCAGTTTCTCCATGGCATGAATCTACCACATTTTGGTTCAACATACTAACATTGTTGTTTCTGGAGGTTTTCATTTATGTGATCAGTTATTGTGCCAGGAAGATCTGGGTGAGCAAATCACTGGCTACTAAAGACAACAAATATAGATCCCCCATCCATGCCACCCAACAGCACAATGAAGATTTCGCATGGGGTTGTGAGATTTGTGGTATCTTTAAAAAATCTTACCAAAATCTCTAATTGTGTTGCAAGCCTACCACATAGGTAGCTCGGTCCTTGGGCATACATAGGTTTTCCAGCAGAGGTTGATCCTCCAAACATCGGCTAAAACAGAGATGGAGTAAAATGCCACCTCAGAATGGTCTTTTATGGGTTTTGTTTGGATTGTGAGCACATTGAGATAGTAGCAGCCCTTCACAAAATGTTGATCCACTATGCTGCTTCCATCGCCGAGGTACGCCCTGTTCCCAGAACAGCATAAAATGATACAATTTGCATGTGGTGCTTTAATCTAAGGCCTTGTTTAGGTCTGAGACCATCGTCATCTGCAAGTTTTTGCATGAAACCATGTTTGATTTCAGTTTTATTGCTGTTTCTTCAAATTCAAACATGCGACTGGCAGAACCAGTTGAGTAATTGTCAAATGCAGAAACTATGGGCCTGATTCACAGAACTAACTTACGTCAAAAACGTAAAGTTAGTACTTTTTGGTATTCACAGAATACACTTACTCATTTTGGTATTCACAGAATGCACTTACTCATTTTGGTATTCACAGAATGCAGTTACTCATACTAACTTTATGTCCGCACTCGGGCCGGAGATTCCGGCCCTTTGGTGGAGATTCCGGCCCTTTGGTGGAGATTCCGGCCCTTTGGTGGAGATTCCGACCCGGAGGTGGAGATTCCGGCCCTTTGGTGGAGTTTCCGGCCGGTTGTGGAGATTCCGGCCGGTGGCGGACATTCCGCCACCGGCCGGAATCTCCTCAACCGTCCGGAATCTCCACCATCGGGCCGGAATCTCCACCATCGGGCCGGAATCTCCACTAAAGGCCGAATCTCCACCAAGGGCCGGAATCTCCGGCCCGAGTGCTGGACATAAAGTTAGTATGAGTAAGTGCATTCTGTGAATACCAAATGAGTAAGTGCATTCTGTGAATACCAAAATGGTAAGTGTATTCTGTGAATACCAAAAGTACTAACTTTACGTTTTTGACGTAAGTTAATTCTGTGAATCGGGCCCTATCATTTTAAGGCAAATTATATTTAGCCATACAGGCCTTAGGTGACAATACCTCAATGCTGATATACGTCTCTTAAAATGAATATGGAGCCCTCTGATAAAGGCTTAAATGCACTCTATGAAGTACTTGGTGAGCAATTTGGATTATTGATGATAGGTGTCATTGGTGATGGAAAGGGATTGTCCCTTTAAAGTTCACATGTCTAACCCATTGTTGCAGTGTAATAGGAGTATTTTCCAAAAGGGAGTGTTGTACCATGTGCAGTATGCACTGGTCAGAAGGGAGCACCCCAGTCCACCAAGAAATATATAATTTCCATCTTGTGGAAGACCTCTCAAGTGTTGGTTTCGAATTCAAGTCCAGGATAACATTTTCAATTTCGGGAAAGCAAGGTCGCTTTCAAAATATATTTGTATAATACTGTAATATTCATATGAAGGACAGAAGCCTACTTTCGATCTTTTTTACTGCGCCTTTAGAGAACAGGAGAATAAAGGCTTGAGCATATGCCGTAGTTGGAGCATGAATCTTATTAGGACACAAAGAATCCTTTGAAACCAGGGGATCTCCAAACTGCCTCCATGTTTGCCTTTTGATTGCAAGTAGAATTAACACTTTCCTTCCCAGAGTTTAACACTAAGGGCCTGATTACCACCTTCGACGGTCGAGCCGCCAGGCTGCAGTGTCAGTCGTCAGGAGAATGCCACCAAGCCGGCAGTGTCCCGACTACCGCATTTGGAGTTTACAGCCGGGCTGCCGTGTGTGCCGGTGGCGGTCTTGCGGCAGCGGCATGCTTCGGCTAACAGAGAGAGCCTGAAGGCAATGCCATTGCACTGCAGTGCCTGACTGTTGTGTATGCACTGTTGCCATGTGCCATGTCATGCATAGCACACAATGCGCACACGACAGTGCAGGCATAGGGGGGCATAGCATGTGACCCCAGCCACAATGCCCAATGGGCTAAAATGCATGGGGGGCCCTGTTTAGGGCCTCTTCCCTGCTTTTCTGCTGACCTTTTCATGGTGGGGTCCCCGCCATGAAAAGGTTGGCGGAAATGCAGGTTGTGATTGCCAAGGTGGTGTCAGCATTGGCACAGATTCCATTCCCTACCTCTTTCACCACCGCTGTGGGATCCAGGATCCTGGCGGTGGCAGCTGTTTGGTGGTGGTCTGACCACCAGGGTCGTAATCAGGCAGTTGGACCGCAGAGGAGGTGGCGGTCGTACAGCCACCGTGGGTACAGTGGTCTTGGGACCGCCTTACTCATAATCAGGCCCTACGTAACTGTATAGAACAGTTAGTGCACACTTACAAGGGACTTAGGGCCTGATTACAAGTTTGGTGGGGACCACCCCGCTCCCGCGCGGCTAAACCCGTGGTTGTACCGCCCATCCGATTAGGAGTTTTATCCTGGTCTGGCGGGGGGTTCTTTGGCATTCCCACTGCGGTGCCTATTTCATAGGCACCGCAATGGGAGCGTCAAAATCAGTACCTGCATGGCATGGACTGCTGCAGTGCATGCCGTGCAGGTACTGGGCCCTCTGCATGCATCCCCAGGCTCAGAGGCAACAAGGCCCCCTTTGTTTCCTCTCTCCCACGGTTTTCATGGAGGTGAAACCCACACAAAACCTTGGCGGAGAGGAAACTCGTAATATGCTTGGCAGGACCGCGGTGGTCCTGCCAAGTCTATTGGGGCCTCAAGACCGCTGCACCACCACCAGGGATCTCTGATCCCTGACATTTGCGGCGGTCTCAGGGCGGCCCCACCGTCCTAGATGTGATAGGGCATTCGCAGGACCACCAGACTAGTAATTAGCCACTTAGGAGGCTGAACTTTGCATTTGGAGTGCAATTACAGTTTTGTTTTCACCTCTGAGACCCAGGTCTGTTGTGCACTAATGCTCTTCTGCAGACTCTGCACCAAATGGGAGTTTTCTCTGCAATATCATATACAGAATTTGCTAGATATGCGCAACTTACACCATTCAAGCACATATTACAGCTGACTTACAAAAAGGTAAAATGTGCCAATTTAATCATAAAAAGAGTTTCTATGTTTTACATGCAGTAAGGATCTGTTTAACCACTCTGCTGGGACCAGCAGCCAAAATTCTAGATGTTCGGAATCTAAAAATGAAAACCCTTCATAAAAACCCTTTGTATGTATGTATTTAATACATCTGTCACCTGAAATACCTAGGGGCAACCATTGTATGCCCAGACACATTCCCAAATTAGCAGAATCGAACAGCAGTTCTCGGGTTTGTGTCTTCAACCTGGGATTTGTCCGCAAATCTTGGCAGTCCAAAGTATGTTGAAAATCATTCCTAGCTGTTATAGGGCTGCTTCATACCTAGGCCTCAAATGGAGCACAGGGACACCTTTCTCCTTTAATTCAAATAGTTCAAACATCACCCATTCTTATTGCACTAGCTTGGAGTGAATGAGCCTTGTTGTAGAGCAAAGGTGATGACTGTAAGTGACATTTTGACCTGAGAGTACAGACCCATCTCTTGTCGGATTTAACCATGCTCATCCTTAACATTCATGCCTTCAGTGGAAAGCTTATGACCCAATCTGCTTTCTTTAAATGCAACATATATGCATGGTATTTAGGGTCAGCTACATAGCTGTGCTCTAGGAACCTTAGCATTGTTTCATTCTAATATGCCAAGATTGTTTAGTGAGAGTGTTCTCTGTATGGTAGGTGCTTTGAGACTTCTGTTGCAGGTTGTTAGATGGTGTCTTTCTATTGTAATAAACACACATCTTACTTCTGATTACTTCATATGGACCTTCATTTAACATTTATTGAACTTCACAATATGCCTTTTCTCCCCCACTCTAAAATCTCATCTGTAGGTGCTGACAATCCAGAAATAAAATAAAAAGGGGGTTAATTCTATATGACACTGTGATTTAATTGATGTTTTAGAGTTTGTAATATATTTTGTAGTATAAAGCTTTTCAAAGATGTTATCTTTGAGAATACGGTTGTCTTTGTCTTCATTATAGAGATTTGGCTCTAATGTGGCTCAGAGTACTGTCCACTTGATGCTCAGGAGCGGCGCGTGCAGGTAAGAGCGGTGGGGCGGGGTGGGGGGGACTCGACTGATGACGACAATGGAAAATTAATTATTTCTTCAATTTTCCCTCGTCATCGTCTGTCGAGTAAAAAACCCACCCAGCCCCAGGGCTCTTACCGGCACAAGCAGCTCCTGTTGATATTGCTCTCTTAATTTTCTCTATCCTAATGTTTTTGGGATATAGAATCAGGATAAATAATATCGACATACAAACATATTGTTAAAATCCTATACATAACACAGAAAAACTAAATATCAACTACAAAAATATAGCCATAAAAATATATAAAATAACAAAATATCCAAAACAAGATAAAAAAATAATAAACTTTGTTAAAACAATAAAATAAAAGAAACATGACCAAAACCACAAAAACAAAAATATTGCAAACCAAAGCTACAACAATATATATGTATATATTACTTTTATATTTAAAAAAATTACAAATTTGCTGCAAAAACCAAAGGGTAAAGTGACGTTATAGGTAGGTGAGAATTTCAGTGACAATGTAACATTTGTAACGTACAAAACCACTGAAATTCACCAGTCATAGTTAGCTCTGGTAACTATAACTCGGGCCCTAACGTAACTATATCTCGCAACCTCGCAATGCACTGCTAATTCCCCCACATATTACATCACTCATGACATCTTTTATTGCAAAATTGATAAATTGATAATATCACTGCAACATTTGCAGTGAAATTATTGATGAGAAAACTGTGAATGGTGGGGGCGCAAGTTATAGTTAATTTAGGGCACGAGTCATAGTTACCAGAGCTAACTATAACTGGTGAATTTCTGTGGTTTTGTATGTTTAAAATGTGTGTTATTCAGCGAATATATTTATTATATATATATATATATATATATATATATATATATATATATATATATATATATATATATATATATATCATCCAAGGCGGTTCAGCTTTTCTGGTTTGCCTGGCGCTCAAAAGGTGCGTCACCCTCGCGGTTGAACCAAACCGCTAAACATAAACCAATCCCTTCTCGACAAAGAAAACAGGGTCGCACTCCAGCTGATGTGATCCAGTGATTAATTTATTCTTAAATCATTTACAAGTCTGCAAACACAGACCCAACCAACGCGTTTCGGTATTACAGAATACCTTGCTCAAGCCCCGGGGACCGCCACCACCCGGGGCTTTAAATAAAAAATGGTGCGGGAGGGCTATCCACCCTCTCGCAGCCCCGGGGACTGCCACCCCCCCGGGGCTTCTTTTTTTTAATTTCAATGACCTGTGTGTGGGGGCTCCAGTCCCCCCACACGCCCCGGGGACCGCCACCTCCCCGGGGCACTAACAAATTTAAAATGGGGGTCCATTTTGGACCCCCGAAGCCCCGGGGACCACCACCTCCCCGGAGCTTTGCAGATGTGGGTGGGGGGCCGCGTGGCCCCCCTCCTGGAGCCTGTGGTGGCCATGGGGACCGCCACCCCCCAGGGCTGGCTCCTGCAGTGTCCCGGGGTGCCTACCCCGGGACACTGCTGTTTGCTATGGCAGGACGGGAGCCTCGCGGCTCCCGTCCTGTCATTGCAAACTTGCTTTGCTTCATTGAAGCGAGAGCAGGAAACCTGCTCTCGCTTCAATGAAGCAAAGCAGATTGCTTTTCCATAAGGGGAGCTGCATGTCAGCAGCTCCCCTTATGGAAAAGCAAAGCCGGCTCCCGCAGGACGCGGGGAGCCGGCGGGACACGTGCGTGAGGATTGGGGACCCCCCACGGTCCCCAACAAGTGGCCAGGCCCCAGGGGATGGGGTCCCCGGGGCCATTAGTGGCCCGGGAGGGGGGCCACGCAGCCGCCCTCCCAAAAAAGTAATTTTTTTTTTTTTTTTTAAAGACGCAAAGGCCGGCCCCGGGGGATGGGGTCCCCGGGGCCTTAAATAGCCTGAGGAGGGGGGCCACGCAGCCCCCCTCCAAATAGTTTATAAAAAAAAAACAGTGGGCATGCCCCGGGGGATGGGGTCCCCGGGGACAATAGAGGCCCAGGGAAGGGGGGCCACGTGGCCCCATCCCGTTTTTTTAGTTTAAAAAAAAAAAGAACATGCTGAGGCACATGTTATAGTTGATTTAGACTGTTTAGCGAGTTTACAGCACTCTGTGCGAAGGTGCGTGAGTTATAGAAAGTTTTAGTTGTGGGGGGGATTATAACTATAACTTTTTAATTTCTAAGCCAACCCTCTGGTAGGGGTTGGCTTTACGTATGGTAACAAAATAATACTTTATGTTAATAAGGAAACTAAAAATTCACTGGAAAAAGACAACGTTTAAAGTGACATTATAGTTAGAAATTGCATATATATATATATATATATATATATTCACTGAAAAAACCATAGGTTTCAGACACGTTATAGTTACAAATTAGCATTTTAAAAACCTTTGAAATTCACTGAAAAAACCATAGGTTTTAGGGACAGTTATAGTTAGTTGGACATTGCACTCGTACAAAACCCGTGAAATTCCCCCGTTATAGTTAGTTCAGCTAACTATAACTTGCGCCCCCGCAATGCACTGCTGATGACGTCACATATTACATCACTCATGACATGGTCAGTGACATCACTGATGACATCACTGATGACATCTCAAATGACATCACTTATACATGGAAGGAGCTGATAATTATGACGGGGCGACTGCGCTGGCAAGAATTTGGTTTAAAGTGACAGAAAATGTGACTTATTGGATTTTTAGAAAGAACTATCATTATGATGCCGTTTTTAATTGAAGGACTTGAAATAATCCAGTCCGGGTTTTGCAAGCAATATAGAAATGCATGATGGGACTCTTTTTCTGAAAAACGAACAGAAGGGCATAATTCTCAGTAGCACAGGTAGAAAAACCTTTAAAGCAATTGTATTTGCAGGCTTTTACTCTGTTGCGACTTTTCTGAGCAATTATAGCTGTGCAGTAAGTTTTGTATAGAAATTTTATTTTCCCCACATACAAGCATAAACCCAGTGAATGTGAAACATAGGGCATCTTTTATTTTTACTATGTTAAAGCTTTAAAGGGAGCACCAATATGGCGCATAACAGGTCGAGAAAGGCAGCGAGACTGCCGAAACGCGTCCCTGTGGTGTTTGTGTGTGGAATGTAACCATGCAATAAACGGAAGAATACCTATGATCACGAGTGCCGGCTCTACAATCATATGAAGATTGGGAAAATGTTTTCCATATATATATATATATATATATATATATATATATATATATATATATATATATATATATATATATATATATATATATATATATATATATATATATATATATATATATTCCCCGTTATAGTTAGTTCAGCTAACTATAACTCGCGCCCCGCAATGCACTGCTGATGACGTCACATATTACATCACTCATGACATGGTCAGTGACATCACTGATGACATCACTGATGACATCTCAAATGACATCACTGATGACATCATGCAGTGACTGTGTGTTTCTGTAAAGTTTAAATATGTTTAATATATATAGGCAAAGGCGTATTGAAGAATGACTGGGTGTATAAGTGTCTCAATGGATGATTGAGTAGGTGCGTGACTGACTCTCCAAGTGAGTGATTAAACGTATCTTACTGAATTCATGGGTTACTGACTAAACTGTGTGAATGTCTGTATCCATTTGTCTGTTGGTGTGTAAGTGGATGCATGGATTTGCGAATAGCTACATGAGTGTCTATATGGGTTATTGATTGGTTGTCCGAGTATCTGTATGGGTGCCTGAGTGTTTGTGTGGGTGGGGTGTGTGTGACTCTGTACATAGATGTGTGAGTGGGTGATTCACTGGGTGCATGATTTGAAGAGTGCATCTGTGATGGACTGCTTGGGTGGGTGAGTGTGTGTATCGGTGTGTTAGTGAGTGAATGTATATCTCAGTGGTACATGTGTGAGTAACTACATAAGTAAAAGGCAGTATATATGTGTGTTAGAGTATTTAAAAGGCTATAAGTGAGAGTGTGTAATTGTGAGAGTGGCTGTATGGATGCATGTGTGCTTGTATCAGTGATTGTATAAGAGCGTAAGAATGTGCTAGTAGTTGTATGAGTAGTGAGCTGGTGTGTGTATCACTGTATAGATGAGTAAATGGCAGTGTGATTAATTATTTGCATGACTGACTAGGTGTGTGAGTACCTCTATGGATGAGTGGCGGTGTGTGAGTGTCTATGTAGGCGTATGAGTGCATATGATAGTCCTGTACTGAGTGATTGTAAGTATGAGTGACTGTATGGGTGAGTGAGTGGATGTGTGTGTAGACCTAAGAATCAGTGAGTGGGTATGTAGTTATTGGTGTTGGAGTGTGTATGGTTTTGAGAATGGCAGTTTGTAATTTAGAGTGGGTGTATCAAAGGTTATATTAGGGTGTGAGAAGATGCATGAAATTATCACATGGATGATGTCATCAGTGATGTCATTTGAGATGTCATCAGTGATGTCATCAGTGATGTCACTGACCATGTCATGAGTGATGTAATATGTGACGTCATCAGCAGTGCATTGCGGGCGTGAGTTATAGTTAGCTGAACTAACTATAACGGGGGAATTTCACGGGTTTTGTACGAGTGCAATGTCCAACTAACTATAACTGTCCCTAAAACCTATGGTTTTTTCAGTGAATTTGTAAGGTTTTTTAAATGCTAATTTCTAACTATAACGTGCCTGAAACCTATGGTTTTTTCAGTGAATTTCAAAGGTTTTTTAAATGCTAATTCCTAACTATAACATGTCTGAAACCTATGGTTTTTTTCAGTGAATTTCAAAGGTTTTGTAAATGACAATTTTTAAATGTATTAATTGTTATATTTATTTTTTTGATACTGATTTACTACATTTTTTAAACTATTTATTTTTAAATATTTTATTTTTAAATTACATTGTAATTACATTATACATTACATTACAAAATATACTTTCTCAGAATGAATAACTTTAGTTTAAATACTTTGCAAATAGGCAATAGACTTTTAAGTACAGTAGTTACAGTTGTTGTAATGGGCAACACAATTTCAAACACAATGCAACATTGAGCTCAATGTGAATTTCTAGTTAAATGCAATTAGTTACTTTATGGATTACTTTTCTAACCACAGGACTGGATCCTAGATTCAGTCCTGGGACATCTCCTGTAAACAGTTGAGTAAAAGCGTTTTGGTTACAGTAGTGATTTTTAAGGAATATTATTGTATTTTAAAAGTTGACTAGAACCTTTTTCACATAGAATCACCAATGTTATCCTATGGGAGGAAATTCACTTAGCAGGTAAGTAGTGTTATCGTTACTTTTTCTTACTCAGTGGTGGATCCTGGATCCAGCACTGGTGCATCTCCTGTAAACAGTTGAAAGAATGCGTTTAAGTCATACAGGCGATTTTTAAGGAATATTTGTAGTTTGTGAAAATCGACACTTTGAAACTTTTCTGCTGAAAACCAGACAATGGATTCCTATGGAAGGAAATACAAGTTACTGGTAAGTACGGTTAGAATTACTTTTCAGGGTCAGTGCTGGGCTAAAAGATGCAGCACTGGGTTCTCTCCTGATAACAGGTGAGTAAATCGGAATTCGTAGTTCTGCTGATTTTAGAGGAATATTTATATGTTTCAAAAATCGACACTTAGAAACTTTTTCAGCAAAAAGCAGGCAATGATATCCTAAGGAAGGAAATTCAAGTTACTGGTAAGTACGGTTAAAATTACTTTTCAGGATTAGTACTGGGCTCAAAGATGCAGCACTGAGGTCTCTCCTGATAACAGGTGAGTAAATCGGAATTCGTAGTTCGGCTGATTTTAGAGGAATATGTGCACAATGGTGAAGGAAGGGGTGGGGCCTGAGGTGACATGTCTGCAAACACGCCCTGTGGCGCGTTTTAAGTTGGAGAATTAATTCCTCCTCAATCCCGAGGGTCCCTAGGGGCCAACTAGCCCACCAGATACCTCCAGTATGCGCCACAGGGCTGCGTTGCAGAGAGGTGTTCAGAGGCCACGCCCCTTTTTACAACACTCTGCAACGCAGCTCTGTGGCGCTTTCTGGACGTACCTGGTGGGCTAGTTGGCCCCCAGGGACCCTCAGGATTGAAGGGGATTTAATTCCCCATCTTAAAACGCGCCACGGGGCCTGTTTGCACACATGTCACCTGAAGCCCCGCCCCCTCCCTTCACCACTGTGCAAACGCGCCCCGTGGCGCGTTTTAAGTTGGGGGATTAACTCCCCTTGAATCCTGAGGGTCCCTGGAGTCCAACTAGCCCACCATGTACCTCCAAAAAGTGCCACAGAGCTGCATTGCAGAGAGGTGTAAAAAGGGCGTGGCCTCTGTACACCTCTCTGCAACGCAGCTCCCTGGCGCATACTGGAGGTTCCTGGTGGGCTAGTTGGCCCCAGGGACCCCCAGTATTCAAGGGGAGTTTGTTCCCCATCTGCAAACACGCCAGGGCGCGTTTGCAGACTGCTGCAGCGAGGGGGCGGGGCCTCCCGCACTATGCCGGTCTTTTTTTTTTTTTTTTTACTTTTTTTTTGTATTGGAGGGGGGCTGCGTGGCCCCCCTTCCCTCCGCCACTTTTGTCCCCGGGGACCCCCATCCCCCAGGGCCTGAGCATTTTCTTTTAAAAAAAACGGGAAGGGGGCCGCGTGGCCCCCCTTCCCTGGGCCTCTATTGGCCCCGGGGACCCCATCCCCCGGGGCATGTCCTCTTTTTTTTCATTTTAAAAATATTTGGAGGGGAGCTGCGTGGCCCCCCTCCTCAGGCCATTTAAGGCCCCGGGGACCCCATCCCCCGGGGCCTGCCTTGCCCTTTTTTTTAAAATGTATTTAATTTTTTTTTTTTGGGGGGAGGAGGGCTGCGTGGCCCCCCTCCTGGGCCACTACTTGCCCCGGGGACCCCATCCCCCGGGGCTGGCCCTATCCTTTGGGGACCATGGGGGGACCCCAACTCCCCACGGTCCCGCCGGCTCCCCGCGTCCTGCGGGAGCCGGCATTGCTTTCCACATGGGGAGCTGCTAAGATGCAGCTCCCCGTGTAGAAAAGCAATTGCTGAATTTTGGAAGAGAGGCAGCTTTCCTGCTCTCTCTTCCAAAATTCAAAGCAGTTTGCTATGACAGGACGGGAGCCGCGAGGCTCCCGCCTGCCATAGCAAACTACAGTGTCCCGGGGTAGGCACCCGGGACACTGCAGGAGCCGGCCCTGGGGGTGGTGGTCCCCAGGGCCATCATGGGCTCCAGGAGGGGGGCCGCGCGGCCCCCCTCCCAACAGGTTGAAAGCCCCGGGGAGGTGGTGGTCCCCAGGGCTCTGGGGGTCCGTAACGGACCCCCATATTTAACGATTTAGTGCCCCGGGGAGGTGGCGGTCCCCGGGGCGTGTGGGGGGGCTCAGAGCCCTCCCGCACCATTTTGTTTAAAGCCCCGGGGGGTGGTGGTCCCCGGGGCTTGGGGAAGCCTTAGAGGCCCCCCATATAATTATTAATGATCCCCCGCATGCCCCCGGGTCTTGGCCCACCCGGGGGCCAATTAACCATGAAGCGCGGGAGCCCGCGCTTCGTTTTTTTTTTTATCTGCAGGATCCGCGCACCCAGCATGTTTTTTGCCGATTTAAAAAAAAAATTGGGGCCCTGGGGGTCCTTGTAGGACCCCCTGAGCAGGCCTAGGGGGTCAGGGTGTTTCTAACCTGCCCCCTTTTTGCGTTTTGCGCATTTTTTTTTACTGCTTTCTTGTTCTTCGGTTCTACCGAGGAACAAGATGGCTGCCGACACTTCCTGGTTTGGAGTGTTGACAGCCAATTAGCATGCAGCTCGTGATCGGAAGGGTGCGCGGATACACCGCGGCCATAGATATTGAAACTTTTATTTTGGATTTTCTCAGCAACTACTGAACGGATTTACACCATTTTTAAAAAGGGTGCTTTCTGAACCAAGCACTACCTTTTTACCAAATTTGGTGTAATTCCGTCAGCAGTTTTGGCTGTAGCCTTGCATAAAGTTTCCTATGGGAAATTGATTTTTTCACTCTTATTTTTTGAATTTCTCCGCAACTACTGAACGGATTTACACCATTTTTAAAAAGGGTGCTTTCTGAACCAAGCGCTACCTTTTTGCAAAATTTGGTGTAATTCCGTTCAGCAGTTCGGGCTGTAGCCGTGGCTAAAATTTCCTATGGGAATTAACATGGAGAAAACACGTTTTGGGACCCCCCTTTTGCCTCGGCCCCCGCTTGATGAATCACCCCGAAACTTTCAAGACAGAAGTGGACTGGAGCGCCCCACTAGTTTTGAAAATTTCGCGATGATTCGTCAAACGACGCCAAACTTATTGGGAATAGAATGTTATGAATTTCCTATGGATAATAGGTCCTAACTATAACTATCTACTGGCGACCGCCAGTAGATAATATATATATATATATATATATATATATATATATATATATATATATATTTATATTCCAGCTCGTTTTACACTTTGTTGGTGCACTCGCGGACGGGTGCTTTTTACCGCGGGGCTGTGCCCGTGTCCAATATCAAAGCTCCACAGTCAAAACGAGAAGCACTCGCCGGGGTGCGTCCTCTGTTTTATTTCTGGAACTCGTGCAAAACAAACGCGTTTCGGCTAACACCTTCCTCTGTGTTTATATATATATATATATATATATATATATATATATGTGTGTACCAATAAATCTAATTTTTAAAAAACCATTCTATTATAAATTAAAACATTAAACTATTTAAAAATCTTCAAACTTAAATGTTCCACTCCAGTGAGTGCAACAGTAGGGAAAGTATTGGATAGCAGAGGGGTAAAAATTACTACTCCCACTCCAGTGAGTGCAACAGTAGGGAAAGTGTTGGATAGCGGAGGGGTAAAATTACTACTCCCACTCCAGTGAGTGCAACAGTAGGGAAAGTGTTGGATAGTGGAGGGGTAGAAATTACTATTCCCACTCCAGTGAGTGCAACAGTAGGGAAAGTGTTGGACAGCGGAGGGGTAATAATTACTATTCCCACGCCAGTGAGTGCAACAGTAGAGAAAGTGTTGGACAGCGGAGGGGTAAAAATTACTATTCCCACTCCAGTGAGTGCAACAGTAGGGAAAGTGTTGGATAGCGGAGGGGTGAAAATTACTATTCCCACTCCAGTGAATGTAACAGTAGGGAAAGTGTTGGACAGCGGAGGGGTAAAAATTACTATTCCTACTCCAGTCAGTGCAACAGTAGGGAAAGTGTTGGATAACGGAGGGGTAAAAATTACTATTCCCACTCCAGTGAGTGCAACAGTAGTGAAAGTGTTGGATAGTGGCGGGATAAAATGTACTATTCCCACTCCAATAATTGTAAAAGTAGGGAAAGTGTTGGATAGCGGAGGGGTAAAAATTACTATTCCCACTCCAGTGAGTGCAACAGTAGGGAAAGTGTTGGATTGCAGAGGAGTAACAATTAATATTCTCCCTCCACTCAGATTAAAATTAAAAACAAACACAATTTTAACAACAATAAAAATATTTAAAGAACAAAATAAATAAAAAAATATATATATATGTTAAAAATTCAAATATAAATACATTTAAAATTAAAATTTTCAAAAAACACATTATAATTTTAAATACATATAACAAATACCTACAAATATTATATTAAATAAAATAAAAAATAATTTCCAAACAAATAAATATTTTTTATTTAAAAAAATTGGAAACATTAAATATTACATAAATTTACTTTTTTTATTTCCTACCCTAAAACACCACACAATTCACAACCCACATCTAAATTTTAAAAAAAATACTTCCTCAACTAACATAATTAATTACCAATTTAAGAAATATTATTAATTAAAAACAAATTAAAACTACTAAAAATTATTTGACTTCCCACACTTTACCCCTATAATCCCCACAACCCACAGCTAAAATTAAACTGTAAAAAAATTCATTATACAATTAAAACTTTTCAATTAAAAAACTAATAATATTTAACAACTAATTATAAAGTAATTAAAATTAATTTCCTCCCTACACTGTACCCCCTTAACAATGAAATCGACACACAAAAAATATATACAAATACACTAATTAAATATAAATTAATTAATATTAATGATCAATTAATTTTTAATTAATTAAACATAAATTACTTCCCACCCTTACAAGTGTGACAATTCAGACTATTTCAGGCCCCCGAATCTATAAGAACGCCGTGGGCAGCAGGTATTAGTAGTTTTAATGTATATTAAATGAATAAACAACTGTTCTGCTAATGTCTAAATTAAATTTACAGTGGCACCATATGGCAGACTGTCATAACATAAATTCCAGTGTTGGGAATTAAGGGGCCCATTAGGTCAACGGGCGGATCGCCACCGCCGGCCCGGCGGTGGCGATCCGCCCGCCAAATGTCCCTGTGTCACCCCCGCCATATTAGTATGGCGAGAGGCACCGCGGCGGACGGAAAGACCGTCCGCCGCTTTTCCGCCGGTCGGATTGCCGGCCGGGCAGAAAAGGCACACAATATCCATATTATGATGCGTGCGGTGTGCATGCATTACCATGGCGGAGACTCCGCCATGGAAAGGCATGCAGAGATTGGCTTCGGGGGCCCGTTGGGGACCTCTGGGGGGTGGGTGGCTGCACCACAGGTACCCCCCTTCATTGCCATACACAAGGTGGCAGGCACCGCGCAGTACCTGTCACGTTGTGCATTGCAATGCACTGCATGCACCTTTAACATTGCGGCGGGTGCTGTTTACAGCACCGCCCGCCGCAATGGTAATGGCAAGAATGCGCCCGCCAGGGTGGAGGGCGCATCCTAATTGGCCTAGCGGGACCCCCGCACCTCTGGCGGTCGGTCCCGTTTACCATTATGGTGGCGGGCGGACAAAGTCTAGTTGGCCCCCAGGGACCCTCAGGATTGAAGGGGATTTAATTCCCCATCTTAAAACGCACCAGAGGGCCTGTTTGCACACATGTCACCTGAAGCCCCGCCCCCTCCCTTCACCACTGTGCAAACGCGCCCCGTGGTGCGTTTTAAGTTGGGGGATTAAGTCCCCTTGAATCCTGAGGGTCCCTGGAGTCCAACTAGCCCACCATGTACCTCCAAAAGCACCACAGAGCTGCGTTGCAGAGAGGTGTAAAAGGGGCGTGGCCTCTGTACACCTCTCTGCAACGCAGCCCCTAGTGCATACTGGAGGTTCCTGGTGGGCTAGTTGGCCCCCAGGGACCCCCAGTATTCAAGGGGAATTCGTTCCCCCTCTGCAAACGCGCCAGGGGGCGCGTTTGCAGCGTGCTGCCAAGGAGGGGCGTGGCCTCCAGCGCGATGCCGTCTTTTTTTTTTTTTTTAAAGGGGGCTGTGTGGCCCCCCTTCTTTTTAATTATTTTGGGCCCTGGGGACCCCATCCCCCAGGGCCTGACCCCCTTTTATTTAAATTTAAAAAAAATAGAACGGGAAGGGGACCGCGTGGGCCCCCCTCCCATGGCCAATTTCGGCCCGGGGACCCCATCCCCCGGGTCATTGCCACATTTTTCTTTTTTGATTTTCATGGAGGAGGGCTGCGTTGCCTCTCCCTCCTCAGGCCTCCTTAGGCCCCGGGGACCCCATCCCCCGGGGCCGGCCTTTTTAAAAAAAAAATTTTTTTATTTTGTAATTTGGGGGAGGGGGGCCGCGTGGCCCCCCTCCCGGGCCACTACTTGCCCCGGGGACCCCATCCCCCGGGGCTGGCCCTCTCCGTTGGGGATCGTGGGGGGGGTCCCCAATCCCCCCACGGTCCCGCCGGCTCCCCGCGTCCCTCGGGAGCCGGCATTGCTTTTCCACATGGGGAGCTTCCCCGTGTGGAAAAGCAATTGTCTTTGGTTTTTGGAAGAGAGAGCAGGTTTCCTGCTCTCCCTTCCAAAAACCAAAGTAGTTTGCTATGACAGGACGGGAGCCGCGAGGCTCCCGTCCTGTCATAGCAAACTACAGTGTCCCGGGGTAGGCACCCCGGGACACTGCAGGAGCTGGCCCTGGGGGGTGGTGGTCCCCAGGGCCATCAAGAGCTCCAGGAGGGGGCCACACGGCCACCCTCCCAACTTCTTCAAAGCCCCGGGAGGTGGTGGTCCCCGGGGCTCTGGGGGTCCGTAACGGACCCCCATATTGAAATATTTAGTGCCCCGGGGAGGTGGTGGTCCCCGGGGCGTGTGGGGGGGCATGAGCCCCCCCCCACACAGGTTAATTTTTTTTTAAAAGAAGCCCCGGGGGTGGCGGTCCCCGGGGCTGCGGGAGGGCCAAGAGCCCTCCCGCACCATTATTTTTTTAAAGCCCTGGGGGGTGGCGGTCCCCGGGGCTTGGGGGGCCTTAGAGGCCCCCCCACATATTATAAATAAACCCCTGCATGCCCCCGGGACTTGGCCCACCCGGGGGCCAAATAACAACGTTTTTTTTATCAACAGGATCCGCGCACCCAGCGCGTTTTTGCCGATTTAAAAAAAAAAAATGCTTTTTTCTGCCCTGGGGGTCCTTGTGGGACCCCCTGAGCAGGCCTAGGGGGTCAGGGTGTTTCTACCCTGCCCCCTTTTTGCGTTTTTCGCGATTGTGTTACTGCTTTCTTGTTCCTCGGTTCTACCGAAGAACAAGATGGCTGCCAACACTTCCTGATTTGGAGTGTTGACAGCCAATTACCATACAGCTCGTGATCGGGAGGGTACGCGGACCCTACGCGGCCATAGATATATATGTGATTTTACTTTTGAATTTCTCAGGAACTACTGAACGGATTTACACCATTTAAGCAAAAGGCAAATTTGGTGTAATTCCGTTCAGCAGTTCGGGCTGTAGCTGCGACTAAAGGTTCCTATGGAAAAATGAATGGGGAAAACACGTTTTGGGACCCCCCTTTTTTATCGGCCCCCACTTGCCGAATCACCCCGAGACTTTCAGCATAGGAGTGGACCGGAGCGCCCCAACAAGTTTGAAAATTTCGCGAAGATTCGTCAACCGGCGCCAAAGTTATTTCAAATAGAATGTTGCGGATTTCCTATGGAAAATAGGTCCTAACTATAACTATCTACTGGCGACCGCCAGTAGATAATATATATATCTACTAAAGTGCCCCGGAGCAAGGAAATGCCACTCCACGAGGATAGATTCAAATCTTTTATTGCTCAGAACCACGCTAGCAGCCCCAACTGGTGTCAATCCCTGACGCGTTTCGTTGCGCATGCAACTTAATCATAGGGAAAGGGCAACAAGCAAAATCCGGTAAGTACTTCAAAATAGTTTTTTACCCAAATTGCATTTGCTTTTCAGTAAGCTGTATGCTGGGATTTGAAGTCACAATCATTCCCTTCCAGTAGGGTCCGTTAATATTGCCACACTATTTTTTACCCCATTATGTTTTTCCCGGGGGCCGCCACCTCCCCGGGGCTCTAATTAATAATTAGTGTGGGGTGGCTCAAGCCCCCCCTCACTGCCCTGGGGACCACCACCTCCCCGGGGCACAAAATATTCAAATTCGGGGGTACGTTAAGGAACCCCGGCCCCGGGGACCACCACCACCGCTTTAAAAACATGGGAGGGGGGCCGCGCGGCCCCCCTCCTGGAGCCCTTGATGGCCCTGGGGACTGCCACCCCCCAGGGCCGGCTCCTGCAATGTCCCGGGGTGCCCACCCCCGGGACATTGCTGTTTGCTATGGCAGGGCGGGAGCACGGCTCCCGCCCTGTCATAGCAAACTCTGCTTTGCTTGATTGAAGCGAGAGCAGGAAAACCTGCTCTCGCTTCAATGAAGCAAAGCAGGATTGCTTTTGAGCAAGGGGAGCTGCATGTCAGCAGATTCCATTGCTCAAAAGCAATGCCGGCTCCCGCAGGAGGCGGGCAGCCGGCGGGACCGTGGGGGCATTGGGGCTCCCGCCACGGTCCCCAACAGAGAGGCCAGGTCCCGGGGGATGGGGTCTCTGGGGCCAGAAGTGGCCCAGGAGGGGGGCCACGCAGCCCCCCTCCCCTATAATTAAACAATTAAAAAAAACACGGAAAGGCCGGCCCCGGGGGATGGGGTCCCCGGGCCATAATTGGCCTGAGGAGGGGGGCCACGCGACCCCCCTCCCAAAAATAAAAAAAATAAAAAAAAGGCTGCTAGGCCCCGGGGAATGGGGTCCCCGGGGCCAAAAGTGGCCCAGGGAAGGGGGGCCATGCAGCCCCCCCCTCCCATAAAAGACCCAAAAAAAAAAGGAACCGGCAACTCGCCGCTGGTGGGGCGATGAGGTCCTCTTGTGTCCTGAGGACCTCAGGACACAAGTGGACTTCTTCCTCCGAGCAGCAGTGCGCCAGAAGCAGTGTTTGCAGTGTGGTGTAAAAAGGGGCGTGGCCACGGAACACCTCTCTGCAACGCAGCTCTGTGGCGCTTACTGGAGGTAACTGGTGGGCTAGTAGACCCCCAGGGACCCTCAGGATTCAAGGGAACTTAATTCCCCAACTTACAAAGCAACAGGGGGCACGTTTGCACAGTGGTGCAGGGAGAGGGCGGGGCCTGATATAACAAGTTAGCAATCCTGCTGTGTGGGACTTACTGGAGGTAATAAAAGGGGTTGTTGGCCCCCAAGGTTGACGTTGGCGGCTAACGACCCCTCCTGTTACCTCCAGTAAATCCCACACAGTGGGATTGCTAAAAGGTGTTTGAAGGCCACGCTCACCTTTCTCTACCACTCTGCAAACGCGACTGCTATGTTATAGTTAGAAATTAGCATTTAAAAACCTTTGAAATTCACTGAAAAAACCATAGGTTTCAGGGACGTTATAGTTAGAAATGAGCATTTAAAAAACCATAGAAATTCACTGAAAAAACCATAGGTTTCAGGGACGTTATAGTTAGTTGGACATTTCACTCAGTACAAAACCAGAGAAATTCGGCCGTTATAGTTCGTTGAGCTAACTATAACTCGCGCCCGCAATGCACTGCTGATGACGTCACATATTACATCATTCATGACATGGTCAGTGACATCACTGATGACATCTCAAATGACATCACTGATGACATCATCCAGTGACTGTGTGTTACAGTAAAGTTTAAATATGTTTTATTAATATTTATGCAAATGTGTATTGAAGTATGAGTGGGTGTTTGAGTGTCTGAATAGATGATTTAGTAGATGCGTGACTGACTGTATTGTTATGTTTCGTATATAGGCCCTAATGCAGACCCGGTCATATATGCCATAATGTAGAAATACTTGTATATGCCCTATTATGGTCATACTCGTATATGCCCTATTATGGTCATACTCGTATATGCCCTATTATGGTCGTACTTTTATAGTCATGGCTCCAAATATAGGCATGATCTTTCACCTACATTAGTTCCCTACAGTACACAATGAGCTCGGAGGGTTGAACGTTATCTAGTCTGTGGTTAGAACACTGCAAGGTCTTTCCAGAACACAGACCTACAATGTACTCATAAATTATGCATGAGCATTCACCAGCTACATCTCCCGCATAATATGTATGTACAAAGTTCACCTCTGACGTCTTTCTCATGTCTAACAAAGACCAATACAAACCATACTGAGGGACGAGACACTTTAGGGTATAAATACACCACATCTTGCCACGGTAAGATCGAGGGAACCGAGACTTCCATGCTGACACACTGACCAGAGACGCTGAGGCTTCTGCATGCAGTCGCTCCAGCTGACAGCCGTCTAACACAGCCCTTGCGGGGTGTCCAACTCGAGACCAGGACGGGGTCCCACTCTCTCTTTTTTCAGGTATGGGGGTTCGACTAAATCCTAGAGGGATTCTTGGCTCTTAAGCTTTTAGACCTACACATATGCTAGGTACACTCAGGTACATCTAGTTAGGCATCGTAGGAGTACGCGCACTTTCATAATGCCTTTTTTATCCATGTATGAATTCATGATTATTGCAATATGGTAGAATTGTTCTATCCTTTCACTTTGATCGTACTGCTGATAATATATCTCTGCTATTGTCTGCTGGTTGCTGCAGCACATATATTTTACACTAGAATAACAACTGTTCAATAAATACTTATTGAAACGCCCAGACTGTTTATTCTGTGTAACTCTCTGAGACAAACCGAATAAGTAAGCACGAGTGACTGAGCGAAAGGTAGTACATTGTTTCCACGATTCTGAGGAATTAGGGTTGTCATGATCTAAGGTTGCCAGAAACTAATCTCTCCCCGATAAGAGGAGATTCTAGTGGCACTGTGAGCTAGCTAATGCAAATCCGGCTAACATATGCGGTGGGGGTGCACAGAGTCAGTCTAACACCAAGCCCACGGTTTATGTTATCCAAACGAGCAAGTCCTGCAGGGGTACTATAGGAACTACACGACATATCGTCCAACGTTGGTTGGGTACTTATTTAACAGTAGAATCTGAGTAGTTCAGTCGTGCTATTCTCAGAGAACCTACTCACAAAACCCCAGAGACGTCTGGAGTGGGTGGGCACAAACTCTGCCATGGCTGAGTAGGCGAGATATCCTATTTATCAGCTGTTGGTTAATCAAGCTTGAAGGACATTTAGTTCCTAAATTGTGCATAACACCTCATCTTGGTTCCCTTTGAACACTTCTTCTTCTAAACATGCCTGATTCCGAGGCAGGGGAAGACAGAGTTGACCTGAATTTTTCAGAAGAAGGAGAAGATCCTGTAATTGCAATACAGATTGCACCAAAATTCAGAATGACAGTCACCCTAAGACTATTAGAAAATGGTTTACAAGCGAGGGGTGGCATGGTAGTTTTCGTGATTGAGGCACACGAATCAAACAAAACAGAGGTGTTCTATTCATGGGTTACATTCCCGGCAGCAAATGCCATAACAAAGACATTTCACTACTATATAAAAGGAGATGCACCAAGGGAATATGCCCCGTTTGAGGACATAGAGATTCCACTCACTTACCAGGAACATTATTACTGGTTTAATGGCGCCCTACCCCACGTACAAGGAAGAGTAAGATTAGGCCCGCTCAGAGGAGACGTGGGCCACATGGCCAATACTAGCGGCTTACACACCCCACCCTGAGATTGGAACAATGCCACAGCCAGAATTGCTCGTACAACACAGAGATTTAATTACAATCTTCAGAAACCTGACACAATTCGTCATGAGGACTTTAACAATCCAACCTGCACCAGGTGCAGCAAATAGTACTCTAGCTCAGGGTACAGGAAATAAAATTACTCCTCAAACATTACATGCGGTAATGGGCAAAGTGCCCGCAAAACGCGAACAAATCCCATTCTGGATAGCTCAGGAAATAACTCAGCTTGAGGTGGTATTCCCGAATACTACCACCTATGATAAACACAGAATTCTAACTATCTGCTTGCCCATGGGGATCACACCACAAGTAGAGGTCTGCACCTCTTGGGGTTCAGTCTTTGCTGCCATATATACCAGAACACATGGTATCCCGTCCTTAGCAGTAGTGCCAGACGTATTGAGACAGATACAAAATGAGTACGTAGCAGAGCCTGCCCTAAACTTAGGGATGAAGTTACTAAATAACTTTGATCAGGTATCAGCCATAATACTAGCTAACATTAAGGGGGAAGCAGCTTCAGTGGTGATCCGCCAACGCCTAAGGGAGTTCAGTCCAGTAGATCAACAACACGAACTACCAAAAATAATTGAAACTGCATATGCAGAATTAGGCAGAGACAGTTTAGGTGGGAAAGCATTAAAAGCACAACTAGTGGGCAGTTCTGAAAAGGACACTACAAAGCAGACACCTACTTCTTCTAAAAAGAAGTGGGAAAATAAAAAGCAACAAAAGTCTAAAGACAGCAGATCTCAATCCCGAGGCAGGTCTCCTCAACAGGAGCCCTCTGAAAGGAGGTATAACCTCAGGAATAGGGATAATATTAGGAAACCTGACAGGTATCAGGATACTGATACACGTTCCTCTCGTTCCTTTCAGGGTTCATCAAAAACTCCGAGAGGGAAGGACGGTCAGAACACAGACAAGAGGAGCGTACAAAGTCCAGAGACATGCAACGGGCTGCGGACTATGCACCTAAAAAAGAAGATAAACAAAAACAAAAACCTCAGTTCAAAAAGAAAAAGGTAGCAGGTCTCAAGATCAGACATGCCCAGAATTCTGAGGACACAGCTTCTGAACGGGGAATGGGCTCTGATGATGCTAGACAGCGCAGCAGAAGTAACAATAGCTCGCCAGAACCTGAAGGAATTTCTGGTGACAGCGGAGTTGAGTGAGTATATCACGGTGGAAACACCTGATACTCGGGTAAGTGTCCCACATAAGTTACATGAGATAACACTCCGGATGGAGGGGGACAAGCCCAGGAAAGTTAAGGGTCTATTTTGGAAAAATCTGTCATCTGGATATGGCATCCTATTAGCAGAGCAAGACTGGCCGCCAGCATTCGTCATGGAGTGCCCAAAGGGAGAAAAGGTAATTTTTCCAGCATTTTCCGACCTCGTTCCCATACATTTAAAACATGCATATGCGCAGGAGTGGGCAGTTGCCCTAGCTCCAGCATTGTACAAAAATCATGCTGGTTGGGATGAGGATTCAACCCACCACGTGATCCCGTTAAAAGTTTCACCAAATGCTCAAAGGCAATATCCTATAAAGCAGGAAGCTAAAAAACAAGTCAGGGAGATCCTAGATCAACTTGAATACCAGGGGGTGATAGAAAATTGCACCTCACCAATGAACAATCCTTTGTTCCCCGTATCAAAACCTGACAACACATATTGTTTAGTTTTGGATTACAGACATTTAAACACCTGCACAAAGACATTTGCAGTTCAAAATGCACACAGTGCCGCATTAATGAATAACATTGTGCAACAAAAATACAAAACAACACTTGATATCTCAAGTGGATTTTTCTGCCAAAATATAGTGCCTGAAAGCAGGTATCTGACTGCATTTTCAGCGCTAGGGTCCCAACGACAATTTTGCCGACTCCCCCAAGGGTATAAGAATAGCCCGGGGTTGTTTTCAGCAAGGGTAACAGAGTTACTCCAAAATTTGGATGAAGAAGCATTGTCCTATGTGGATGATATTTATCTGACGGACGATGACTTACCGAGACACTTGACCAGGGTGAGCACCATTATTATGGGATTCGCCTCTGAGGGCTATAAATTTAATTTAAAAAAATCAAAAATTGCCCACCTCAATGTCCTATTTTTAGGGTATGAGCTGTCAAGTGAAGGAAAAAGCCTAGCAGCTAACTTTTTAGAAAAGTGTGCGCTGCTCCAACCTCCAAAATCATTAAAGAATTTACAATCAATTCTGGGATTCCTAAATTTTGGTCGAACATACATTTTGGATTACGCAGAAAGAGTAAAACCTTTCTACGACTTAATAAAACCTGATTTTTCAGTCAGACAATGGACACAGGAACATACAAATATCCTACTTTCACTACAGGAAGACATGATAGCTTCAAAACATTTACAGACACGCGTAAACGTACGCAACTTAGTGATCCGAGTAATAGCGGGTCAATGCGGGTACACTTATTTAACTTTCAATGAAGGCGAAACGGTACCAATCGCATACAAATCACACCTGTACACAAACGCAGAGATGCGTTTCACTTCAACAGAAAAAATCCTGACAGCAGTGCAGACCGCTGTAGCAAGAGAAAGAGCTCTGGCTCAGGGAAAACGCATAATAGTCGTGACCCCAGTACCAGCCTTAGAGGCTGTTACCAAGGCTAGCATTCCAAATGCGAAAGCCTTACATCCCAGATGGATATAATGGGCTAATTCTGTTACTGCAACGGATGTTGAATACAGATTTGATCCAAGTTTAAAAACACAAGCATTTCTGCAATACGAACAAGAATATCCTCCACCATATGAGATTTTGCCTCTAGATCAGTATGAATACATTATTTACACTGACGGATCTGCTCAACCAGCCATAGGGAGTAAGCAAGCTTACAGCGCGGCGTGTGCAATCATTAAAGGTCGCATGTGCGATGGAAAGTTCCATCCCAGTAGCACTAAAATGCAATCTCTAAGAGACTGCACGGCTCAGTTGGCGGAATTAAAAGCACTGATACTGGCACTTGTAAATACGGAATACGAATTCCCCACACTAATTGTGTGTGATTCCTTTTACTGTGTACAGTCGTACAATGAATATTTACATCATTGGGAACAAAACGGGTTCAAAGACGCAAAAGGTGGCAAAATTAAGCATAAAATGCTATGGGAACAGGTAGTGGAGTTGAGAAACGAACTACCAAGGGCTCACGTGATACATACACTGAGTCATCAGCGTGATGGCGTTCACGTTGAAGGGAATTCATTGGCTGATGAAGCCGCGAAGGGGGCTGTATGCACAGCGTTCGTAGCTGCAATCACTCGTTCAAAAACGAGAATAGACGGCTAGATTATGGTAGCTGTCAATGCTTCGCGCAAAGGCAGCACAGCAGTACCAAAAACATTTCCACTCAAGTACTCCTACAAGTTAGATGCACAAAACATTCCATATGCTCAGATTCCTGGAGTGGGGGATAGAGTAATACCAAATATGGATCGTAGGCAAGGCTTAATTCTAGCAGCACACAAGGGTTTGGGTTCTGCACATACAGGCGTTACAGCGACTATTTCTTTACTGAAACAGCGCTACTGGTGGCCAGGGTTAACAAAGTAGACCAAAGACTATGGGGCCGATTCCGATCTCGGTCGGAGGCGCACCCAATACCATTCGGTCGGGAAAAAAGCCATGCGAAAGCCTGTTTCCTGACCGATCCGTACAGCACACCGAACGAGTAAGTACGATGCGCACAACAGCAAAGAATCCGGCCGAGCCGTACTCACCCAAACCAGGTCCAGTTCCCCGACCGAGGCGAATCCGGAAACGCCGAATCGAGTCGCACGGAAGGAAAAATGCAGCTCCGTCTGGCCGAACGAGTACGATGCGCTTTCCGTACGCGCCGAACCCGTCGCTACGCACGGCACGTCAAAGCATCCGGGAGAGGCGCACATAAGCTCCGATTCGCGCCACAACACGATCCACGGCTCCGAGACGAACACGCCAGCGACGAGGACGAGGCGAAGCGACGAGGACGAGGCAAAGCGACGAGGACGACGCGAAGCAACAAGAAGGACGAACGACACGAACCAACCATGAATCCCTTCGTCCCGATCATACCAATATTCTACATTTACTACCGGAACAGGCACGGACGCGTACGGCGCAGAAAGTAAGCCAGACACCAACCACAAAACACATACAACACGTACACGACACATCACACACACACAGAGGGATGCAGAATATACTTACACCAGCAACAGCAGCACCATAGGGGCGGGATGCCCATCACCAATGCCACATATGCACACAGGGGCCTGAATGCGCACCACCACCCCTACCCAGGGGGCAGGATGCCTACCACTACTACCACCCTCACCCAGGGGGGCTGGATGCCTACCACCACCCTTAGCCAGGGGGGCTGGATGCCTACCACCACTACCACCCTCACCCAGGGGGGCTGGATGCCTACCACTACTACCACCCTCAGCCAGGGGGGCTGGATGCCTACCACCACCCTTAGACAGGGGGGGCTGGATGCCTACCACCACTACCACCCTCACCCAGGGGGGGCTGTATGCCTACCACTACTACCACCCTCAGCCAGGGGGGGCTGGATGCCTACCACTACTACCACCCTCACCCAGGGGGGGCTGGATGCCTACCACCACTACCACCCTCAGCCAGGGGGGGCTGGATGCCTACCACTACTACCACCCCCACTCATAGGATGGACAATGCATGACACAACCAGCACACCACAACCTAGGGAATGCAAGAAGAAGACATCCCCCAACACCATGACAAGCGTGTGTAGACTGTGTCAAATGCCTACAACACCGAACATGACTTTGAACATACAATGTGACCCCCTAGCACATGTACCACACATATATGTGTGTGGCACCCACAATGCAAGCAGGCCATGACCATTGTGGCAATGGGGTCTAAACCCCCATCACCACAGTGACCAAAAGGTAAGTGTGGGGTCCATAGCTGAAGCACATTTTGAACATTGTGGCAATGGGGTCCAAACCCCCATCATCACAGTGACCAAAATGTAAGTGTGAGGTCCATAGCTGAAGCACATTTTGAACATTGTGGCAATGGGGTATAAACCCCCATCATCACAGTGACCAAAAGGTAAGTGTGGGGTCCATAGCTGAAGCACACTTTGAACATTGTGGCAATGGGGTCCAAACCCCCATCATCACAGTGACCAAAATGTAAGTGTGGGGTCCATAGCTGAAGCACATTTTGAACATTGTGGCAATGGGGTATAAACCCCCATCATCACAGTGACCAAAAGGTAAGTGTGGGGTCCATAGCTGAAGCACATTTTGAACATTGTGGCAATGGGGTCCAAACCCCCATCATCACAGTGACCAAAATGTAAGTGTGGGGTCCATAGCTGAAGCACATTTTGAACATTGTGGCAATGGGGTCCAAACCCCCATCATCACAGTGACCAAAATGTAAGTGTGGGGTCCATAGCTGAAGCACATTTTGAACATTGTGGCAATGGGGTATAAACCCCCATCATCACAGTGACCAAAAGGTAAGTGTGGGGTCCATAGCTGAAGCACATTTTGAACATTGTGGCAATGGGGTCCAAACCCCCATCATCACAGTGACCAAAATGTAAGTGTGGGGTCCATAGCTGAAGCACACTTTGAACATTGTGGCAATGGGGTCCAAACCCCCATCATCACAGTGACCAAAATGTAAGTGTGGGGTCCATAGCTGAAGCACATTTCGAACATTGTGGCAATGGGGTCCAAACCCCCATCATCACAGTGACCAAAAGGTAAGTGTTGACAAAGAAAGAGGTGCAACTGCCAAACTGCATGGATGATTCCTGGTCACAGAACAACAAACACATCAGTGGCAAAGTAGTGTATGTGTCCCATTGCAACATAAATTGGGGGAGCCAAATACTGCAGTGCAAATAAGACATACCTTTGGCCATGTGCAGACAAACAACACCCATGGGGGCTGACACCGTCAACAATCATCAATGACACAATGACAGAAGTGACCATCAGAATGCAGACCCACATATTTGCACCAATGGGCACACACATGCAGATACCCTGTGGAGACTGCAGATGTGAGGTGAACAGATACCATACCATGGCAGCAATGGGACACACAAACCATGATCATTGTGCTGACCGATGACCTAGGAGTCCCAGGGACAGCAGGGGAAACCCACCAAACTACATACAGCCAATGGCACACCCAAGATATGCCAATGCAGTGGTGCAGATGCACAAACACAAACAGGCAGACCCACACTGCACATCATACACAACAGGTGAGGGGGGTGCCAGTGTCCCCAGGCAACCACACAACACATGAGGAGACCTGAATACCAATCATACAGATGTGCATACAGTGCCACACAAAGGTAACTCATGGATCCAAATCCCCTATGTGGGCAAGCAGGCATTGTCAGATGAGAGGGAGCACAAATCACACATGTCACACAGGCACGTAGGGACAGCAACTGACACAGCAAGACACAGACACACCACAGCACCACCCCCAGGGCCCCCACAATGTGGTGACCCTGGGCTGCATTACAATCCCACTGTGATGACAAAGCTAAATGTGGTTCACACTGTGAACCACAGTCATGTGTCCTGAGCAACTAACTACCATCACACCTACACAAGCACAAATCAAACAGCATGGCCAGTAAGCCAAGGCCAACATGGAGGCAGGGGCCTAGCCGGGCAACAACTCTCATCTGCACACACTCAACACCACACTCCTCGACCTCCAACAATGTGCAGCAGTGAAGCACACATGCACTGGTGACATTGCACATGCACCCATGACTATTCCAGGGTCGTGGGTGGGAACCAAGGTGCAGAAACACATCACACATGGACACTCAACAAGACTCCTGAATGTCTGACACACTGCACACTACGCTGTACATGGACATGACGGCAATACCACACCAACCAATGGGATCCCAGCCACAGTCACACACCAATGAAGAAGCCAAGGTCACCCACAAAGAACACACATAGACAACAACCAACATTGCAGCCCGGACCCTGAGGAGTGCCAGCAGTCACACACACAACGTATCACAATCACTGAAAGATAACACAAACTGGAAATCACATGACAGGGGCAAACAACAAGTGCCAAGGGGAAACCTGACTGTGACCCATCTGCGTCTGCACACAAACTCAGCTCTGACAGCAAACACACCTATGGGTGACACCCTGATGACCAGTAATGTGCCATGCACCCACATCACAGAGAACCCAGGGCGAAGACTTTGGGGGAACATAGGTCAACTCAGCTAGCATCACAAACAGGTACAACACTAGGGATCACAGCATGCACAGCTAAACGGAAGTGAACACACAGACATGCACATACAACACACACCTTGGGCGCAGGCAATGTCACAGGAGTACACACTGCCATGAGGGGACTCCACTCCTGTGTGAGGAAAGCTGTGCCATATGTTGCCTCAGTAGGGCCCCATCATGTCAGCTGAGCACTTGGTCACACAATCAACAATTAGCACCAAATGAGGGCTCCCGTAACATCAGCCTGGTCATGGAAGTGCCAACGGAATCATCAGCACAGATCCAACACACTTGTATAGCAATGTTGCACTGACAACACAGATGAGTCCTTCCCCATTGATGCCCAAACCTGCATGTCCACTGGAGATGGCCACACGGTCAGGGAAGTAGACGAATTGAACAATGGCAGGCACAACAGATGTGCAGGGGTGGAAGCCACAGATGTGAAATAGGCAATCTAAGTAGGAAATCCCATTGCCAAATACTGAACACATGACACCCTCAGATGCTGCTATGGATAACATGGATACACCACAGGATAGGACACATTCCCCCTGGACCACATGGGTTCCTGCACAGTAACACTTCATTATCATGAGACCAAATATCACCATCACTGCAGCAAGGGCATGGTTAGCATCATCAACATCATGTACATCAGAAGCAAAAGCACTAGAGAACAGAAAGTTGCTTTATTCAGCATATGTGGCATTAAAAGTAGAAGTCCAGTAGAAAATAAACAAAGGCCAATGGCCAGTCCATCAACAAAGTCACAAGTGGGTGACAGTGGCAGATGCCACCCTACACATGCCTGCACAAAACCAGGGACAATCCACTAGGAGGGGCAACCGGGGGGTAGGCCAGGCACCGCAGGGACAGGATCAGGGCTCACCAGGAGGAAGCAGGGAAGGGGTGGTGGGTGCTGGAGAGCCACTGACAACTGCAGTGGAGGTGTCTGACATGGTGTGTGCCGGCACAACTGGGGGGCATGGCTCAGATGTTGTGGGTGCCGGCACGACTGCAGTGGACCCTGCAGATGGAGTGGACAGGTCCGCCACTGCAGTGCCCAAGTCAGACAGGGTGGTAGTGGACTCCACTGCAGTGCCTACCACCAGGGGAGGAGAATGGGGAACAGGCAAGGTGGGCTGGACAGAGGGGGAGGACACCCTCACCACATCAGTGGCACAGACAAGCGCAGCGGGGGGTGTGGTGCCGGGAGAGCAAGTGGCAGGGGGAGAAGGCCGGATCCTCTTGGGGATGGTATATCTGTGGGTGGGGGAACCTGGGGCAGGATGTGGTGGGGGCACCTGTGGAGTGGGGGCCTGAGGGATGGAGGAAGGAGACCTGGTGCTTGAGCTGCAGGGCGGTGGCGGGGTCTTGCTCTTACCACTCCGGGGGGACTTGCGGGTGGGGGCCTCAGTCTGTCTGCGCCTGGGGAGGGGTGTCCGGGGGCGAGGGGCACTGTGCTCCGTGTGGGGGGCTTCCTCTTCCCCCTGGATGCTGGAGCAGCTGGATCGGAGGGGAAGAGGCCGAGGTCACTGAGGAAGAGGCGCTGGGTCTTTGGGGTTGCAGGTGAGGCAAGGGAGGGTGCTTTGGAGGGAGAGGCAACTGAGGACTGCACAGTGCCCGTGGATGCGTGTGTGTGTACCAGGGCCCCATCCCCTGTGAGTCTGGTTTCAGTCCCCTGACTGTGCGTGCGTGTGCGTTTTGTTTGTGGCGTGTGTGTCTGTGTGCTGGACGTGTGTGTGCTGGTGTGTTCCTGTGCCGGTGTGTGTGTGCTTGGGACGGGTAAGGTGCTGGGGAGTGTGGATGGAGCAGAGGCAGGAGGGGTGAGGGACTGTCTGAGGAGGGACACTGCTGCCGTCAGGGAGGAGTCCATGGACCTATTGCCCCTCTGTAGGTCAGACATGCCCGATGAGATGCCCTCCATGAATGACACCAGCTGAGTCAACAGAGCGGTGTGCGCATGGAGGACACTCAGCATGGCTGTCTGCCCTACATGGAGCTGGCGAAGGAGGTACACAGACTCCTCACTCAGGGCAGCAGGGGACACAGGGGCAGGGGTGCGGTGCCTGGCCCAAAGGAGACACGCTCCCGAACATGGGAGCCTCCACGGACCTGGGGAATGGGAGCCGATGGGAGGGCGGTGGTGGTGCTGGTGGTGGCGGGGACAGCAACACTAGCTGGGGTGTGGTGGCTGCTGACACCCGCCTCCATAAGGGAGTCATCCTCCGAGTTGCTCTGGTCCTCAGCTGAGGTGGATGGTGCTGAGGACTCCTCGGTGTGGCTCCCCTCGCCCTCCGTGCCACTGGGTCCCTCCGACCACTCCTCGGCTGCTGACCCAGTCTGGCTCTCTGGCTCCTCCTGGTCCGTGGAGCTGTCCCCTTCCGTGGCCGTGGATGTATCTGCAAACAATGGGGAAACAGACAGACATCAGTCACCTGCACCAAACGCACACACCACTGTGAGCACAGCACATTACAGAGCAAGCCCTGGCATCATTAGTTGTACATTGCTAAAAGTGCCCTAACTGAACAGGAGAAGCCAATTGTCAGTCTGATGCCAAGCATGGCACTCACATCCCACATGGCCTTGCACCCATCTGTCTGGTGTCTGTTGGATTGCAACACCCCAGTGTGGACACATGCACCAAGTACACAGTAGTTGGACAGTGCAGAGGACACGGTGTGGCATGTGGACATGCACACATCACAGCTCTTGCCACTGAGTCAGTACAGGTTTCCGGATGAAAGGGATGCCCAGAGTCAAATAGGAAATGCATGTGATGCATACCAGCGACAGACACCATGATGCACCCATGTCCTGATAGCCATCGCCACAATGGTGTGCATGTAGCACATGTCACTCCCCTGCAGGACCACCAATAAGTTGACACATGCCATGGCAGAGGCATGACTGCTAAGTCATACATCACTGTCTCAGTGATGTATGACTTGGCAGCCAGACAACAACACTATGCACTGTGTCACAATAGTAGGTCATGGGGAATGCAAGTCCTGGAGCTGCACAAGTGCACATGTACATCCCCCACACAACACATCATCTTAACCCTCATCTGTCCAGGTCATACCTATTGGACATATGGGAGACCTGTGACACTACCCTCTGAACCTGAGCCCCTCACAATCTGCTGTGAATGGGGAACAGCTGCCTGAACTTCACATTCGCATACCCCAGTCTGCACGGGCAGCTGATCAAACACCTATGTGACACACAAGTATCGTCTCCTATGGTCACATCTCCAGGGGCATGCTGAGCCCCTACCAAGAAACACCCCAGCAGTCCTGGCAACTAATCCACAGCACACTGACACAGAGGCAGACACCTGAGGGGTCAAATCACTGTGCACAATGTGTCAGCTGATACACGGGAGTGGGAGTACAGAGTGCATTGCATGGCCTGGAGTAGGCATGACTGTCCTGCTCCACATGAATGAGGGATGAGCCCTGGACAGTGGTTAGCTGGCTATGTATGTGTGACACACGTAATCTGCACACTCCTGGGGCCCAAACATTGTTCCCACCCGCTGCATGGGCGTGTGCCACATACCCCAGGCACATGTGGTGGCTCAGCTCAGCAAGTGGACCGCATATCAAAGCAACACGCAGATTAAATGTCCGAACACAGGCGTTGTGTGAACAATGGACCCACCCATGATGCCCACAACAGAGTTAGGGAAACAGATGCTGTCCCCCACCTTTAGTGAAGCAAACTGCAAGGACACAGTCCCAAGTGACACAATTCCCTGAATGTAAGGGCCACACCTGGGTATCAGATGAGCAGTGGGCAGTGCACAATAGAGGGACATGGCTCCTGGACAACATGACTGCTGCACTGTCGCAGTTGAACCAGGCCAGAGGAGGGCACAAAGCATGTAATACAGAGTTCACAGTGCAGTCTTTGACTCACCCCCTCCTTGCTGCTGTCTGGCCTTCAGCTGTCCATCCAGGTCTGGAAACACCACCGCCAGGATCTGGAGCATGTGGGGGGTCAGGGTCCGTGTTCCGCCCCTCCTGCGAGGAGGCGACAGCTTCAGCTGGACCCGTGCAATCCTCCGGGTCCAGCCCCGAAGGTCCTGCCACCTCTTCTGGCAGTTGCGGATCCGGCGCTTGTAGACCCCCACGGACCGGACGGCCCGGACGATGTCCTTCCAGATCTCCTGCTTCCGATGGGCATTAACCTGTCAGGATGACAAAGTGAAAAGGCCATTACTACACATGCAACATATCCGTGCATGACACAGTTGTATACACATGTCTCAATCACAGGGGCACATGATGTACACAGGCAGTGCAAAGCTGCCCATGGACAGTTTGCCAGACGTCACTACATGGTATCATTGCATGGGAAGTAAAACCTTGTTCAAATGCACTGTCACTGCACCATACCTGTCCAGTGCATGTCACTACACACTATGGGGGTGACAACTACTCATTGAGCCTGCTAGCCAGTGGCGTGCAGACTTTCAGCCTTGCTAGTCAGACAATATGCACATTCAGAAAGGCAGTGCACAGAACACTCACCTGCTCCCCTGGTGTCCCATACAGCTTGCTGTACTGTGGAAGTAGGCTGTCCAGCAGGGCCTGGTTCTCCTCAAGGCTGAAGGCTGGGGCTCTCTCCACAGTACGTGCCATTGCAGGGTCCAGAGGGGCAGAGACAGCAGCAGTGCAGTGGCAGATGTCGTCCTGGAGCATGTAGTGCAGGCAAGTGAGCTCTCAGGGGAACAGCCAGCAATATATATGTGCTGGAGAGGCAGATACTGTCCCTTGTGTCCAAAGTGATAGGTCCAAGTCGTTTGCATCTTCTGAATCTGGCCAATCCATGGAATAGCAGCACCAAAACACGCCCACAGCATCCTTCAAATCTTCAACTTCATGACATACATGATTTTGCAACATTGTTGTGGGTGACCAACTGATTTTCCAGCAACCGACTCGTTCGAAATTCGAAAACGCGTCCGTTGCCAGGCAAGCCCATTGTCAATGGGTGCGCACCGATCGGTCCATTGCGGTACAACGCGTACAGGGGTACAACGCGTACCCGCACACATTGAATGCAATGGGCCGGCCGGGGGCACCGATCGGTCCATTGCAGTACAACGCGTACAGGGGTACAACGCGTTCCCGCACACATTGAACGCAATGGGCCGGCCGGGGGCACCGATCGGTCCATTGCGGTACAACGCGTACAGGGGTACAACGCGTACCCGCACACATTGAATGCAATGGGCCGGCCGGGGGCACCGATCGGTCCATTGCAGTTCAACGCGTACAGGGGTACAACGCGTACCCGCACACATTGAATGCAATGGGCCGGCCGGGGGCACTGATCGGTCCATGGCAGTTCAACGCGTACAGGGTACAACGCGTACCCGCACACATTGAATGCAATGGGCCGGCCGGGGGCACCGATCGGTCCATTGCAGTTCAACGCGTACAGGGGTACAACGCGTACCCGCACACATTGAATGCAATGGGCCGGCCGGGGCACCGATCGGTCCATTGCAGTACAACGCGTACAGGGGTACAACGCGTACCCGCACACATTGAATGCAATGGGCCGGCCGGGGGCACCGATCGGTCCATTGCGGTACAACGCGTACAGGGGTACAACGCGTACCCGCACACATTGAATGCAATGGGCCGGCCGGGGGCACCGACCGGTCCATTGCAGTACAACGCGTACAGGGGTACAACGCGTACAGGGGTACAACGCGTACCCGCACACATTGAATGCAATGGGCCGGCCGGGGGCACCGACCGGTCCACTGCAGTACAACGTGTACAGGGGTACAACGCGTACAGGGTACAACGCGTACCGACACATTGAATGCAATGGGCCGGCCGAGGGCACCGACCGGTCCATTGCAGTACAACGCGTACAGGGGTACAACGCGTACAGGGGTACAACGCGTACCCGCACACATTGAATGCAATGGGCCGGACGGGGGCACCGACCGGTCCATTGCAGTACAACGCGTACAGGGGTACAACGCGTACAGGGGTACAACGCAAACCCGCACACATTGAATGCAATGGGCCGGCCGGGGGCACCGACCAGTCCATTGCAGTACAACGCGTACAGGGGTACAACGCGTACAGGGGTACAACGCGTACCCGCACACATTGAATGCAATGGGCCGGCCGGGGGCACCGACCGGTCCATTGCAGTTCAACGCGTACAGGGGTACAACGCGGACCCGCACACATTGAATGCAATGGGCCAGCCGGGGGCACCAACCGGTCCATTGCAGTTCAACGCGTACAGGGGTACAATGCGTACCCGCACACATTGAATGCAATGGGCCGGCCGGGGGCACCGATCGGTCCATTGCTGTTCAACGCATCACTGTACATGTGACTGGCATATGTCAGCATGCCTGTCTCAGATGGACATATGCCAGCCACAGATAGCTCCCAGGGAGTGAGGGGCACACCTACATCACGACAGCCTGTCCAAACTTTATCATAAGGCATGTAAGGCTGCATTTCCTATTGTGTGTATGTTGGTGTACATGTTGTCCTGTGGGTGTCACCTGTGGGCAGCCACCCCCAGGCTGTGCATGTGTTAATGGGGACAGGATCCTGGGTGTTACGTGTACATGACCACTGTGATGTGCAACTGTTCATATCTGTGCATGTGCCATGGTCACATTTCACGGTGGTGTATGTGTATGTCATGTCACATACCCCGTGAGTCCCATGTGGGACGGTATGTTTGAGCCAGGGTGTCCCAGTGGCACAATAGTGATGGTCCTCCACAGTCTTTGTGCATGTAGTGTTTACAATGTCTCTGATTTCATGTGCACAATGGGAGACAGTCTCCACATCCAGGTTGTGTGTGCATGGACTTTGATGTTGTGCGTGTGTGTGTCACAGACGTCCATGTCTGTCCTGCCGTGGCAAGTGGGACCACTACCTGTGGGGGTCATGGTTGTTTTGCTGTGGTGTATACATGATACTCCATGTAATGCCAGTGTCCATGTGGCAATACAGGGTCCCTGGGAATGTACCTGTCGTTGAGCTGTGGTGCCTGGGGCACATCTGTCCTCACATGTCACTGTGGGGGGTGATTGTGACACGGCAGCAGGAGATGGGAACTGTGACACGGCCTCATGATATCCAATGGGCCAACCTGGGACTAATTGATGCCACCTGTTGGACCGTGTTGACAGATGTTGGCCATGTATGTACCATACATGTCCTTACGGAACTGCACACTTCATGTAGTTGTGCCTCATAATGATGTATGTTGGGATATTGAGTGTGTTCAATGCCGCATATGTGGGCTGACTGACAATCTTGCTTACTTCTCCTCTGCACTGCAGGGCTCCTGCTGTCCATCGACCATTCCCAGACCTGGCAACGATGGTGGAACGGGACAGCATCCGACGGTACCGCTTCACCAGGCAGCTGATTGAGGATTTGGCAGTGCAGTTGTCCCCACATTTGCAGCCGGGCCGGCCGTATCCTACAGCGCTGACCCCCAAGGTGAAGGTGATGGCAGCCCTACACTTCTTTGCCACCGGTACCTTCCAACATACTGTGGCGACTGCTGGTGGGATGTCACAGACCATGTTGAGCCGTGTGCTCCGCGATGTTTTGGCTGCAATGTTGCTATTCCTGAACCGGTACATCTATTTCCCTAGACTGCGACGACTCACTGACGTGAAGAGTGACTTTTATGCCCTGGGGAGGATGCCGCATGTCATTGGCTCCATTGATGGGACACATGTGGCTTTGGTACCACCACAGGCCCAGGAGCAGGCCTACAGGAACCGCAAGCACTACCACTCGGTCAATGCACTGGTGGTGTGTCTTGCAGACATGACCATCACACACGTGTGTGCCCGTTTCCCTGGTTCAGCACACGATGCCTTTGTGATGAGGAGTAGTCGCATCCCCAGGATGATGGCACAGATGCAGAACCAGCGTGCCTGGCTTGTCGGTGTGTACTGACTTTGTGCCATTGTGTGTGATCTGATCTGTAGTATTCCGCCCACTTTTCCAAGTCAGCTAATGTGCACTTGTCTGTCCGTAGGTGACTCGGGATACCCCAACATGCTGTGGTTGCTGACACCCCTCAGGAACCCTGTGACACCAGCCCAGATGCGCTACAATGAGGCACATGGTCGGACCAGGAGTGTGATTGAGCGGACATTTGGTCTCCTGAAGAGCCGCTTCCGCTGCCTGGACAAGACCGGAGGGTCCCTCCCATATGCCCCTGCGAAAGTGTGCAAGATTATCATCGTCTGCTGCATGCTCCACAACCTGGCAGTGCGGAAGGAGTTGCCTCTCATCCAGGATGACAATGACCAACATCCGCCACCTGTGGAGGATCCTGGCCTGGACCACGATGCCAGTGACGATGATGATGATGATGATGATGGTGATGTCCGCACACAGCTCATCACCAACTTCTTTAGCTGAATGTGAGTATCCTGAGGTGTCATGTCAATGATGTGAGTTGGCATGATGTGTAGGTGGTGCTCTGGTGCTGTTGGAGTGTGTCCATGGGCTACTTGACTGGATGTGTGTTGCGATGTGTGCTTACAGGTGGGCTGTACTCCCCAACAGTGTTGACATGCTAACTTGGTTCTGGGTGGGTATCTTGTAACATGTATTGTGCATGAGTTTTGCTGTTCTGTCCTGTACTCCATTGCTTTTGACTGTGTGTCATTTCTGTCCTTCACAGGGTACTTTCAGATTCGTTTGGTCAACTGTGTCCACCGACGACGTGATTGCACTTCCAGGCTGGTAGCTGTTGTGTCCCTACAGGTGATGTGCGCCACACCCATGGACTTCCTTCCGTCTACAGTTGTTGACTGTGTGCCCGCTGCCAGGTGGGATTACCTTGCATCTGTAGTGGTTACGACATGTTGCAACTGTGTAATAAACCTGTGCTTCACTTTGTGATGTGCGTTGTCTGTGGTCACACATTTGACTGCCATTTGCTTACTGCACCTGTGGGCTACTTGACTACAACTGGGAATGGGTGTGGTGTCTGTGCATTGCACCGTCTTCCCTGGCAACATCAGTGTAGGCAATGAGTCAGATGGCCTAGGTGTGTATGTGTTGTGTAGCCCTGGTGGTGTGTCTCCCTCATATGTGTCACGTTGCCTTTACTCACATGCCTGTGTTGTCCTTGCTGTTGCAGTTCGCATACACAGTGTAATTTTGCAGTTCATCATCCCCATAACAGCACCCACGTTGGAATCACAACAGAGGCAAGTATGGTGTATTAGTGTGTTTATTGTGATACATTTGTGTGAATAGTGCATAGGATGGGTAGTGCTGTACATAAATCTTGCAATCCGAAGTTCCTAGGTGAATTGAAAGTCCTGGTAGACAGAATCCCCAGTATCGGGGCCACAGTTGTCTGACACATTGGTCCAACTTGTACTCCCCATGCAATGTGTGGGAGTAGTGTTGCCGTCAACAGGGTGAACAGTCTGTGCACAAAGGTGAACATCCAGAACAGGTTCAGGCTTCCTGGGAGTTGCGCTTGGCCATCAGCCTCTCACTTGCCCCTCCTGGGACGACCCCTCTTCTTGGGGGGCCCTCAAGTACAGGCTGCTGCGGTGCAGGGGACTCTCCGCCAGAGTCATCCTCCCTCCCTGTGGCAGTTGCAGTTTGTTCGGCACCAGATGTTGTTGGCACACAGGGAGGTGTGGACTGGTTGCTGTTCATCTGGCGGAGGCATTGTAAAATGTCCCTGTGCACCGCCGTCATCTCATGCAGTGCATCCCACTTGGACTCCACGCGGGACATGTGTGAGTCCACGCGGGACATGTGTGACTCCACGTGGGACATGTGGGAGTCCAAGCGGGCATGATGGGCAGCCTGCTGCTGTTTCATGTCTCTGAGGAGCCCCACTACCTGGCTGAGGTCTCCGGTGCTGGACTGGTACGCATCAGCTATGCGTACCAGTTGTGGGTCATCATGCACACCAGCAACCTCTGCAAGCAGCGACCTCTGTCTCCCACCCCTCCCACCACCCCTGCTGACATGTGCAGTGTGTGCAGTGGCACGCACAGATGACCCTGGTCCACCTTGGGGGTTGGTGGTGGTGGTGGTGTCCATGGCTCCAGGTTGGTCCAGGGTCCCTGTGCTGGTGTTGCTCCTTGTTTTGTCCATGTCGGCAGGGATGGTATTTGTGGTGACAGTCGTTGGAGGGGTGGGTGCAGGGGGTGCAGCTGGTGGTCCTGCTGGTGCTGCAGCTGGTGGTCCTGCTGGTGCTGCATGTAGACTTGCACCGGATGTGCCAGGTTGGTCTTCATCGTCCGAGGAGGACAGAGGCTGTACGACGCCAGTGAGCTCCGCATCCTCTTGAGCCTGGGACTGGGACTCCTCAGCGTCTGCTGCTGTGTCCCCATCATCACCTGTTTTTGGGAGACACACACAATGTATGTTATGTTTCTGCAGGCATCAATGGTTGACACACATGACAGTTGTGACTGTGCCTCTGGGTGCGGGCCTGTACATTGCATTGTCCTAAGTCGTCACAGTCAGGGGTTGATATTGGTGTGGCACATTGTCCTGCATTATTTGGGCATTTCTATGTATTTTTTGGGGTGTGAACATGGTCTGCATTGGTTGTGTTTGGTTGACAGCCGGCCCTCCTTCCCACCCACCCAGCCAGTCAGTTATCCCACCATGGAACGTGCTTGCATTGCAGGGAGTGGAAGTTGTCTCTCAGGATGTCAGTCAGTGGTGTCCTGCTGTTTGTTGGTGCACAGTTGCCAGCAGGGCCTTGTGCTCCCCACAGCAGTAGCCAGTGTCAGCCATCTTGTGAGTCCTTCTCCACTCCCTGTGATGTGAGCATGGTTCAGGGTGGTGTTGATGGGACAGTTGTGGGGGTGAGCTATGTCTGTGACTACGACTCTCATCATGCTATTGCCTCCACCCCACTTCCCAGCATTCCCGTACTTACTTGCTTTTGTGGGGAGTTCAGTGTGTGTGGGTGTGAGAGCAATGGCAAGATGGCTGACAGTGGTGTCCTGCTTTTGGTTGGTGTGCAGTACCCAGCATGCCCTTGTGCTCCCCACGACACAGCAACAGTGTCAGACATCTTTGATGGGCCTTTCCACTCTCTGTGGGATGTGCATGCGTGAGTGTGAGCTTGCTGGGCCATGTGGTGGGGGATGTAGAGCTGTGACTACGACTCTCATCATGCTATTGCCTCCACCCCCCTTCCCAGCATGCCCATGCTTCCTTCCTTTTGACTCTGCTTCCCTGTGGGGTGGGCTGGCTGTGCTGACAGGATGGCTGGGAGTGTTGTCCTGGCAGTTGTTTGGCTAAAAGTCCCAAGAGTGGCCCTGTGCTTCACACAACATAACCCAGGGTGGTGGTTCTTTGTGGGATCTTGTGTTAGGATGGGGGGCATTGCATTCTACCAGGTGGGTTCTGTGGAGTTTGTGTTGGGGGTGTGTGAGGGGAGGTGCTTGTGACTATGGTTAGTGCTGCAAGTCCTCCTTCCCACCCACCCAGCCAGCCAGTTATCCCACCATGGAACGTGCTTGCATTGCAGGGAGTGGAAGTTGTCTCTCAGGATGTCAGTCAGTGGTGTCCTGCTGTTTGTTGGTGCACAGTTGCCAGCAGGGCCTTGTGCTCCCCACAGCAGTAGCCAGTGTCAGCCATCTTGTGAGTCCTTCTCCACTCTCTGTGATGTGAGCATGGTTCAGGGTGGTGTTGATGGGACAGTTGTGGGGGTGATCAATATCAGTGACTACGACTCCCCTCATGCTATTGCCTCCACCCCCCTTCCCAGCATGCCCATGCTTCCTTCCTTTTGACTCTGCTTCCCTGTGGGGTGGGCTGGCTGTGCTGACAGGATGGCTGGGAGTGTTGTCCTGGCAGTTGTTTGGCTAAAAGTCCCAAGAGTGGCCCTGTGCTTCACACAACATAACCCAGGGTGGTGGTTCTTTGTGGGATCTTGTGTTAGGATGGGGGGCATTGCATTCTACCAGGTGGGTTCTGTGGAGTTTGTGTTGGGGTGTGTGTGAGGGGAGGTGCTTGTGACTATGGTCAGTGCTGCAAGTCCTCCTTCCCAGCCAGCCAGCCAGATATCCCACCATGGAACGTGCTTGCATTGCAGGGAGTGGAAGTTGTCTCTCAGGATGTCAGTCAGTGGTGTCCTGCTGTTTGTTGGTGCACAGTTGCCAGCAGGGCCTTGTGCTCCCCACAGCAGTTGCCAGTGTCAGCCATCTTGTGAGTCCTTCTCCACTCCCTGTGATGTGCGCATGGTTCATGGTGGTGTTGATGGGACAGTTGTGGGGGGGCAATATGTGTGACTGCGACTCCCATGATGCTATTGGCTACACTGACTTGGCCAGCATACACAGAATTCCTTCCTTTGAGTGGTCTTCACTGTGTGTTGGTGTTGTTGTGGTGGCTACATGTCTGGATGTGTTTGTTAGTTCTATTTGTGCCACTGCCTAGCTGTAGTTGTAGTTGTGTTTGTACATGTGATGGCACAGTTGGATGTGACTTTTTTGATGGCATGTGTTGTGTTTATCTGACTGACATACACATTTTGGGATGATTCTGTTCTGGTTGCTGTGTAATTGCTATGAGTGCATGGTTTGACTCTCCCCTTGACAGTGATGTGTGTGTGTTTTGTGGCAGTATATTGTGTACATTTGTTGTGTACTCACCAGGCTCTGGGATGTCCTCTAGTCCATATACGCTCACTGGCGGAAGGATGGCCCGCACCTTCTCCTCCCAGGGCCTGAGGTATATTGGCTTGGCAGGAGGGCCACTGCCGGTGTGTTGGCTGTTGATGTAGTCTTTTTTGAGCAGGTCCCGTACCCTCCTGCGCACGTCATACCACCTGTTCTGGATGTCGCTCTTTGTGCGCCGACATGGTGATTGTGCGTTCACCCTGTTGATGATCCTCTCCCACATCTTGGTTTTCTGGGAGATGGGGGTCTGTTGGACCAGTGTGCCAAACAGCTGTGGCTCTACCCTGAGGATCTCGTCTACCATGACTTCCAATTCACAATCTAGGAACTTGGGATTCTTCTTGGGGGGCATGGTGATGGGTGGTGATGGTGAGTGATGTGTGTGTTGGTGTGCAGGTGAGGGTGTGTGAGTGTGTGTTTTGCTGGGTGTATGTGAGGTAGGTATTTGTTGGTGTGCTGATGGTGTGTGGCTTGTGTGAGGGATGAGCTGTGGGTGTGTGGTTGCTTTCTCTTGGGTGCTGGCAGTGGAATGGCATTTGCAAAGGCTCATGGTTGTGATTTGTGTCCTTTATATGGGTGGAGTTGTGGGTGTGTCTTTGTTCTCTGTCCCCACCCCCCCAGTATTTATTGGCTTTGTAATTGCTTGTTTGGCCTTTTTTTGGGTGATTTTTCCTTTGTACTGTCTGTGTATGTTGGAAACGTTCTTGTGACCGAGTCGGACCCTGCATTTGTCTCGTACGGTCTTCTCCGTTTCGTTCACGCTGTGTATGTGCAGTTTTCTATGCTGCGTACGCGTCGGTCGCGGTGTTTTGTGTTGCTTCGGCTCGGTTTTGTATGCGTGTCGGTCGTACGGCTTGGCCTCCGTCCGACTCGCTCGTGGTTTTCGCGCCTTGCATCGTACTTTGCGGTTTGGAGTCCGCGTGTACGTTTCGGTCGGATTTGTTCCGGGTGCGTGTCGGTCGGTTGGATTCGCGTGTTTTTCCGACCGGATTGCTGTTTTCCGTGCGGCTCGGTCGGTCGACTTGGGTTCGGTATGTGTCGGTCGGATTTTGCACGCCTTGCATCGTACTTGGCGTGTCGGGCGCCACAGGTACGTGTCGGTCGGTATTATTTCCGGATCCGAGTCGGTCGGTGCTTTTTCCGGCCCGAATCGGAATCGACCCCTATGTCTTGAAATGCGACATCTGCCAGCAGATGAAAGGCTCCACCGTAACACGCCCAGCGCAGACACCATTACTAAAATCAGACAAACCTCTCGCATGTGTATATTTGGACCACTGCGGACCCCTACAATCGGATGGGGCCAGGAAATATATCATAGTTGCAGTGGATTCCTGCTCTAGATTCCTATGGGTTTGGCCTCAGCGCTGCGCTGACGCTCGAACTGTTATAAAAGATTTGCGAGTCTTTATCGGCACATATGCAGTTGGCACGTTACATTCTGACCATGGTCCGGCGTTTAGCTCTCGGGCTTACAAAGAGGCCATGGAAGGAATGGGCGTAGTATTGCAGTACTCCTCTCTGTACCATCCTAAGGGAAATTCTGTTGTGGAGAGGAAAAACCGGGGCTTAAAGCAATCTTTAACAGCTAGGGTATTAGGCAAAGGCGGTAGATGGGTTCCAACGAGCAATTAACAATCGGCCAAGAAGCTCTCTAGGGGATGTCACTCCTTACGAGGTCCTTTTTGGGACAAGAATGTGGGTACCTGATCTTGATTGTGAAGGCACAGTGGCGGATGAAAAACCATTTGATATCCATGATCGTTTGGCTGTTTTACAGGATCTAAATGAATCCAGGACACAACAAAGTAACGTGCTCCAGAAACAGACCGCCACTGAGGAAGTCAAGGCAGTAACGGCAAGACCTGTCTGGATCCCAAAAGTCGGGGATCTGGTCAGAGAGAAGATTGCAGACAAGAAAGAATTTGGGCCATCCTACAGAAAGCCTGTACCGGTCCTAGCAATCGAAGGCACAAGAGCTGTACTTCTGCCGCTTCTTGCCGGGAAAAAGGAGAAAACATTTGTCTCAATTGACTTAATCAAACCACACTATGTGGCCGATACTAAACAGTAGGCCTCGTGGACTCCACAGTAGCAGACGCCCTCCTCTTGCTACAATCCAAGAAGTCCAAACAGAAAGACTCATCACGTTTGAAGAGCCACCTGTACGGAATGAAGGACTAAGCAACAATGCTATGGAACTCGTTCCACTTCAACAAGAAGAAAATCAACTTATCAAGTTGCAATCAGACCGACTACAGACGTCTACGTCAATATTCCTCGTCAAGAGCATAATCCGATTTCAACAAATCCCGATGCAATTCCAACAATTGATCGAACTGCTTCTGGCTATTTCATGAACTTTGATACGTTTTCACTGGATCCAAGTGAGCCGGAAACGACGCCGGCCAAAAATCTCTCAAGCAGAAATTCACTGACTTTTTGAACTTTTTTAGAAAGACTTACCTGGTGTCACCTTGGATTGAACTATGGCATATCACTGGGATTTTCTTTTTTCTTTTCTGGCTAGGGTTAATAATAAGTTTTAGTATGCTTATTAATAGACGATACCTCCAGCAAAGCTCTACAGCCGAAAGAATCGATTTGATTTTAAAACCACACCAGTCTTCACATCGTGAACCAAGAGACTTGTCTTCAGTGAACATCACAGCAGTTCCTATACAGGACGGTATAGTATGGGACAAGATTGATTATGATATATTCGGTCCGACTGAACTTTTAAAGCTTAAACATGTATTTAAAATTTCTTTAAGTGATATCATTACCTCCAGTACATTTTCGGATGATTGGGACACTGAAACTGTAAATAATTTAACCCTTCGCCGTGGCGCGAATTCCACGCAGCGCGGGGGCTAGTTGGTGAGCGCGGCGCTTTGGTGCTTATGACGGAACCACGCCGTCATGAGTCACGGGCGGCATGTGCTCATGACGGCGTGGTTCCGTCATGACCACGCCCGCTCATTAATTCGCCCGCACAGGCGGTGAATTACTGCCGCATGGGCGGAGCGGCCGCGCCATGATGGAACCACGCCGTCATGAGCACACGCCGCCCGTGACTCATGACGGAGAGGTTCCGTCATAGGGGTTAATGTCTGATTTAGAAAAAACTGCAGCATTTCCGAACAATGAAATGTTAGCAGGTACTTCAGACTATGATACATTGTACTGTTACCAACATTATGGTCATCATTTCTTGCACAAATCTATAACACCTAGAAATGTATTTGAATACCACCAGTGGGAACACTGCCCAACTCCTCCAAAAGGTAGTTCGCAAACTTTTGCACAGAAATTCACATACTTTTCAGGGTTCAACACATCTGACCCAAAGTCATTTTATTACAAAGTGGCAAGAACATCAGCACAGAAAATTATGTTGACTAACACCAAACAGATTTACTCTGCTTCCTTTATGGCCCAGTTGTCTACACAGGGTTTCGACCTATGGAAGGACACTATAGATTCAAAATCAGTCTGGGGTTCTAGGGACTGGCAAGTCTAGGGAACAAAAGCACTTTTAGAGCATGCCTCATTCCACAGCAGATAATATTTCTGAATGAAACTGTGCAACAGACATCCTGTCTTGGACTAGCCAAGAACAAGGAAATGAACACACCAGGGTTTCCAACACCATCACAGATGGGTGGGGGGCAGAATTCAACTACACATGGGGTAAGATTAGATGACATTCTCCAGTACAACAGGTCAGATCCCAATTGGACAGGATGGCTGATTTGGCCCATTGACACAAACACTTGTCAACAGAGATTCCTAGGTACACCCGAGGGATTTAGTATCCATAGGCCAGATCCTCGCTATGTGCAGAGACAACACCCGGCGGTAGTGACATCCTATAGTGTTGGGAAGTTGTGCCTTTATTGGCTATAAACCTCAACACTCACAGAAGTGAAACATCACTTGACCTTACTCACACCTGATGTAGACCTTATCAAGTTGCAATCAGACCGACTACAGACGTCTACGTCAATATTCCTCGTCAAGAGCATAATCCGATTTCAACAAATCCCGATGCAATTCCAACAATTGATCGAACTGCTTCTGGCTATTTCATGAACTTTGATACGTTTTCACTGGATCCAAGTGAGCCGGAAACGACGCCGGCCAAAAAATCTCTCAAGCAGAAATTCACTGACTTTTTGAACTTTTTTAGAAAGACTTACCTGGTGTCACCTTGGATTGAACTATGGCATATCACTGGGATTTTCTTTTTTCTTTTCTGGCTAGGGTTAATAATAAGTTTTAGTATGCTTATTAATAGACGATACCTCCAGCAAAGCTCTACAGCCGAAAGAATCGATTTGATTTTAAAACCACACCAGTCTTCACATCGTGAACCAAGAGACTTGTCTTCAGTGAACATCACAGCAGTTCCTATACAGGACGGTATAGTATGGGACAAGATTGATTATGATATATTCGGTCCGACTGAACTTTTAAAGCTTAAACATGTATTTAAAATTTCTTTAAGTGATATCATTACCTCCAGTACATTTTCGGATGATTGGGACACTGAAACTGTAAATAATTTAACCCCTTCGCCGTGGCGCGAATTCCGCCGCAGCGCGGGGGGCTAGTTGGTGAGCGCGGCGCTTTGGTGCTTATGACGGAACCACGCCGTCATGAGTCACGGGCGGCATGTGCTCATGACGGCGTGGTTCCGTCATGACCACGCCCGCTCACACTCGCCCGCACAGGCGGTGAATTACTGCCGCATGGGCGGAGCGGCCAGCGCCATGATGGAACCACGCCGTCATGAGCACACGCCGCCCGTGACTCATGACGGAGAGGTTCCGTCATAGGGGTTAATGTCTGATTTAGAAAAAACTGCAGCATTTCCGAACAATGAAATGTTAGCAGGTACTTCAGACTATGATACATTGTACTGTTACCAACATTATGGTCATCATTTCTTGCACAAATCTATAACACCTAGAAATGTATTTGAATACCACCAGTGGGAACACTGCCCAACTCCTCCAAAAGGTAGTTCGCAAACTTTTGCACAGAAATTCACATACTTTTCAGGGTTCAACACATCTGACCCAAAGTCATTTTATTACAAAGTGGCAAGAACATCAGCACAGAAAATTATGTTGACTAACACCAAACAGATTTACTCTGCTTCCTTTATGGCCCAGTTGTCTACACAGGGTTTCGACCTATGGAAGGACACTATAGATTCAAAATCAGTCTGGGGTTCTAGGGACTGGCAAGTCTAGGGAACAAAAGCACTTTTAGAGCATGCCTCATTCCACAGCAGATAATATTTCTGAATGAAACTGTGCAACAGACATCCTGTCTTGGACTAGCCAAGAACAAGGAAATGAACACACCAGGGTTTCCAACACCATCACAGATGGGTGGGGGGCAGAATTCAACTACACATGGGGTAAGATTAGATGACATTCTCCAGTACAACAGGTCAGATCCCAATTGGACAGGATGGCTGATTTGGCCCATTGACACAAACACTTGTCAACAGAGATTCCTAGGTACACCCGAGGGATTTAGTATCCATAGGCCAGATCCTCGCTATGTGCAGAGACAACACCCGGCGGTAGTGACATCCTATAGTGTTGGGAAGTTGTGCCTTTATTGGCTATAAACCTCAACACTCACAGAAGTGAAACATCACTTGACCTTACTCACACCTGATGTAGACCTTAGGGATTTTTTACTAGGCCCAAGGAAACCACGTCAGAAACGTTTCATATATGCTGGCATTTATGCCTACTATAATGAAAACTGGAAAATATCCCAACAGGAGTCCGCAGAAAGAATACGGGAAATAGACCGTATTAACTTAGAGAAGGCATTAGCTGTAGAGGACAATGGGTTAACAACTTTGACCTCCAGGATTTACTCCTTAGGCAACATTGTGTCTTTGGCAATCGACATATTAGAACAAGATCTGGCCTTGTTACAACATGGGCAATCCCAATTACGTTCTATTATGATGTTAAGCTGGACACTGCAATCTTTGCGTGCAGGCTATGTGCCCTGGTGTTTTATAAACACCACGTCTCTGTTTTCAGAATACAATCGAACTGTTAAACAGACAGAAATGGCACAGAGGGGAGCCAAATATACAATGCTACGTATTGAGAAACTGGAAAGGTTACCATTCACTGTAGCCGAATCACCATCAACAGAATGGGTAATTCATGGCCAAATCACTCTGCCAGTCACCATGTTTCAGTTTCAATATTGCCTTGAGCAGAGGCAGGCAGGAAAATATGAAAAAATGGGTAAGGGATACATCAAGGAAACTTGGGAGTTACCATATAGATATCGATGCCGGAATGGGGATCGAGAAGTGTATCTGAGTGGTACAAACTGCAAGAACGCTTTAAGCGGTTCTCTCATGTGTCAGGATATTTCTCTACATGGAGCATGTAGTGGTTCGGTAGCGAACTTATCTTGTCACATGTCAGGGACCCCAGCGGCCTTGATCACGCCGGTTTTCCAGCTGCTCTCGAATGGGAGTTACTTAATGCTAAATGATCAAGGTTGCTGTGGGATGCTTCCGGGCGTCGCCTATCTGGTCACTGTTAGCTCCAGGGTTACTTGCTGTATGCAAGTATTGTTTCCGCCACTGAACACAATCATGGAGTCGCCGTTATGGCCTTCATTGAATGTTTCCTTTATATAATTTGATACTTTGAGCAGACTGAAAGCCATGCTTTTACAGCAACCCGTGCCCTTAACCTCCGCTCGAGAAATCTTTGAACTTCAAGTTGCAAGGACCTCGACTGAGATACAAGCACTTATACGTACTAACTGCCCCTTTCTTTTCGCAGAAATGGTGGGTCGTATCTTTAACATGTCTGATACGAGCGGTATTGTACACCTATTTAAGACCATAGGGTCAGGACTATTAAGCACCTTTCAGACAGTCCTCGGAGTAATCCCAAATTTTATACACTCCATATTGGGAAGCGTCTTTGGAGGTCTCCCACTTATCCTGTTCCTAATTGCAGGAGTCCTGATTGTAATATTACTGCTACGCAATGGACGGCCCCATTTCCGAGGAAATGGCGAACACGCTCATGGAACGGAAATATCGTGAACGCATGGTGCAGCTTCTGGGCATACCTTGCCTAAGAGAACTGAATGCCTCTTGGTTTCTATCATTTAGACCAGTCTGGCTGGACTGCATCTTACCTGTTCTTTGATGCCTGTTCTGCAGAGAAGAATGCACATTGGATCTATGTCTAACGTTTCCATCGAATACGCCGCTGGACCTAGATGCTATGCTGGACCCCCTAAAGGCCCATGCTCTGCGTTGTCCCCAGCGTCTTCCAATTCTGATGAATGCCTTCCTTGAGAATCCACAAGTGCTGTTTGCTCCTGCTGGGTTAGGTGGCTCCTCCACAGGCACCGAGGTAACAACTGCCGCACAAGCTGCGGCAGCAACGACTGTTGGCAGTGCCGAATTCCATCTATGTGCGATTGACGTTCTCTGTGAAGGATTGGATTTGTCGTCTGCAGTAGCTAACACCGAAAATGCTGTATCTCCCAGCCAGGACACTTAATCTTGAATTGGCTCATCGCGTCCTGGGAAAGAATTCGGCTTCTCCACTTTGTTTCATAAATAAACTAACAAAATTTTGAACATTTCCTAAATTGACACTTTGGCTTGGAAAAGCATGGCCTTCTTCAGCTTATAGTGATGCAACTTTTATAAATGGGACAGAATTGACTTTTTAAAGTGGTAACTAAGAAATAGCTAATTTAAAAAAAAATTTAACGTCTTTTTAAAACCCATGTTTTAGCTGTTTTTAAGTGAATATTTTTAAATTGTCCAGATTTTAAGTATGGTCATTGTCATCCAATTTGAAAGTGGAGTGGGTGTTATGTTTCGTATATAGGCCCTAATGCAGACCCGTTCATATATGCCATAATGTAGAAATACTCGTATATGCCCTATTATGGACATACTCGTATATGCCCTATAATGGTCATACTCGTACATGCCCTATTATAGTCATGGCTCCTAATATAGGCATGATCTTTCACCTACATTAGTTCCCAACAGTACACACGAGCTCAGAGGGTTGAACATTATCTAGTCTGTGGTTAGAACACTGCAAGGTCTTTCCAGAACACAGGCCTACAATGTACTCATAAATTATGCATGAGCATTCACCAGCTACATCTCCCACATAATATGTTTGTACAAAGTTCACCCCTGATGTCTTCCTCATGTCTAACAAAGACCAATACAAACCATACTGAGGGACGAGACACTTTAGGGTATAAATACACCACATCTTGCCACAGTAAGATAGAGGGAACCGAGACTTCCATGCTGACACACTGACCAGAGATGCTGAGGCTCCTGCATGCAGTCGCTCCAGCTGACAGCGGTCTAACACAGCCCTTGCGGGGTGTCCAACTCGAGACCAGGACGGGGTCCCACTCTCTCTCTATTCAGGTATGGGGGTTCGACTAAATCCTAGAGGGATTCTTGGCTCTTAGGCTTTTAGACCTACACATATGCTAGGTACACTCAGGTACATCTAGTTAGGCATCGTAGAAGTACGCGCACTTTCATAATGCCTTTTTTATTCATGTATGAATTCATGATTATTGCAATATGGTAGAATTGTTCTATCCTTTCACTTTGATCGTACTGCTGATAATATATCTCTGCTATTGTCTGCTGGTTGCTGCAGCACATATGTTTTACACTAGAATAACAACTGTTCAATAAATACTTATTGAAACGCCCAGACTGTTTATTCTGTGTAACTCTCTGAGACAAACCGAATAAGTAAGCATGAGTGACTGAGCAAAAGGTAGTACATTGTTTCCAACATTCTGAGGTATTAGGGTTGTCAGCATCTAAGGTTGCCAGAAACTAATCTCTCCCCGATAAGAGGAGATTCTAGTGGCACTGTGAGCTAGCTAATGCAAATCCGGCTAACATATGCGGTGGGAGTGCACAGAGTCAGTCTAACACCAAGCCCACGGTTTATGTTATCCAAACGCGCAGGTCCTGCAGGGGTACTATAGGAACTACACGACAGTATAAGTGAGTGATTAAACGCGTCTGACTGAATGCATGGGTTAGTGACTAAACTGTGTAAATGTCTGTATCAGTCTGTCAGTTGGTGTGTAAGCGGCTGCATGGATTGGTGAGTAGCTACATGAGTGTCTATATGGGTTATTGATTGGTTGTCAGAATATCTGTATGGGTGCCTGAGTGTCTGTGTGGGTGGGTGGAGGGTGTGTGACTCTGTGCATAGATGTGTGAGTGGGTGATTCACTGGGTGTATGGGTTCAAGAGTGCATCTGTGAAGGGCTGTATGGGTGGGTGAGTGTGTGTATATGGGTATGTTGGTGAGTGAATGGATGTCTCAGTGGTACATGTGTGAGTAACTGCATATATGAAAGGCAGTATATATGAGTGTTGGAGTATATAAATGACTATACGTGAGAGTGAGTGATTGTGAGAGTGGCTGTATGGATGAGAGTGTGCTTGTATAATTGATTGTATAAGAGAGTAAGTATGTGTTATTATCTGTATGAATAAGTGAGGTGGTGTGTGTATAACTGTATAGGTGAGTAAATGGGAGTGTGATTGATTCTTTGCATGACTGACTAGGTGTGTGAGTAACTCTATGGATGAGTGGCGGTGTGTGAGTGTCTGTATAGGTGTATGAGTGCAAATGATAGTGCTGTATTGATGAGTGACTGCATGTATGAGTGACTGTATGGGTTAATGAGTGGACGTGTGTGTAGACCTAGGAATCAGTGAGTGGGTATGTAGTAACTGGTATTGGTGTGTCTATGGTTTCGAAAATGGTAGTCTGTATTTTAGAGTGGGTGTATCAAAGGTTATATTAGGGTGTGAGGAGGTGCATGAGATTATCACGTGTATGATGTCATCAGTGATGTCATTTGAGATATCAGTGATGTCATCAGTGATGTCACTGACCATGTCATGAATGATGTAATATGTGACGTCAACAGCAGTGCATTGCGGGGGCACGAGTTATAGTTAGCTCAACTAACTATAACGGCCGAATGTCACTGGTTTTGTATGAGTGAAATGTCCAACTAACTATAACGTCCCTGAAACCTATGGTTTTTTCAGTGAATATATATATATATATATGTATATATATATATATATATATATATATATATATCCAAGAACAACAGTTTGCCCAAATAGGAGAGCCACACATAGGTAGGTAAATTCTCGTTTAATTGTAGAAGCTGCAGCGCAGTGGAGAGAAAACTTGCCAAACATTCAGCAGCCTGACGCGTTTCATGCTAAACAGCATTTCTTCCGAGGCAGTTTGTTAGTTAGCACCTGGAGCAAAGGGCAGTACTTGTATCTTCCGCCACCCGCCCCAGTGGGCGTCGGCTCTCGCTGAGCCTGATGGTCATTGTAGTGCCGTTACTTAAACTCAAGTGAGCTGCTCCACGTTGCAAAATTCAAACAATGAAAACCCCAGTGGGTATGGAAAGAGTCCTCCTCTCACCACGCTGCACCATATAACTCCCACAAAACGACCTCCAGTCCGCCATGCTGGCCGTCGTTAGACTCCAGCGCGGTCCACTCCATTGTGGCAGGGCTACTCCCACGGCCGGGACCAGCCGTAACAAATCCAAGAACAACAGTTTGCCCAAATAGGAGAGCCACACATTGGTAGGTAAATTCTCGTTTAATTGTAGAAGCTGCAGCGCAGTGGAGAGAAAACTTGCCAAACATTCAGCAGCCTGACGCGTTTCATGCTAAACAGCATTTCTTCAGAGGCAGTTCGTTAGTTAGCACCTGGAGCAAAGGGCAGTACTTGTATCTTCCGCCACCCGCCCTAGTGGGCGTCAGCTCTCGCTGAGCCTGATGGTCATTGTTAGTGCCGTTACTTAAACTCAAGTGAGCTGCTCCACGTTGCAAAATTCAAACAATGAAAACCCCAGTGGGTATGGAAAGAGTCCTCCTCCCACCACGCTGCACCATATAACTCCCACAAAACGACCTCCAGTCCGCCATGCTGGCCGTCGTTAGACTCCAGCGCTGTCCACTCCATTGTGGCAGGGCTACTCCCAGGGCCGGGACCAGCCGTAACAAATCCAAGAACAACAGTTTGCCCAAATAGGAGAGCCACACATAGGTAGGTAAATTCTCGTTTAATTGTAGAAGCTGCAGCGCAGTGGAGAGAAAACTTGCCAAACATTCAGCAGCCTGACCCGTTTCATGCTAAACAGCATTTCTTCCGAGGCAGTTCGTTAGTTAGCACCTGGAGCAAAGGGCAGTACTTGTATCTTCCGCCACCCACCCCAGTGGGCGTCGGCTCACGCTGAGCCTGATGGTCATTGTAGTGCCGTTACTTAAACTCAAGTGAGCTGCTCCACGTTGCAAAATTCAAACAATGAAAACCCCAGTGGGTATGGAAAGAGTCCTCCTCTCACCACGCTGCACCATATAACTCCCACAAAACGACCTCCAGTCCGCCATGCTGGCCGTCGTTAGACTCCAGCGCGGTCCACTCCATTGTGGCAGGGCTACTCCCACGGCCGGGACCAGCCGTAACAAATCCAAGAACAACAGTTTTCCCAAATAGGAGAGCCACACATAGGTAGGTAAATTCTCGTTTAATTGTAGAAGCTGCAGCGCAGTTTTCTCTCCACTGCAATACGAGGGAGCTACTACCACTTCAACCAAAGTATATAGCGACACCTAAAAAAACCTGCACTTAGTTTGGAATACACAACAATTTCAGAATTTGCATATGAAGTAAAAAAAAAAAAATAACATTAGCCTATGTCTCTGTCTCAGAAGTAACCAAACACCACAACATGTTAACAGAATCCCAATTCTACCAAATAAAATGAAAACAAACTGTCACCACTAATCGACTAGTTTGAGGTTACTTAGGGGCCGATAACGATGGTGGTGAGACCGCCACCGACAGCCCGTCGGTGGCGGTCTCACCACCATCGTAGTCAAGTTTCCCACCCGCCATAATACAATGCCCGGCAGTGTGTTGGCGGTCGGGAAGACCGGCCGTCATGCATCCGAAGGGCTCCTTGAGCCCGCCGGTGCGTTGTAGGCTGCCATAATCCTTACAATGGTGGCGTGCCTGCCAGACACCGCTGTAGGGATTATGATGTCCCTCCCTGCCAGCCGTTTCAAGGCGGTTCACCCGCCATGAAAAGGCTGGTGAAAAGGGACATTGGGGGCAAATAGTGGGGCCCCTCTTGCCCTTGATTTTGGGTGTTGTAGGACACCTATGGTGCCCCCCCTTCATATCCCTGCGAGATTTGGCAGCCACCGCATTGTGCCTGCCACGTAGTGCATGGATATGTACAGGGTGCATTTTTTGCATTGTGGCGGGTGCTGCAACCACCAGCACCGGCCGCAATGCAAAGAATACATGGTGTGACCGCCTAGAAGGTGGTCGCATCGTAATCCCTCTGACGGGACCGCTGCTTACGATACCGTTTACGATAGGGTGGTCCGCCCGCCATTCTAATCATGCCCTGAGATTGGTTGCCTGCACTGATCAGGAATTAGGCTCCAATCCAAATTTCAAACTACGTGGTGGAAAGTCTAGGGAAGCACCATCTCTAAAGAAGCAATAGCTAACAATGCAGTCCAAGAGTGGAAACAAATCCTTTAAGGCAACATCTAGAAGAAGCCACCCTACATTCTACTAATTTCTAGAAATACTCAAAAAAAGAATAGAGCTACCCCCAACTAACACTACAGCAATCCCTAACACAACTGAAACAAAAATATCCAAAGAAACTAAATAAATGCATTAAATGCTAGCAAGTAAATAGTGAATATTTACTTACAACCAAGGACTATATTTTCATTAAAACAATAGCTAGAAGAGTACTATACAACACCATCAGAAAGTAAATGAATTAATAACTGACTTACTTAACCAATTAAACAGCAAAAGCCTAAAGAATGTTATAATAATAAAGTATTAAATATATTTTTATAACTCTGAATAAAATTATAAAATACATAGAAACATTTCAGAATGATGAACAAGTATAGTTAATAGTATTTATAAAAACATACAACAATTATATACCACACACATATCAAAAACAGTGCATAATATAATGCAATAATAATACACAGAATTAGCAAAATATGAACAAATATATTACAATTAACAATTCCCGCACAACAGATAAATGATTAAAAAATAAAATTACTCCCGATTTTGTGAATGAAGTTCTCCATAGACAATATGGCATCCAAGGAAAACACAGAATCCATCAAAAATGTGTAGAAAATATAGCCCGAATAAAGCAACAATACAAAAGAAAAATATAATCCATCCAGTACGAACATATAAAATCCAGAAAAGCCCTCCAAAACCCAAAAAACATCCAAAATATAAAAATATCTCAGAAAAGACTGCAAAACATAAGAAAAGGTAACATAAAAAGTCAGTTAAAAATATCTCAACTATTTTTTCTTGTAAAAAAAGAAAGATATCCACCATCCAAAAATAGAAATTTGACATTAATAAAAACACCTGTGAAAAACACATCGAACAAAACAACCTCAAGACAAACATAGCTCATGGAAATACTAACGCATAAGTAAGAATATATAAAAATAGTTACAAATGCAACATATTGGGCCATGTACATAGCCCATTTAGCGAGTCGCAAATATTTTGCGACTCGCTGAATATGTTTTGCGACTCGCTATTTGGAAGGGGCGTTCCCTTCCAAATTGCGAGTCTCAAAACAATGTACTAATGTTTTGCGACCGCAATTGCGGTGGCAAAACACTCGCAATTACCACCTACTTCAAGTAGGTGGTAATGCACTTGCAAAGGGGAAGGGGTCCCCAAGGGACCCCTTCCCCTTTGCAAATACTTGCAAAATAATTTTAAGGGCAGGCAGTCGGCCCAGGGACCACTGCCTGCCCTTAAAAAATGAAACAAAAACGTTTCATTTTAGTTTTTTTTTAAATGCAGCCCGTTTTCCTTCAAGGAAAACGGGCTGCATTTTTAAAGAAAGCTGCTTTATTAAAAGTTGTCCCAGACATGGTGGTCTGCTGAGCCCAGCAGGCCACCATCCCTGGGAGGGCTGGCATTCACAATGGGCTCGCAAATTGCGAGAGGCTCATTAATATTAATGAGCCTCGCAATTTGCGACCCCATTGGGAATCGCAAAACAGTGTAAACACACTGTTGTACATTTCACTTAGCGCCTCGCAATTTGCGACTCGCAATGTGTTGCAAATTGCAAGGCGCTAAATGAAAGGGTCGTACATCTGGCCCTAAGTCTGTTATCCAGTCTTTAACAGTGGGAGCTTTCCTGCTACCCCACTTCATCGCAACGCGTTGCTTAGCCAGCAAAAGAGCAATGGATATCAGTCTGCGATTTATCACTGATGTAACCTTTAACAGCCCTAGTAAACAGAGTTGTGGGGTATTGGTCAGTGGCTCTGATGTCATGTCACGCAAGACCTTCAGCACCTCATCACAATATACCTTTATGATAGGGCATGCCCAAGCTACATGTAAAGAATCTGCCTGTGCAGCTGCAGAATGCGTGCACGTATCATGTTCACGGAGGCCATATCTATGCAATTGCATTGGAGTGTAGTATGTTTGCTGCAGAAATTTGAAATGAATGATGCACAAGTTACAGCTGGGGGTGAGCACTTCAGTTAAGGAGCAGCAGAGTGTCCACTCTGCAGTTGATAACGGTGTGCTCAACATGGCATTCTACTTATCCATCACCTTTTCAGCCTGTCTATGTTGCGCTTGTGCTGTGACATAAAGCCTCGTGACAAGGCGGGCACGTGTGGGTGCCTGCAATAATATCTGCAGTTTCTGGAGTGTTGGTGGTTCTCGGGGAAATGACGGGTATATCTGTTTTTATCGCCAGTCGCAATCGTAGGTAAGTGAAGACAGTCAAAGGAGCAGCCCGAGTGTCTCGGACAGCGGCTGGGTAATCATTAAAGAGTTCATCACTGAACAAGTCACCCATGGTGTGCCAGCCATTCTCAGCCAATATTGCCCTTGCCCCTGCTCATGTGTTACTCATATGTTTGGATGTTGCAGTAGAGGGAGGGCCGGAGCATAAAGCGAGAGCTTTTGGGCTCGCCTCCCCAATGCCCGCCAAGTCGCCGTGGTGCACAGGACCTGGTTGATCCCCCCATGCGGCACTCTAGTAGTCACCTGCAGAAGAAGGGTCACCAAGGGTACGGGGTGCGAGGTAGCATTTTCAACCACAATGTGGGGAAGGTAATTATGAGGGTGCAGCCAATAGTGCACGTAGTGTGCCTGAGAGAATAGGTAATATAATTGTAGGTCCGGAGCTCCGAAACCCCCCGGATATAGGGTCATGTTAATTCTTTCCAGCTGACCCGTGCTTGGCGGCCCACCCACGTAAGTGTGTTGAGCTGTGACTGTAATTGCCGAAAAAAATTGTTGCGTTAGTGGGATAGGGATATTGAGGAATAGGTACAAAAAGCGCAATGCGGTCCGCCAGTGACAATGGCAGACGGATCCAGCGGGCTACTTGTTGTTCCAACTTGACGAGGGCTCTCCCATAATTTTTGCAAATCACCAGCTCTGGATCCCTGTGCACCCAGATTCCTAAGTATTTAATTGGGTCCGTCTGCCACAGTAGGGGAAAGTCCAGAGGGAATTGCACGGTACTGGGCGTTAGCGGAATAACCGCTGATTTGGACCAGTTTATACACAGTCCAGAGTGCCGTTCAAACTGGATGTATTCCCTTAGTAAGGGCATCAGATTTTCCTCCAGGTTGCGAACATATAAAACCATGTCATCCGCATATAGTAATATTCCTATGGGCCGCGTACGAAACTGAAGTGCCGCAGTCGCATGACATTTCCGTATCTTGCATGACAAGGGCTCCAGAGCTAGTGTAAATAGTAGCAACGACAGTGGTTACCCCTGTCTGGTGCCCCTACCAATGGCCAGAGTATCCATTGTAGTGCCATTGACGTGTTTTCTTGCAACCGCCCTACGGTATAATAATTGAATCCATCGGAGATAGCTCCGCGGGGACCCCATTCGTCTAAGGGCAGTAAACAGGTACGCCCATTCAACAGAATCAAATGCTTTGGCAGCGCCAAGTAGTGCCGCAGCAGCAGGCAGCTCAGGGTCCAACTGATAAAGGAGGGCAAAAAGTGTGCGCTAATTATGGGTAGTAGAGCGCGAAGGAATAAATCCTGATTGGTCTGGTAGGATTAGATGTTGCATTAATGGCTGCATTCTAGTCTAAGATTTTGGTGTCAGTGCTGATGAGTGAGAGAGGTCTATATGAGTCGCATTGGACAGGGGTTTTGTCTGGTTTGAGGAGGGTTATTAAGAGGGCCTCTCTGAGGGTCGGCGGTAACACTCCCTGCTCATAGGCCTCTGTATACATCATTAAAAGATAGGGCACCAGGACATCGCTGTATTCTTTATAAAATTCACCTGACAGGCCGTCTCTACCAGGGGCTTTCCCATTAGGCAGGGTCCGTATCGCTTCCTTAACTCATCCTCAGTAAGCGGTTGCATGAAGTATTCCCTTTGCGCATCTGACAGCCACGCTAGTGCCACCTCCTCCAAATATTCTATAATTTCATCATCCACAGCAAGTTGTCATAAGGCATATAGCTATGTGTAGTAATCTGTGAGTGCTAGCGCTGGTGTGTGATAGTGCTCGTCGCCGTGGGCGTCCACTAGTTTGACTATGTGTGTTGGAGTGCAAATATTTTGTAGCCACGCTGCAAGTGTGTGCCCTGGACGGCACCCCTCCCCATACCTGCAGGCTATATACATACATGATACAATTTTACCTCACTATCTGCGACTGTGTGGTATTCGGTCATTTTCTCACTGATTGTGGCCAATAGTGCAGCATTCAATCTTCGAGCTTGTGCCTTCTCCAGTGACCGGATCGTTTGTTCTAACTTAGTAAGTTGCTGGCGGATGTCTCGTAGTACGCCATTTTGATTACTTATGCATACTCCTCGCACCGTCACCTTAAAGGCTTCCCATAACGTGGACGCACTAGTAACGGATCCCACATTGTGTTCAAAGTATTCTGTGATGGCTAGCCGCACCCCAACATTAAAAACCTGGTCTAGCAATGTCACCTCTGGAAAGCGCCATGTGAATTGTCTGGGGGTATGTGTGGGGAGGTTTAGCACCAGGAGAACCGGGGCGGGATCTGAGAGGGTCCTAGGCAGGTGTTCGACACTGCACGCCCATGTAGTGATCTCCTGTGACGTCAACCAGAAGACTATTCTGGACCATGTATTGTGTGTGGCAGAAATGCATGTGCCTTCCAGTCTCCCTGGATGTCTTAACCTCCCAATATCGACTCCTCCATACCTTCTCTAAGCACCCTAGCTGCCCGCCTGCCCTATCTATCTATGTTAGTTGACCTGTCCAGTGCCGGGTCTATACAGGTGTTAAAATCCCCCCCCGCCCATATTACTGCTTCCGGTGGCAGCTCATGTAGTCGCACCCATATTTGCTCATAGAAGGTGTGGTCGCCTGTATTGGGACCGTAGACGTTAACAAGTGTCAGTGTCGTACCACCAGTGGTGACTCCTCGAGGGAGTGCTGCAGGGCGGTGGGGCGTGGGAGGGGCAGGGTGGGGGGTAGTAAAACCGGAATACGGCCCAATGGAGTTGAGTAAATAAATAAATAAATAAAACGAATTTCATTGTGCGTGCTGCAATGCCAAATCGGCGATGCAGCGCGCAATGCAATTCGTTTTATTTATTCATTTATTTACTCAACTCCGTTGGGCCGTATTCCGGAGTTTACTACCCCCTACCCAGCCCCTCCCCCACCCCGCCTCACCGCCCCGCAGCACTCCCTCGAGGAGCTGCCACTGCGTACCACTGAAAATGCCCTGCATGATAACATAATGACCATAGGAGTCAGTGATGGAGTGGAGCAGCGTAAATGGGGTGGGTTTTGTTTCAATAACAATACACCCCTGGCGTATTTCGAGTATGATGATGCTACACATATGAGAGCCCACCGGGTCCCTACCTTCAATTACGTGTGTGCCGCCAGGTGTGTCTCCTGTAAACAGGCTACCTCCACACCATTAATCACAACTGGGAGCCAAGGGGGAGAGAAACAGAACAGGTCGCCCCCCACTCATAGACTTTCATACAATTAAGGACCTGCTCTGCTGGTGATCTGGACTCCTGAAAGGACGTCCACATATATTTTCTCAGGCACAAAATCTTGTGTGCCGCAACAGTGGATCAGTGTCTCCCATCTGCCATCTAGTGTCTAAAATCACTATTTTGAACCACAAGTGCTGTATGTATCAATTGTGCCCCCTCACGAATCACCACAGAAGGAAGTGAAACAGGGAAGTAAAAGTGGGAAACAAAGAAGACAGTGCCTCACGGGAGTAACACCATGGGAGTTTACAGACTGATACTCGCCTGTATCCTCAGGTTCTCATCATTAGCAACTGCCAACTTTTACAACAACATAAAGAGTGAGGAAAAAGAAGACAAAGTGCAAAGACTGTGTATGTTCGTGCACAATACATGAACCCTATGTAGGAAACCGGGGTCTACCAATAGAACAGCCGGTATACCTAGAATCTAAAACCGAGCTAGACAACCACTAGCTGAACTACTTTATTTCTTGGCTGTGTGTCTACTCCATTAAAACCAACATGTTTCATTGCCCGTAAGAGATTTTTGCGGCAACTTCATCAGGGTAGGGTCAGCGTCCTCACTGCACCACTTTCCTCTGTTTGTCAAACCATGAGGTTGCCAATCTTCAGCATACCTGCAACCTCTTAAAAATGCTTCTAACCCTGTGTGTGTGTACTAGTCCACAGACACATCATCCGGCTCTGTTACTGCTCTCAGTCAGTCGAGACTCCTCGGGTTACCGGCTACCGCTCAGCACAAAATCTCTTACGGGCAATGAAACATGTTGGTTTTAATGGAGTAGACACACAGCCAAGAAATAAAGTAGTTCAGCTAGTGGTTGTCTAGCTCGGTTTTAGATTCTAGGTATACCGGCTGTTCTATTGGTAGACCCGGTTTCCTACATAGGGTTCATGTATTGTGCACGAACATACACAGTCTTTGCACTTTGTCTTCTTTTTCCTCACTCTTTATGTTGTTGTAAAAGTTGGCAGTTGCTAATGATGAGAACCTGAGGATACAGGCGAGTATCAGTCTGTAAACTCCCATGGTGTTACTCCCGTGAGGCACTGTCTTCTTTGTTTCCCACTTTTACTTCCCCTGTTTCACTTCCTTCTGTGGTGATTCGTGAGGGGGCACAATTGATACATACAGCACTTGTGGTTCAAAAATAGTGATTTTAGACACTAGATGGCAGATGGGAGACACTGATCCACTGTTGCGGCACACAAGATTTTGTGCCTGAGAAAATATATGTGGACGTCCTTTCAGGAGTCCAGATCACCAGCAGAGCAGGTCCTTAATTGTATGAAAGGAATACCTCCACACCATGCCTGTCCAAGTAAGCCATTATCTGCCTAACTTTCCGCGGGTTATTCAGGCCCCTGACAATCCAAGTAAGCAGGGTCAGGGGCCTACTAACTTGAGTCACCATATATTTGTATTGTGCTGCTCTTCTGACATGTAGATAGCTTGCATATTATAAATGACCAATGCCTCGGTACTACATAACGAGTGGTGCAAGTGTAAACAATACCCATTCCAAACCTAATGCATCCCACCTCCCACTCCAACACCCCAACTGCATCGGAGACAAACCCTTCCCTTAACTCAGCACCCAGAACTCCCCCCACCCCATCCACCCTCTTAAGTACAGGTTGTGACGCACACAAAGGGGCGGTAGCGGCCCGCTGTACACCCCTGCGTTGTTACTCAGCGGGGAGGCTCCTAAAAAAAATCTTTAATGCGCCCTCTGCTCATGTTCACATGCAGTACATATTTATCTTTTCTTCCCCCGGGCTGAAGCAGTGGCAAGACCCAAGATTCGCATCTCCCCCCTTTATAAAGTACATATATATACTTGCTGGTACAGGTCTGCTGCTCTAAGATGGAGAAGCGGACAATTATAAAGGCCATGCCGTGGCTCATAGTCTTAACTTGGATCGTCCAGACCTGAGGTGTGTTCTGAATCATCCTCTCCACTTCCGGGTATTTTCCACTGGCCATTTGCTTTTGCCCTGCGTAGCAGAAACTGCTGTGCATCCTTGGGGTCCCTGAAGATCCTGGTGCTGCCTTCAATAGTGACTTTTAGCCTGGCGGGGTATAGCATTGCATAGGCCACTTTCATATCCTGTAGCTTTTTCTTAATTGGGAGGAACTTCTTTCGCGCTTCCTGGACTTGTGAAGTGAAGTCCGGATAGATAGAGACTGTCATACCTTCATTTTGGAGATTTCCCAACTCTCTGGCCTGGCGCAGCGTCTCTATCTCTATAGTTCAGGAGCCTTGCAATAATGGTCCGAGGTCTTGCTCCTGGTGGTGGACGAGTCGCTAGCGATCTGTGTGCCCTCTCGACCACAAATATATTGGAGAAGCTCTCAGCCCCCAGCAGGTCAACCAGCAGCTGTTCGACAAAGCGCTCCATATTTCCAGTATTCGTGGTCTCCGCAACTCCCAGCACCCGCATGTTGTTGCGCCTCGAATGTGCCCCGAGGTCCTCCGCCTTAGTTTGTAACCCCGCCAGGGCCTTTTCTAGCTTGCGTTGAGCCTCCCCCATATTGTTCTGGGCGTCCTTAGTGTCCGACACTCTGCATTCCACCATATTCAGATGCTCCGCGTGCTTGTCCATTCTTTCCGACAGCCTGTCCACCCGGTATGTCAGGGTGTCGATCTTTCCATCAATGGTGGTTAGCATGGTCTGCATGGCTGTCAAGATTTGCCGTAAATCTCCACCCGTCTCTGTTGCCATGTCTGGCTCCTCTGGGTCCTCCTGATCAGGTATGTGGCTTCCCCTGGTCCCCTGGCGATCAAACTGCAGTTTCGATTGCATCATGTCTGCCTTTCCCTGCAGGGCAGTGACAGCAGCTCCCCCACACTCAGAGCCGACCCCTCGTGCAGCCGTGTAGGTGTGGTAGTAGGCTGCAATATATGGTGATGTGGCACCTTGGGGCCTCACTCCACAGGATCATGCGCTTCTCTTGTGGTCCTCCAGTTGCCCTGGCTGATTTGTGACAGCCAATGCTTGTTTCAGGGGTTTAGGGCGGAAGTATGGTGTTACAGTACACTCCGGTGACTATAGTGCAGTCTGAAACGTGCCCCTGTAATGCTTTGTGTCACCAGGCTCGCGGGCAGTTTCCCTGTATGTGCTTCACTCCAACCAGCATCTCGCGCAGATCTCCACGGCTCTGGTAGGCCACCTGTGCGCTTCGTGACTGGGGATCAACACAGCTCCAGCTCAATCCTTAATGGGGGCCCCAACGCGCTGCCACCCGGGCCAGGGCTATTATTCTTCTGGACCGCGTGCCACGGCCGCGCCCCCAGCTCTGCGAGCAAGGCCCACAGCCAGACCGTGTCGCAGTCTGCCGTGACCCCCGCCCACTCACCAGGCCGCTGCCGCAGGCACACAGGTCCCACCAGCCACTCCTGCAGGCCGGCCACAGCTCCCCAGCATTGTCCGCTTTCCGGTCCCAGCCTCCAGCTACATGGGTGTCGAGCCGCACCACAGGGAGTCCGCCGTCACGGAAGCAGCCGGCAGCCGACAGCCTCCCGTAGCGTCTGTAGGCCGTCCTTACTTCCCGTGTGCACTGGCCGAGTCACCTCCATCTAGGCCGCCCGGCTGCGCCCGCTTCGCTCATGCGGCGGCAATCCGGGAGATGATCAGTGTCGGGAGCCGGTTCAGGATGCACAATCCCTTGCAAGGCACAGGTCAGCACCTCTGAGGTTTAATTATGGCATTTGGCGCAGGATAATGTTGTTTATCGGGTAGCGGCCGAAGGAGCTCACCTAAAGCGCAGCCATCTGCGAGCAAGGCTAGCTCCGCCTACATACAAACAACAACCTTACTAGCAATCTACCAGTTCCCCTAGACATAGAAACTTTAGAAAATAGATGAAAATTAGACTTACCCTTGCCATAGAACAACAATGAGGAACTGCTAACCTGCAGAGTCGCTGCACCCAAAAATACAAAAATGATGGAAACAGACTGCAAAATAAAGCAAACGGTAAAACACATAGCGGAATAATGATTTGTTTTTTCACTATACCAACTAATGCAATAAATAAATGCAAGTAATATATTTCATACAAAATATAAAAAATGTTTAAACATTGTAAATGTATGACAATACTCTTTGAAAAAGGTGTCATAAACAAATGAAAATATATATAAAAATACTGTAAAACATAAAAGCATACAATGAAAAATATAAAATGTTTATGCTAAAAAATGTGAACAATAAAATGTACGTACATTTGAATGACAAAGGTCAACAACACGTGTACATATAAATAAATGCTATTTTATGAATGCAAATATTGAAATTATTTGCTAAAAATTAAAAATGTATTATTTTCAATAAAAAGTATTAAAATTAATTGTGCTATTGTTTTGTTAAAAATATGAAAAGATTTGAAGCATTAAAAAAATAAAGTTCATATTTTTATTAAATAAAATATAAACACTTTTACCTCAAAATTAACCAACCTAATCAAATAAAAAAAATATTTTTGTAAGTTACTTTATTCACACTCCAAACCTAGAACCATTAAGATAACTGTTGGGATCCCCAACGTAACCCCATTACAGAAAGTGCTGGACTTAACTTTACTGTTCCCACTCCACACCTAACCACCTTGGGTAAAGAGTTGGAGTTTGGGGCAGTGAGATTTTCTATTCCCACTCCAAACTCAACCACATTAGGGAAAGTGTTGGACTTTGGCGGAGAGGTTAAATTTATTATTACCACCCCCAAAGTGAAACCCATTTTGGAAAGGGTTGGACTTTGAGGGTGAGGGTGTGGTTATATTTACTATTCAAACTCCAAACAGAGCCAAATAAAAAAACATGTTGGACTCTGGGGGGGAGGGGGGGGTTGGTAGATTTACTATTCCCACTTCAAACTTAACCACCTTGATGAAGATGATGGTCTGTGAGGGATTAAAATATAACATTCCCAATCAAAACATAACCACATTGTGGAAAGTCATGGATTTTGGTGAACATTCTAAGATGCTATTTACAGTGAAACCTAGGTCTTTTTGAAAACATGAACATCTGAGGGACTTATATGTACTAAACAAATTATATTGAAAAACCCACAAACATATGCTACGAGAAATAATTTAAATGCTAAATGTATTTTTTAACTAAAAAATAAACATTATAACACAAAACCACAACAGCAACTAAATACAATGCAAAAATTAGAATGTTAAAATTAAAAAGGTGCATTAAAACAAATATTTATACTTTTTTAAAATGTTACGTTAATATTTAGAACATTACAAGACCAATAGAAAATTAGCAACCTAAAAATGTAAGAAGTAATAATAATTAAAAAATAAAATCATGTAAAAAAAGAATACAAAATAAGAATTAAAATATGTAAAACATTTTATATTAATGTACACAATTAAAAATATATGACATGCATCAAATATAAACAGAATATTTACAAAGAGACATTAAAGAATGTAACAAAAAAACTTTAAAAAAACTTTCCCACCCAGTTTCCCTACTAGCTCTAGAACCCTCTCTTGATATATATGGTGTTGAGAGTGCTCTATATACTGGAGCTTCTTTCCACTTATATATATATATCCACTCTCACTGGCTCAAAGACGCTGGTTTCCTCAGCGCTTCTGTGGACGGTGCGAGACCTATTGGCAGAGCCTCGCCAATTCTCTATATGCACAACCCTTTCAAAGAAAGGAAATAGGTCGCACTCACGGAAGATTACATTTCCTTTATTTCAATTTCTTTTCAGGATGAAAACCACACATCGACGCGTTTCGTTCTCCACAGAGAACTTGTTCATGATAATACTTGACGACACCAACAACAGCCAATAAAAAACATTTTTGTTATCACATGATCACTTTCAGTGATTGTTGGTAGCATCTAGCATTGTGGGAGTTGTAGTGAAAAAGTGCTACACATATTATTTATAATGTGAAAAAAGGCATAAAGTAAATCGAGAGAGAGAAAAGAAAAGAAAAATGATTTTCATTTTAACTAATCATTATTTAAACCACATTACAATTAAATAAGTTTGCACTGTTTGGCAATTTTAGTTTTTCTTTCAATCATTTCAGTAATAATTACTACTTTCTATGCTGAATCTTTTCTACTAATTTAGCCCTCCAGTGGGCCTTGCCATTCATTTCAATATTTCCTTACTATTTACATGGTTATTTCCAACATCTCTCTCATTATAAATCAATAGCCCTTTTTTATATATAAAAAGTGAAAAAGTGCAATTTATGAAATATTTTGTTCGAGAAACAGTTCGAAATGATCTACAAATGTGTATAAAGTTCCTCACTTTGATTCAGTCCCAAAGGGGTCAGAGTTCTGAAATTCAGGATTTGTCTAGATTCCCTCTCTCTCAATTTTTTCTCCCGATTTCCTCCTCGGTCACTTTGTGTCACCGTTTCAAGTGCGTAAAAGCTTAGCAGTTTCCAGTTTCCCTCATGGTGGACCTCCATATGTTTAGCCACTGCATTTCCTCGATCTTTATTAATTGTTGCCCGTACATGATCAAGAATTCTTTTTTTCAGCTCACAAATCGTGCTCTCTATATATTTTAGGGTGCATGGACATTCGAAAACATAGACCGCAAATTGAATTTTACATGTTATTAGTTCCTTTATTTGCCACATTTTATTGTTTGCCATTTTTGCTTCTGTTGTGCATTTGGCTATTTGACACACTTTACAATTGTGGCATTTTATGAATCCTTTTGATTTCAGCCACTGACTCCCTTTCTTTCCCATTTTTTGATGGTGACTATGGATCAATTGGTCCTTCAAATTTCTTGCCCTGCGGAATGTTACATTCGGGTGTGTTTCCATATTTTCACTAGTGTGGGATCCAATTGAAGTATCTTCCAGTTTTTTCTTACTATTTCCGTTATTCTCTTTGATTCACTTGAGTAGTCAATGATCAGTCTTATTGTGTCTGATTCATTTTTGTTCAGTTTTGGTTTTACCTTTAGGGCTTCTTCTCTCGTCTTTTGATTTGATCTTAACCAGCATTTCCTAATATTTCCTTCCTTATATCCAGTTTGTTTGAAACGTGCAGCTGTTGCCATACTGTGTCTTTTCCATTCCGTTTCCTCCGAGCAGATTCGTCGAATTCTCAGGAATTCTCTGTATGGTATATTCTGTATCAATGTTGATTTATGGAAACTATCAGCATGGAGTGTGGCATTTGTTGATGTTTGTTTTCGGTGTAGCGTTGTCTGGATTTGATTGTTTGTTATATACATTTCTGTGTCCAGGAAAATTACTCTCTCCTTGTTGACGTTGTAAGTAAATAGCAAATTTGCCACAGTGGAGTTTAGAATTTTAAAATATTCCTGGAATTCTATCTCTGATCCATCCCATATAATTAAAAGATCATTGATGAATCGCAGCCACATGACGGTCTTATTTATAAATTCATCATTGTTTGGGTGCCAGGCTAACTGTTGCTCCCACCACCCCATTACAAGGCATGCGTAGTTGGGGCTGAAAGAAAACCCCATTGCAGTTCCCTTCACCTGCTTGTAGATCTCATCGCCGAATACAAAGACATTTTGGGTTAAGCATATGTTAATCATGTCAAGAAGCATTTGGTTGTGCTGGACATATTGTATATTTCTTTCCTTTAAGAAGTGCCCACAAGCTTGTATTCCTATGTTGTTGTCAATGTTAGTATATAGCGACACTACGTCCATCGTTATGAGCATGTATGATTCCTGCCAGGGTGTTCCATGTAAGTGCCGTAAAAGATTGCTCGTGTCCTTTATGTAGGAGTTTAGATTACTCACAAACGGTGACAAAAAATGATCAATGTAGTTCGCTACAGGTTCAAGTAATGATCCTTTGGCCGATATTATTGGTCGACCTTGTGGTTTTTGTGGATCTTTATGAAGTTTTGGCAAGAAATAAATAGTTGCCGTAATTGGAAAATCTGTTGTTAAATATCTTCGCTCATCGTCATCGATGAGATCTTGTGAGAACCACTCTGTTAGTTTTTGATCCAAGATGTTTTTAAATATCATTGTTGGATTACTTTCCAATTTTTGGTAGTATTTGGTATTTTTTAGTTGTTGATGTGCCTCTAGTTCATATTCGCTTCTGTCCCAAATGACGACGTTTCCGCCTTTGTCGGCCATTTTAATGACAATTTGTTGATCCTGGGTTAGGTTCCACAGGGCTTCTCTTTCCAGTTTTGTTATGTTATCCAGATATTTGTTTTTTTAAGTTTATATATATCCTGAATTATTGCTTCCTGAAAAGTATCAATTGTATTTCCCGGTGTTAACTGGGGATAAAAACGTGAAATCGGTTTTTTGCCACTTAGGCCTGCTCCCATTTGAGGGCATGCCATTTCAATGGTTATATTGTCACATTCTTTTTCAGTATCCAAATCTATTAAAATTAGAAGAGCATCCGTATCTCCTGTTGTTAGACTGGAAACAGGTGTATTTGTCGTTTTTCTTTTTGTATAATCACGCATTTCTTTGTTTTCTGTGAAAATTTTGGCTAATTTTATCTTTCTCACATACTTATAGATATCGATTCTTATTTGAGCCAAATCCATTTGTTGTATTGGGCAAAAGTTGATTCCATGCTTTAATAATGATATTTCTGAGTTTGACATTTCTCTTTTAGATAGATTCACCACTGCCAGTTCTTCCATTGGGTTCAGAAGGTTTTCTTCTGACGCATACTCCTCGTTGTTCCAATTTTTTCTGTTGTCCCACTTGCTCCTTTTTCCTCTTCTCGTTGTTTTCTGGACTCCCATTGGCGTCCTCTTCCCCTTTGGCCTTGTGATGTATTTCTGTTTTGTTCCCATTGTCTTTGTTGGAGCACCAACCTCATATCCCCTAAAAAAGTAAGTTTTACTTTGTCTCCTGTGTGTTCCAATTCCCCTTCACTTGCATCCGCTGATGTTAGGGATGAGATACTGCTGAAGGTATGGGCGGCGCTATCCATTCTATCTTGTTGTTTGTATATGTCAAATTTCCTTGCATATGTAAAGATGCGCCCTTCGGCGTAATCATCCTTGTCCCGCTGAAATTTTGTTTGCTTTCGTGATCTTACTAATTCCTCATGTTTTTCAATGTGTCGTTCCAACTCTTCTTTTAGTTTAATCATTTCCGGATTTAGATCTAGTGATGATAATTCTTTCTCTAGAATCTGTAATTCCTCTTTAGTTTTGTCTAATGCTATTTGAATGTGCTTCACTAATATATTCATTAGACCCATTGATAATTTTAGAATGTGCTCTCCCCATTCTTGTAGAAGCTCATTAGTTGAGTCTTGATGACTAGGCATTAGTGATATTCTTAAGCCTCTTGGGACTCTTTGTACTTTCAAATATTTTTTTAGGGTGGTTAACTCCCACCACTTGTTTATTTCTTTCCTGCTGAGTTTTTCCCACAGCTTTAGTTTGCTCCGTGTGTCCGACTTTTTCGGGAATGTTTTACTTGCAGTTTTATTAGAGGCATCTATTTCCTGATCAAAAAATGTCTCTAATAGTTCACTTTGTTTTGCTTCCCTTTGCTCCATTTTTGGTTTTCAACAGTCTCCTGCAATGATATCCCTGTAGACTAGCTACTTTTTACATTCAGGAAACTCTTCCGTCTGTGTTTAATGAACACCCTTTCAGCCACAAAGCCACTCGTTTCAAGTTGCAACTTCAAATGTGTTTTTTTTGTGTGTTGTGCCTTTGTTCAATTATACAAATCCCAACCGACTGTAATGTTGTTGCCACATCATTTTGTAAAAGAATTCAAACTCGCTCACTGCCACAACAGGGGACACGCTTACCTGCACCCTCCGGTACCGGGCTGCCCATCCCTGCCGATCCGCATTAACGTGTTTTCTTTTCCTTTTGTTGTCGGCGGTCACCGGATCCAGCTTTTTAAATCCACTCTCACTGGCTCAAAGACGCTGGTTTCCTCGGCGCTTCTGTGGACGGTGCGAGACCTTTTGGCAGAGCCTCGCCAATTCTCTATATGCACAACCCTTTCAAAGAAAGGAAATAGGTCGCACTCACTGAAGATTACATTTCCTTTATTTCAATTTCTTTTCAGGATGAAAACCACACATCGACGCGTTTCATTCTCCACAGAGAACTTGTTCACGATGATACTTGACGACGCCAACAACAGCCAATAAAAAACATTTTTGTTATCACATGATCACTTTCAGTGATTGTTGGTAGCATCTAGCATTGTGGGAGTTGTAGTGAAAAAGTGCTATACATATTATTATTATTTTTTTTAGTTCAAAATATTTTATTTTATTTTGTTTATAGACAACTAATAAAGACATTACATAAAATGTTATTATTTAGCAACAAAATACCTAATAACAATTCACAAATTGACCCAAATTATTTAAAAATTACAATAGGTATTGAGATATTACATATTGAAAAGATACATAAAGGGGAGAAGGAAGGAAAGGTGAGGGAGGGGACAAATATAACAATTGATGCATAAGATTTACACAGAGCTACTATATTTTATCATACGTATAATCTATTTGAGTTAAAATCAACATTAAAGATATAAATACAACATTAAGAGGATAAATATACATCCACAGGTGACCAAAAAGATTGATATGCGAGCGAATTATGTGAAATCCCATTCATGGATAATTGAGCACCTCTTCTAGTAAAGATAACCCACGACCACCAGGCATTAACAGATAATATAGAAACATCTTTCCAACAAAAAGTGATGGATTTTATAGCTGCTGAGATTAGGAAATTAAAAAGTTTGCTTTCTAAATCATGTAAGTTTTGTGAAATAATAGCAGATTTACATATTATTAATTGATAGGAAACATCAATATGGAGTTTTAAAATCTTTTGTATGATAACGCAAACTTCAGACCAAAATTGAAAAACCACAGGACAGTCAAAAAGCATATGTTGTAATGTACCTGGATGTAATTTACAATGCCAACAATCTGCAGAGGGAAGAAGTTTAGCCTTAAATAAACGTGATGGAGTCCATAAACAATTGTATAGGATATAAGAGTTGGTTTGGTAGATCGAAACAGGCAGCCAACCAGATATACTACTAAGCCAAATATCCTTCCATGTGTCAATAGATAAAGGAAGCGAAAGTTCGTTGTTCCAAAAAGATGAAATCATCTCTAAATTGCTACCTAGAGTATCTGATAATTTTTATATAGAATGGAAACCCCATGAGACGATCTAGAGACTGAATGTAAATTGATAAATCTGCTGTAACATTAGACGGAATAGCATTGGGGAAGGAATCTAAGATTGAATTGCACAAATATTGATACTTAATAAGGTCAGATTTAAGTAAACCAAATCTTGCTTGCAAAGTTTCAAAAGCAATAAAGGTATTATTGGAATAAACATCTTTAAGATAAAAAATACCAGCTCTAATCCATGAAAACCAAAAACTAATATTCTTGTTTAATTTAATGACATTACTATACCACAGTGATAACTCATCAGTATTATTCATGGGAAAGAGAAAAATTAAGTCAAGGTCATTAAATAACATTTTAGTAGATTTAATAATAACTGATTTTTGAAAAAATGTAGCATTGTTATGCATAGACACTAAAGTAGGTAATGGAAATGGACTTACTATAGATTTCTCAATACATAGCCATGCAGGAGGATTATTTAAAAGGAATGGTTAAACCATAATGAGCTTTGTTTTAAAATAAAAGCTTTATGATAAAGAAAGAAGTCTGGGATACCAAAACCAGCATTACGTTTAGACACTTTTAACTTTTTATAACTAATACGAGGAGATTTGTTGTTCCATAAAAACTTTGACAAAAATTTATCAACCTCTTTATAAAACTTTAATGGAAATTGAGTAGGGATCATGGCAAGGGTATAAAAGATTTTGGGAGCAATAGTCATTTTGATAGAGTCCATTCTGCCCCACCATGAAAGATGTAATGATGCCCATTTAGACGTTTTATTTTTAATGTAATTTAGGATGAAATCACAGTTTAAATTTATTGTTGATTTTATGGAAGAGGAAAATAAAATTCCAAGATATTTTAACTTATTCTTTTGCCAAATAATTTCACGCATGGGAAGCATATCATGAGTGCAATAAACATTTAGTGGAAAAAATTCAGTTTTGTTGGTATTTAAAGTGTAGCCCGAAACTGTAGAATAATTTGTTATAATATCCATTAATGAGGGGAATGAAGATATAGGATCACTAACAAATAAAAGCACATCATCCGCATAAGCAAGAGTTTTAACCATAACATCCTTAATATTAATTCCTTTAATATTGTCACATTTTCTTATAGAGGTAAGAAAAGGTTCAATGCCAATTAAAAATAAAGAGGAGAAAGAGGACATCCTTGTCTTGTACCTCTAAAAGCGAAAATTGATTTGAGACTTGTCCATTAATAAATAAACGAGCAGTAGGGGCAAAATATAGAGCTGAAATCATGCGTATAAAAGTATCTCCAAAATTAAATGAGGACAACGTATGAAATAAAAATTGCCAATGGATTTTATCGAATGCTTTCTCAGCATCTAAGGCTAAAATTCCAGATGGTAACGTTAAAGTAGGACTTTGTTCAATAATATGTAGCAAAGTTCTTGTATTATGAGCAGAATACCTATTCTTCATAAAACCAGATTGATCCGAGTGTATAATAGAATCTAATATGGGGCCCAATCTAGTAGCAAGTATTTTAGCATATAACTTACAATCTTGATTAATTAAGGATATAGGGCGATAATTAGACACAAGATTGGAATCTTTATCTGGTTTCGGAAGTACTATAATTAACGCTTCTGTAAAAGAGCCAGAGGTAGTTCCTGTGGATCCGAAAAACGAAAATAGTTGGTATAAAAAAGGTAAAAGGTATGACTGAAATTCTTTGTAGAATTCTGCTGGAATCCCATCAGGACCAGGAGATTTGTTCTTTTTAAGGGATTTTATAGCTGATAAGATTTCATCTATGGCAATAGGTGCATCAAGTCCAATTTTATCTGATTGTGGAATCTTGGGTAACTCACAGGAATTTAAAAAGGAGTCGATTAACGAAGCATCTTGAAAATCAGGTTTATTATATAATTCAGAATAGAAATTTAAAAATGTATTAACGATTTCATTGTGAGAAAGAGCAATTTTACCATGGGCACTATGAATTGAATTGATTTGAGTTTTATGCTTTTTTATACGTAGATAATTAGCTAATAGCCTTCCAGATCTATTGGTATTAAAACTAAATCTGGCTTTAGCATTAGAGATTTGGATACCTGCTCTTTTACTAAGGATTGAATTAAATTCATAACGCAATTTTTGTAGCTTAAATTTATATTGAGGGTTGTTGGATGTAATAAAAAGTTGTTCAAATTTCAAAGGGCCAAGCATGAGTATTGCCCTAGCTGCCGCATTTTGGACCACCTGCAGACGTGTCAGTAGATACTCCGGTGACCCCAGGTACAGGACATTTACGTAGTCCAGCCTAGATACAATTAAAGCCTGGACCACCGTTTTCCTGTGTGCGACCGGAAGAAGGGGCAAGAACTGCTTTAACATTTTAAGCATGCCGAAGCAGGATCCCACTACTGCTTGAATTTGGGCATTCATCGATAGGTTATCCTCCAGCTTAACTCCTACATTTTTGACTGTCTTTACCGAGGTTGTAGGAGGGGACACGTCCAAAGGCCACCAGTTTCACCACACATTGCTTGGGGGGGGGCCAAAGAAAATGATCTCCGATTTCTCGGAATTACATTTAAGTTGGTTCAGTTGAAGCCAGGAGAACACCTCTGATAGGCAGGTGTTGATCACATCTCTTCTAAAATCGGCATCCTTATCGCAGGTAAAGAGCAGCTGTGTATCGTCCGCATACGATACTATTTTTGCTCCATGGGCCTCGGCCAGATACGCCAAGGTGGTCATGTAAAGATTAAAAAGTGTCGGGCTCAGAATTGAGCCCTGCGGGACCCGCACCTTCAAGGGGGGAATGGGGGCAGCAAAGGGCGGGGACCAAACCGTTTCCTGACGGTTCTTCAAAAAGGAGGAAAACCACTTGAGTACCGTGTCACCAAAAATGCACTCCTGGAGTCTTAGCAGGAGCCGGTCATGGGGCACGGTGTCAAAGGCCGCAGATAAGTCCAATAGTATCAACACGGCCTTGCCACCCTTGTCTAAAGTATCCTTGATAGCCTCAGAGACTTCCAAGAGCGCTGTTTGTAGTGCTAGAGGCACTCTTGTGGTCTGACACCCTGTGATGACCTTTGACTACCATTATTTTACCTGACTTTGGTGTGTTATTTTACCCTAGCCTTAATGTACGATGTCCTGCATATGCCTGTTTCTCTTAAAAGTTTCTTTCTTGTAATCTTGCAGTCTTTCAGTGGGAGCTGTCACGGAGTAGAACAGCCTTGCCAAGAACAGAGGGTGTGGGATGTGCATTTGAAAGCATGAGAGGGAGAGAGAGGTGTGGAATGTACTCTTTGGTTTCGAAGTGCAGTGTTGTGGGCAGTGATGCACACATGTGCTCGGTGTTGTACATTGAGAGATGAAGTATGTGATGCTATAGGACATTGAGAGATGAAATATGTGAATCTATAAGCAGTTGTGCACAATTGTGCATTGTGTTGTACATTGATGAGAATTATGAAGGTCTTACTATTGGCTTTGACATGGCCTCATGTCATCCCTTTTCCTGACTTTGCCTTGCTTCAGCTTTTCTGCGTGCACAGCAGCGCTTGCAAGTTGTTTGGGTTAATCACGTTCAAGGTCTTTTTGTTTTTGTGAGAGATTGTTTAATGTACTTTCGTGAGCTTTGTCAAGATAAAGGCTGGAACATGTGAGATTTGGAGAAGGGGACGTGAGAACTCCTTCCTGCCATGGGAGAGCTTGCTTGGAACCTGGCCAGTTCTGGTAAGATTCCTCTGATGCGGGGGGAGGTCTTTCTCGAACCTTCTAGTATGTTTTGAGATCATAAAGCTGAGGGTTGTTGACTCAGAAACCGGGAGTTTGGAATCCGAGTGGGGACGGACGCGTCTACCTCGGAGCGTGGACCCTGGTTGCTGAGGCTCTCAACCACAGCTGTTTAACTTCCCCAGTCAGGAGTGGGCTGAGATGCAGTGTTTGCACCAGGTGAAGTATTGAGTTTTGGTTATTGCCATTGTGATGTTTGGCCAGTGGCTTTGATCATTTGAGGTGTTTTCTTTGTGATGTGTGAGTGAGTTGAGGTGCACATCCAAAGTAATCATCTGATGTATATATATCTTTCTGATCTCTTGCAGGACGTCCCAGTATATTTGCTTGAGTCTTATCTCATATTATTTGCTGCTTGTTTATTAATCAGTATTATTCATGCATTTAGATTATTGCTTGCATATAAATATATATATATCTCTGCATATATTTGAATGTTCTGCATTTGGCATCTGGGAAAGGCTTTCTGTTAGAGAGCATTGTGTAAAATAAAACCCCAAGCCTTATTCTAAAAGAGAGAGAGTCCTTGCATTTTGTAAAATAAAACCCTTTTCTAAAGGTGCTGTGTTAAAGTCTTTTGCTTCACCGGGTGTTGAGCCATCGTGTGGGAGCTGTATTATCTGATAGGCGCAAGCAAGACAGCTGTTTCAGTGCTAAAGTTTGCCCTGAAGCCGGACTGGCTCTGGTGGAGTACTTGATTGATTTCAACAAATGTCTTGGTGACAAGATTTACATATTTTTCCAGAGCTTTGGAAAAAAAGGGGAGCAAGGATATTGGCCTGTAATTAGAAGCAATCTCAGGATCAGATAAAGGCTTTTTTAATCGGGGGAGGATTTTAGCCTTCTTCCATATATCAGGGACCAGCCCATTCTGCAGTGAGGCATTAAGAATCCGATTCACCGCCGGATTGATTATCTCCGCAATTGATGCCAGGACTGTGGCTGGGCATGGGTCGGAGGGTGAGCCTGATTTAAGGGCTCTCATGATTTCCATTGATTTATCCAGGGGGATGGGGGGGGAACTGCGTAAAAATCGGACCCCTTGCCTGAGTGGGTGGGGACAAAAGCTCCAGACATTCACTCTGAGCAAGGGGCTGCACAGGAACAGTATCTTGGATATTTTTAATTTTATCATAAAAATAAGAGGTTATGTGGCTCGTCCATGCCTCAGTGGGGGTGAACGGCCTGACCGCCGCTCTCGGAGATGAGAACTCTTTAACTATTTTAAAAATGTCTTTACTTTTGTTTTCTGCTGATTTAATTTTAGAGGAGAAGAAAAGTTTTTCTCCTCATAAATTTTTTTGTAGTGAGATTTCAGCGCTTGTTTGTAAATAATTTTATCGTTAAGGTCACAATTCTTCCGCCAGACCCTCTCCAGGTGTTTGCAGGCGCTCTTACTCTTCCTGAGGGCTTCCGTAAACCACGGGGCCGAGGCACGAGCGGCCTTAGCCGAACGCGAGGATGGGGGTGCAAGCTCCCCCGCGCGGAGCTGGAGCCAATTTTCCAAGCAAACCACATCCTCCTCCAGATTACCACTAAAGGAAATCGGGTGGTTGCTGAGGGCAATGCTCATAGCGTCAGGCGCAATTAGGTGGAAAGGTCTGAAGCTACTCGTGCGGGACTTCCCATAAAATTTGGGGTGGTTAGGTTCTATCTTAATTGCAAAGTCAAGGAGGAAGTGATCAGACCATACAAGGGGGAGGGGCAGGGCAGTATTTATTTTTACAGTGGAGAAAATCTGATCCAAAATATGACCCTTATCATGGGTAGGGTGATGGACATAAGGGGTCAACTTGAAAATCTCCAAGGATTCCCTTAATCTAGTGGACTCCTGTTCAGCTGGTTTGTCCATGTGGATGTTGAAATCGCCTAGCACCAGACAGTGTTTATATTTAGTAACAAAGGGGGAAACCGCATTGCTGAGGACTCAAGGAACATACCGGCAGAGCCAGGGGGTCTATAGATTAAAATGCCCGCCAGCGATTGATGCGCTGACACCCCCAAATGGAAGCCAAGGCTTTCGGCTCCTCTACTTCTTCAGTGGGGACAGTCATGCATGAGAATTGGTTTTTAAAAATTATAGCGATGCCTCCACCAATGCCCTCAGACCGATCCTTCCTAATCATCTGATAGCCGGAAGGGATGGCAGTGGCAATGGTAGGATTCGAAACTTCACTAAGCCACGTCTCAGTTAAAAACAGGAAATCCGGGCTATTGTCCACTAATAGATCGTAGATGTGAAGAGCATGTTTTTTCAGGGACCGGGTGTTAAGGAGCAGGGCCCGTAATTGGCCTGTCTCTCGAAACCCCATGTCCTCTTGGGGTACAGGAATTCCCATGGCCCCCTTTTTAGGCATCAACCCTAACTTAGTGGTGGAGGCAGCCCAGCTACATTGTGAGCAGACCAGTTCTTTAAGCTCTGCATGTGGAGACAAGAGGGAGCGGCAGCACACACCCTTACCTATTTCCAAGAGCGTCTGTCTGCCGTAGCATAGGCGATTACCATGATCGGGAGTCTTCCTGGCAGCGAGGCCGGCGCCGGCCGCCTCAGGAAACGGACGGGCACAGATGGGCTTGCCTTTGGCGCGCCATCAGCGAGCCCGCTGCGCGGTCGTAGCATTGTGCGTTTTATGGACAGGGCGAGAAATAACTAGAGCGCTGACCTATCCTGGCGGGCCCGCTCTTACATACAGGCACCGCGGTCGCACACCAAGTAAAAAATAGTTAAAAGTATTAAAATGTTGTCAAAGTGCAAAGAACCTTTTTAAAAAAAATTAATTATCAAGTGCAAAGTACAATTTACAGATATAGCAGCAACTAAGCAGCTCCGCCGAGCTTCGGCAAGTGCAACAACACGTCACACGCTGCGCGGTCGTAGCATTGTGCGTTTTATGGACGGGGCGAGAAATAACTAGAGCGCTGACCTATCCTGGCAGGCCCGCTCTTACATACGGGCACCGCGGTCACGCACCAAGTAAAAAATGGTTAAAAGTATTAAAATGTTGTCAAAGTGCAAAGAACCTTTTTTAAAAAAAATGAATTATCAAGTGCAAAGTACAATTTACAGATATAGCAGCAACTAAGAGGCTCCGCCGAGCTTCGGCAAGTGCAACAACACGTCACACGCTGCACGGTCGTAGCATCGTGCGTTTTATCGACGGGGCGAGAAATAACTAGAGTGCTGACCTATCCTGGCGGGCCCGCTCTTCCATACGGGCACTGCGGTCGCGCACCAAGTAAAAAATGGTTAAAAGTATTAAAATGTTGTCAAAGTGCAAAGAACCTTTTTAAAAAAATGAATTATCAAGTGCAAAGTACAATTTACAGATATAGCAGCAACTAAGCTGCTCCGCCGAGCTTCGGCAAGTGCAACAACACGCCACACGCTGCGCGGTCGTAGCATCATGCGTTTTATGCATGGGGCGAGAAATAACTAGAGCGCTGACCTATCCTGGCGGGCCTGCTCTTACATACGGGCACCGCGGTCGCGCACCAAGTAAAAAATGGTTAAAAGTATTAAAGTGTTGTCAAAGTGCAAAGAACCTTTTTTTTTAAAATGAATTATCAAGTGCAAAGTACAATGTACAGATATAGCAGCAACTAAGCAGCTCTGCCGAGCTTCGGCAAGTGCAACAACATGTCACACGCTGCGCTGTCGTAGTCTTCATAATAATTGTTGTCACCATAATTTCCTTTAGCCCAGCTTTGTGCCAAGGAAATCACTGCATTGCAGCCGTGGTCCATATATCAATGAAAAGAACTAAACATGCAAAAATGCATCTGTGTAGTGTTTCTCACAGATCAAAGTCTTGTGCTGGCTTTGTACCTTAATACTATCTCAGCAAAATTGGGGGAAATTATTCTGTCTGAACTGCCACCCGCTGGCAACATAATAGATGCCCATTTGTGGGTGGTTATTTGAGAAATTTAGCCTTTGGCTACATTTCTTCATGATTTGCTGTTGACAAATCATCTTTTTTTGTCTGCCTGAACAAAAAGCGTAATTATTCTGCTTATAAAAATGTATATGTTTAATCCTTGGTTACCTGACACTATTATTATACTTCATCAACTAAAAGTTTTGAAAACTTGTATTAGTCAATTATGAGTAAATCTAGGGAATATTTATGCAATCAGTTTTTGCAACTGTGGATACTGGAATTCTATGCATGTTTCTGGTAGACATCGGAACAGCTTTTAATAATATTGACCACCATCTTCGATGCACAGGACAGGAATATGTAGCAGGTCAAGCACTGCTTTCGTTTACAATTAGTAGAGCAAATGGCATGTTTTCTCTGTCCCACACCGGTTTACCTCCCAGCCCAATACTTTCAAAATTAATTTAGTCTTACTGAATAGCTTTAGCTTTAACTTAAGACCTCTGGTCTGAGTTGGCCTAGCACATGGGGCTTTGCATTTGAAATGGCATCACAAATAGTGGGCAAACTCTAAACTTACTCTACATTTTATCACATACAAATTTCAAGAACTGCTGTCTGATGAATTTGTGTTGGAAGAAACCTCAAGGTTCTGATTTTTGCAGCTTGGAATAGGGAAAATGTGGAGCATCACCACTGCATTTGTCGTTCTCACCTATGGCAAGATCTCATCTGATAGCACAATATCACCAGTATGTGGCAGGATGATTTGATAAAATGCCATTACACACATGGATTGGTTTATAAAACTGTAAGGAGGACTTTGCAAATTTTGAAGAGTGTCTCTCCTATTGGTGGAGGCTGCGATATTGGTTTGGAAAAGGTTTAATTGGCTTGTACATTACTAAGGGTGATCTTCCTGTTTTCTCTTTCTACTTCTGGAGCATTCAAGGCACGATCAGTGCTTAAGTTTTGCTAGAACTATAATCCTTTGTCTGGCATCAATGAGAGTTGGTGGGTTTTCCTGGGTGGTTGTTTTAGTTTGCACCCAGTCTTCCTTTCCTTAGCACCTTTGTTGTGCTTGTCCTTCCTTTAGTTTTCCTCTTAGGGCTCGATTACGAGTGTGGCGGTCAGAGGACCGGCAGACTCATTGTGGTGCAGTGGTGGCGGGCATCCACCGCCGCACCGGCGGTCCGACCGCCCCATTACGAAATGGGCAGTCTGACCGCCCTGGGACTGCCGATGGAGGTGGCGTGGCGGTCAGATGCCGCAATATGCTTGGCGGAACCACCGTGGTCCCACCGAACATATTACAAGTTTCTTCTCCTCTAGGGTTTACATGGTGCTTCCTCCTCCATGTAAACCTTGGAGAAGAGGAAACAAAGGGCCCCCTGTGCCTTATCTGCTTGTGCATTCACACAGGGGGGCATAACATGTGCCCCCCTGTGTGCATGCACAAACATCTGTGCATGGCAAGGACTTTCGAGTCCATGCCATGCCATGCAGGAACCTTGTGAGGCATTCCCATTGCGTTGCTTTTTTCAAAGGCACTGTGCCCTTTGAAATAGGCATCGCCCTGGGAATGCCCCACCCGCCAGACTACAAATATCTTGCAATCTGGCGGGCGGGCGGCAGCGAGTCTCAGTGGTGCGGGGCTCGGTGTTAGAGTACCGCCCGCACCGCTGAAACTTGTAATCAGATGTGGCGTGGCAGTCAGATGCCGCAATATGCTTGACGGAACCACTGTGGTCCCACCGAGCATATCACAAGTTTCCTCTCCTCTAGGGTTTACATGGCGGTTTGTGCATCCTTTTTTAAAGGCTGACACTGATGCCATTGGTAGCACTCCAATGAATGGAAAAAGGAGAGTGAGGAAAAGAGATGCTCACGATTGAAAGTCTGTAGAATACTGAGAAGCCTGATGCAACTCTGGTGCCACTCCAAGATACCAGAGACAGGAGATCACAAAATGGATTAAAGCACAGAAGCCCTTGACCAAGCTTGAATCAATTGTGAAGTAACAAATGGCATTTTTTTGACGAGCCCTTGCACTATAGTTCACGCTGAGATTTGTGTGTACCAGGTTTCTTCCATTCCTGGATTTGGTTCTAAGAAGGTTAAGGACTGCTGTTAGCTGATTTGGATTACCTTACAACATATTGAGGAGAATAAAGTTCTATTGCTATGATATATCACTACAGACAGTCCTGATGAAGGTGGGGTGTATATAGGATTATTCCATCGAAACATATGTAGATGGTTTTAGTCTGTCCACTGTAGTATGCCATCCAACGAGGAGATGGGAACATGACTAACACCTCTGTCCAATTCTAGGCAGCTACAAGACAACAGAAATCTTGTTTTTATCTGTTCATTGGACTCTATGATTTACTACTTTGTTGGTTGTAGGGCTTTTTCAACTTTTTTTTCATAATTTGTTTTTGGTGTTTGTTGTAAATTGAATATATCTTTTGATGGAACTGATGAGGAAATTAAAATAACTTAAAAAAACAATTCTCGTATAATAATATTTTGATGTGCCAAAAGAAATTCCATAATTTACACAATAGAGTCTCACACACTTTCTGTGGCAAAATAAGTTGTTGATGTCAAGTTATGGAAACAGTTTTGATGTTTTGCGCTGTTCTTCTCTCATCACACTGTTTGTCTACAGTGGTATTGGTGACAATAAACCCTCCCAATTTACTATTTAATTTTTTTTTAATTAAAACCTATGTTTTGCCTTACTTGTGTTCTCTTTGATTTCCACTTTGAGGCCTGATGAACCCCAGTAGGGAAAGGGCTGAGAATCCTCTCAGAGGGACCAAAAAAAGGCTCACCAAGGAGATGATCTCTGGAGTTATCAGTCTAGGGTGAAGTAACTCTGTATAAGCTTAATAACACTTTCAAAACTACTATTGTTTGGCTTTCTGACTGGTAACAGGAGGTAATACTGCTCCACAGAAATCCTCATGCCATGGTTTCTTTAAATACCTAATTTGATAGTATCTCCTGGTATTAACCCCAACCGTTGAATGTGGCCCTAAGTTGAGATGTCAACAACTTAGCGCAGCACGCAACTTTTGTTATTTGGGGCTGGTGTTTGACTCAGGTAATTCCTGGCAGCGACAAGTAAACTAAGCTCATCTGGGATTTGGAAGAGCAGCAGGCTCTTTTTAATTTAGCCAAGAAGGATGGTAGGTCCACCATTTCCCCCTTTCTTAAATTATATAAAATGCAATGTTTCCCAACAGCATCGTATGGAGGAGGAGTGTGGAGACACCATAATGTCACTCCGATCCAAACAGAGGAAAACAGAATCTGAAGGCGATTAATGTATCTTCTGCCTTTCAGCGCCACTTTTATTTTGCACTATAAATTGAATTTAGAATATATTTTAGACAGCATCAAATTGGCTCCTCTCCTACTATGGGTTAGTGTGTGGAGTAACACTAAGGCAAGTTTAATTCGAGTGTAATAGTGGATTGTCTTAGGATAAGGGGCACTCCATCCCTTGGCTGAAGTATGTCAGCAAATAATTTGCTGGCATTGGTCTCCCCGAATTGTTTAGTACCACTGGTTTAATTGTTAAATCTGATAAGAGCGTGTTTAAGGCTAGGTATGCTGAACGTGTCTCCTTACAGAGAATCCAAGAAGCCACAAATAAACAAACTGTTTGTAATTACTAGCTCACTCTTGCTACAGGAGACACTCCACTGCATCTTACTCTGGAGCTTGCGTGATGGAAAGGGTACCTTCTTTTTAGAGTTAAAGCTGGTACAGTAATGCGTTTAACTTGCTTTTCCGACGAGGCACACATGTGGGATAGCTCATTGCTCCCTTGCGACAGAAAGGCAGAGCAATTCCTGTTGCATTTTACCTTTTTTGCAGCTTCTACTGCAAATTTTTTCAGCTCTGCCTCAAACCCACGCTGAAAAAGTTAACTTTTCAGAAATGCAGTGAGGCCTTAATCTATCTTCAAGCTCTAAACAGCCCGGAGATTTGTTCTACTGTGCGCTGTTTTCTGAAAATGGTCATACGCTGCAGAAAATCGATGGAGGAGAGCTAGAAGGGCAAGATGGATGTTTGTTGGGTTAATGTATTTTATCTGTTGTTTATTTTGTATGAATAGTAGTACTTTTTAATAGATTTTTATTGGCTTTTAACATGTGCACAATGAAATGTTATCTGATGGATTCTCTGTAAATTATGACATTTATTTTTGAAGCTGTAATGTACTGTTGCGCTTTTATCTTCTGCTTTTATGATCTTTTTTTTTATAGAATAAGATTTTTAACTGAACTGAACTAAGATGTCAGTCCTATGTGAGGTAAAGCCAGCTTTACATTTCCATAGAGAAAGCAACAGATTAACACAATGCTTTGATGACCTGTTTATCTTAGATATTGGTTTGGGAGCTGCATGATGCAATATCAACAACAAAAATTATTGTGGCACAAAAATAAAAATATACAAACATTAAAAATGAGACAAATGACCGCAATTGTACTAACAGTGGGGTAAAAGCATACATTGTGTCAGAATCTCACCTGGATTTCCGTGGAGCGAGAGGAGGTCATGATGAAAGTTCCCGACCTCCCAGTTAGCCGAGAAGACCCTACAAGGTCAAAGTCAATCCTGAAGGGAAGGGGGAAAAAGGGAAGAGATAACAAGAGAGCGTCCACTGTTGTCTGAGCTGCTAAAGGTGTGCCTATCGGGGCTCGTCTATAGTTCACCCTGTGTATAAAAGAAAACAATGCATTAAAATGAGCACCTATAAATGTGTCCCTTATCGTTCCTATGACATATACCATTCGGTTTTGTGTATGACTCCCCTCTTCCGTCTACGGGCCTTATTACGAGTTTGGTGGTCCTTCTGCAGGCCCACCACCGTTGCACCCACAGGAGGACCACCAAGCCGGTGGTGCACTCGCTGCCAGATTCTTAGATGAATCCAGGACGGGTGGGTGGTGCTGCAACGGTGTCCCAGCGGCGGCTGTGTTAGGGCCCCCTTAGTTGCATCCCCACCACCCCTTTCATTGTGGGCTCATCGCCATGAAATTGGTGGTGGAAAGGCAACTCAGAATATGCTCAGCTGTGCCGCTGCGGCATCACCAGCATATTCCTGCCCCTTTTCACTGCGCAACAGCCGTGGGATCCTGGATCCTGGATCCCGGCGAAGGCGGTGGTCCTGTGGCAGTCCAACAGTTACACTCGAAATACTGCGGGTGGACCTATAGTGATGACTGTGGTTGGACCGCCACCGCAAGAACGGTGGTCATGAGAACCGCCGTACTCATAATTGGTGTGCGTCTGGTATAATGGGGTAACCCAGTGCCCCTCAGAACCTGGGTGTGAATTTTTTTAGAAATAATGTTGGTTCTGTCGGGATCAAAATTGCTTTCTTAGTAATTGAATACAAAACAATTAGTTCACAGAACAACTTATTCCAACGCATATAACAGTCTCAATTAGTAGAGAGAGGAAACAACGGAACACACAAGTCATGAGTCAATCATGGAATATATTGAAAGTGGAAAAGCACTTTTTATGTTGTTTTCTACATTTTGCAGTGTATAAGTGACACTGTAAGGCTGTCCCATAAACAAAAGAACAAAACGGCGCAAGTGCTATAGTGACAAGGTGCAAAAAGTGCTGGGTGTGAAACAGTTATATACAGTGGTACATTACTGGTTAAAAACAGTCATTTAAATAACATCCCTAACTACATGAATCTCAGTAACCCTTGGGATTTGATTTCCCTTCTTCATAGGGCTGAGATCGTAGATTTTTGTTGAAATCGCCAGCCTTCTCTGGAACACACCTGAATGTTTCTAATTTATTTGTAGGCTGTCCAAATCCTTTGCCCGTCCTGAGGAAGACCCGCCTTGACGCAAAAACTGCGCTTACAATTGGGTCGAAATGTCGACGCACCTGTGACAATCCCACCCCTACGCTCTCAGCCCTACAAAGAAGGAAAATCTAATTCCTGGTTTCGCGGTCGGTCTTGTGGTGGTCTGACAGCAGCGTTCTGTTAGGCTCATAGAAGGGATTAACATCCAGACCGATGCTCTCAGAGCGCCGACTGCACCTTCTTGCATGCTGTGGCATACGTGCCACACCGTGCAGGAACTGGGGGTGCAAATCGAGGGGGCACTACATGTGCTCCCTGTATGCACTCCCAGGCCCAGAGGCACAAGGGGGTCATAATGTTGCCTCTCTGTTACCCTTTCATGGCGGTCTCACAACCATGAAAAGAGCAGTGGAGAGGCAACTCGAAATTTGCTTGGTGGTGCTGCACCGCCAGCATATTTGTGCCTCTGACCGCTGCGAGACCTCCATGGGATCCTGGAATCCCGGTGGTCACAGCGGTCCAGTCCTTTCCGCCACATTCTTAATACTGCAGGCAAACCCGCAGTGTGACGGCGGTCGGTCCGCCAACGTGAGTATAGTGTTCCAATGGACCTCCGTACTCGTAATCTGGCCCAAAGTCAGATAAGTAACATTGCTTAAAATAGTTGAGCAGAATATGCATGCAAGCGCATAGAGCGTTACCCAAATAGAATCAGTAGTGGCTTTTTGAAGTATTGTTGTCTTTTCTTCTTTACATCTAGATGCATTTCTCAAGAGTTCCGGTATGCAGAGCAAGAAGAATGCGCAGTGAGGGAGAGGCCACAGAAGCACCCCGATGGGATCCAGCAGAATGTGATGAACCGAACGAGACGCCGCAAACTACAAGACCGGAAGTGAAGGTAAGTGACCCGACGGCAGGAAGCTAAAACCTGTAACTACTAGAACAGCAAGCAGCTTCCTGTCCGAACACGCACCCTTATTTCCTGCGTACTTTGCCCCCACCACACGCCGGAGATGGTTCTGACCACCAGAAGGCCTGCCATATTGTTGGGGGTGAGTGTCATATTTACTGCTCTAACTCCAATCTATCAAATGCTGGAGAAAATGCATTCATCACTGGGGTGGGAGGGGGCAGAATGTGATGGCCCGGCTTTTGGGCAAAAGAGGGCCAATGGCAGGGTCACTTAGTATCAGTGGCCAGTTATTTTTGATTATATTTCTTAGTTTGCCTTCTTGTTTATTAAATGTAAGGATTAACCTAGTTTCCAGCTCTCCCTTTTGTTTCTGTAATGCTGTATTGGTATCCCCTCTGTTTTCTATGGTCCCAAACAGCAAGTCTGATCTACTAAGGGTTTGTGGTTTTCTGATCGCTGTATCTATTGTGCATTCTGAATAACCTCTTGCCCGAAATCTGTTTTTACTATCTCTTTGGGCTGCCCTAAGATCTACCTCATTGCTACAAATTCGTTTGAGTCTTAGCATTTCTCCGTAAGGGATGCTATGTATTATATGCTTTGGGTGAGAACTGGTGGCATGTAATACCGTGTTTCCTGCCTTCTCCTTTCGATGTAACCTGGTTTCAATTTTCCCATTTGCAATAAAGACCTGTACATCAGAAAATAGACCGATTCTGCACTTAAAGATGCCGTGAACTGCAAATTAATGTCATTGATATTGATTTCGGACACAAACTTTAGTGCACTTTCTTTGGAACCCTGCCGGATTACAAAGAGATCGTCTATGTATCTCAACCATACAGTTACATGTTTATCTAGTGTTTCCTTATAGTTTGCCATGAGGACCAATCCCTCCCACCAGCCCATGTGAAGACATGCAAAGCTGGGGGAATAACTGGCCCCCATGGCAACCCCCCGAACCTGCTGGGAAATCTGGTTGTGGAACATGAAAAAGTTATTCTCCAGACAGAATGATGTCACATTGACCAACATTTTGTTATGTTGAAATAGCCAAATTGGTCTGGTGCCCAGAAAGTGCTCCAATGCTCTATTACCATCTTTGTGGTTAATACTTGTATAGAACGTTGTGACATCCAGTGTCATTAGGAGAGAATCCCCCTCCCATGGACAATTATGGATATGTCTGAGGAAATCACTAGTATCCTGAACGTATGATGGTAGTCTTCGAACATGTTCCTGCAGGAAATAGTCAATGTAGCAGGATGTTTTTTCCAAAAGACTTTTGCGTTCCAAAATAATTGGTCTACCTAGTGGCTTGGCACGATTTTTATGAATTTTTGGGATAAAATATATTACCGGCATAACTGGGAATTCAGTTTTGAGGTATTTGTATTCATCAACACTAAGGAACCCTGCACTTTTCCATGCCAGTAATTTGGAATAGTAATCATTGTGGGTGGCACGGGTTGTCTAAATGTTACTTCTCTTATAACAATCCCGGTCATTTAGTTGTTTCATAGCTTCTTCCATGTAATCTGGCCAAATTACAATATTGCCCCCTTTATCGGAATTCCGGATAACAATCTGATTATTGCCTTGTATTTTATCAGCTGACAATATTTACAGTCCCTGTAGTTGTATTTCTTGCGCGCTCTTTGAACTTGATGGTTTAGTTTTTCACTTGAGATATTACATGTTCATTAAACATATCAATTGAGTCGCGTGGCATGATTGGTTGAAACGTCGATTTTGGTTTTTGAAGGTAGTAGAGACTGACCCAAAGGTATTAAGTTGTTGTTGATCTATGATTGATTGTGTAGACACTTAACTGATATTCATTGTGTTTTCGTTCTGTAGCTCCTGTAATTCACGCATTAATTGTACATCCGAGGCTGACAAGATATTCGGACATTGCGAGGATATGTCCTGAGATGTATGATGGCTGTTGTTACTTATATTACGTAAAAGATGGTACTTTTTAAGCTTTAGCTTGCGAACAAATTTATATACATCCATTCTGGTTTGCGAATAGTTGAAGTTGCTCTCTGGGCAAAACGAGAAACCTCATGATAATAGCTGTACTTCTGCTTGGTCAAGGGGGGTTTGTGACAAATTGATTATTGTGTTCGTAAAAGAAATGTAAGTGGGCAGCTTAGCCAACAACATAACAACGGAAGCACGAGAAACAGTGTTCTGAAATATTCTTACTATAAGATGATACTATTTGGGGAAGACACGAGATTGCTTTTGAAACCTTTTAAGTAAAGCATGATGGACGTTGTAGTCCGATTACGGAGGTTACTTTGATCAGGACTTGACAAACTCGAACATTATTTAGAAATAAAACAGAATGGTGCAATGATGTTGTGAGAGTACTGTTTAAAGCAAATGTCCTGATTTTAAAACCGACAATTATGAAATTAAGGTGCCCATGTTACCGGTAAATGAAGCACGAATAATGTTGTGTCCCCCTCACTGTTTACTATTGTAGTATATTTAAATGAAGAACAGCTGGTGTCCGTTGCTGCATATGTTAAGATCCTGGTGGATTGAAATGCGTAATGCTACATGATTTGAGCTGTCAAGCTACATGAATTTAGCTGCCTGCTTAGAATAAAACTTCATTTTACTCACTTTCCGAGTGGTTGGGCTTTTCGTCGTGCTGAGAAAGCTGCATGTGTTTGCATATGGAATGTAAAGGCGGTGACGTCGCCAAAAAGTCCCGACCCCTCAGGATGGGCGTCTCCTTCGTCGCAGTTCGTTTGGATTTATAATATGGAGATGCCTGCCGGCTGCACATATCTTGAACTGATACTTTTGGATTTGCGGCGCCACCACTGAAACAGGAGGCTCCGCCACTGACTCTGAGGGAGGGCTGCTGGCCGAAGATTTCTGCAATAGTATGGTGCAGTCAGGGTTTGTGGCGGTTGAATAACCTCTGCACGTCGGAAAAGAAACAAGCATTGGCTTAGCCAATAGGTCTCGCCTTTGGGACCTTATAAGTGTTTAGCCATGCAACAGTTGATGTTGTTGCACCAAGGATATTGTGCTGTATAACTAAACACTTATAAGTTCCCAAAGGCGAGACCTATTGGCTATGCCAATGCCTGTTGAAGATAGGGATTAAATTCATCTTGCTCAAGTCAAGACCAGCTCCAATTCAGAGACTGCAATTCAGCCTGCTGATGAGAAGAAGAGTGATTCCTGGTAGGAGGTAGGTATCTGGTAGGTAGGTATCTGTTGGCTTTAGCAAAAGGACCACTACGACTTGGCGACAGCCATCAGTATGTGACAGTAAAAATAAGACCCTTAATTTTTACAAACTGGATATTAGCCCTACAAGTTTCAGAATAGGGCCATCTCCCCCTGCAGATATTAAAAAGAGGTTGATGTTTAGCAAGAAAAAGGTCGCCTTGTTTGTTTTGATTATTTTTGCACAGGAAATGCCCACTAAACTGTTCTGCCCTAAGTGGTGCTGTAGCGTTGTTTCTGATGATTTGTGCCCGGCGTGCAAAGTCTGCCCGGAATCCATTGTTCATCTCCTTTTCTTCTGTCTGCACTATTCATCTTTGAGGAAAAAATGGATTTTCCCGTTGTGCAGACTTGCTGGCCCGGGTCACTATCTTGAGGTGATGAGAATCTTGTGCACTGATACTCGAAGAACAATGGTTTTTGGCCTTTCTAGATTTTGGTATGCACTTTGGATCAGGCGTGGGAAATTATCAGCATGAAGCACTTTATCCTCTTTGGAGTTGCTATTCCCTGTATTTTGCACAACTTTTTTAAAATTGTTTTTAATGTATTTATCTGGCAAATTGTCCGTATGAAGCACTTTATCCTCTTTGGAGCTGCTGTACCTTGTATTTTGCACAACCTTTTAAGTAATTGTTTTTACCATACTTATCTGCTAATGTTTTATATTTCTGCTTTTTGTGCTGTGTACTTTTTTGGATATTTGTGATCGAAATAAAAGTTATGATGATGATGATGATTAGTATTATTATTGCTGGACCATTTTGAGCTGCACTTACACCATTTTAAGACAATATTAGTTTCACAACTACAACCTAAACACAACCCGGAAATGAAAGCTATCGAGACAGTACAGTAGTAATAAAATGCTTATCATAATAAATTTGCCTATTAGCCACACATTCATCCTAAAGATAATTCTTGAAGACTGCAAACAAGCAATATATGTTTTACTATACTTACAGCCTATGCGATGGATAAAGTTAAAGATGACTGCATTTACGATGTTCTATTACCACAGGTCCCACTGCCAAAAACACTATTTGGTTATGTGTTTTTCAGTCAGGCCTGCTCACAGCCAACAAACATACTGGTCTCTGTGGTATTCTAACTGCCAGGAAACTTTCTGAACTTTTGACTTCACCGCATTTGTGAAGAAACACATGTAATATAGAACAGGACTATGAAACCATAGCCAGATTGGATGCCAGCTCTAACCATATACATTAGGAAAAACAATACTTTGAAGGAAAGCCTAAAACAAGCAACTTGATGTACAGTGGACTTGGTTAATCAATTTTTACAAAAAAATATGTATTTTTAATAACAAACATTGATATAAAACAGTTAGAGTGGTCTGTATTATGTTCTACAGAGTAGTGATTAAATTTACATGAAATGACACATGAAAAACAACAAGGTCAACAATACAATTAGAACAGTCAGCATACATTCAGCAAAGCATTTATAAGCCATATAGTCAGCTTTTGCATCACATCAACAGGACGTGCCACGAATTTCATAACATTACCTTGGGTGCAGAATATTTACATTTTCTTTACTTACTTACTCCCAAGGTTCTTCCGAATATATCAGAAGGAAACGATTAGTGCTATTTTAATGGTGCTTTTTTCAGATTCACCGGTCCTGCGTTCCTCTGCTCTGTTCCATAGACGGAGAAGGGGAAACCTCTCCATCTTGTTCTGCTCCCCCGCCACCCATGTAATCCACACAGAACTCACACCTTCTCCTGCCTTATTAAATAATTTCTTAATGTGCTGGGACCCTCTGCACTCGCCTTCGGGAGCTCTAGTTGCTACACCTAGGGCATCTTACTCACATGACCAGCTACGATGCAGTGCTGATGATGTCCTGTGCCAAAGCTGCTGAGAAACACATCCAAACTCACGCTCCAACATACAAGACGACCCTCTCACCTCTACGTCACAGCAGCTTTCTTTGGTCTACTTAAACCTTAATGTTAACGGCTTATCCGAAATCAGTTTACTGTCTGTCCGCCTATGTAACCTCTCCTTCCATTTATCCAAAGAGCAAAAACACTAACTTTCTCCAGAAAGAAAATACAGGCTCAGTGCTCCATCCCAGACTATATCACAAAGCAAGCGAGCAGAGTGATGTAGCAAAACACTTCTCTTTAAAACATAAGCCTCGTCATTGGGTGCCCAAATGCAGTGGAAAAGGGGTAATGGGCATACAGCCATATAGCTTCATCGCTGGAGATTCAAGGAAACAAAACTGTGAGTGAAATTATAAGACAGAAAGTAAAGCATTACAGAAAGCGATGAGAATGTCAGTGCACGTAAAAGCAGAAAAGTACTTAGGGCAGACTAAAATATGAAATCAACTACCGATGGTAAATTATTTAAGCACATTTCATTCGCCTAGAGCAATCAGCCAGAGGTATTGCAATATTTACAGAACATACAAGCTCTAAAGGCGCTCAGGACCAGTTGAAACCCACGCTAATTTTCCAAAAACCCTTTCACCAAGCAAACATCTACTCGCAATTATCAGATATGTCAAGAAACAAGAGTCAAGACGACATTAGAATGACTTTCCTATTTTAAGCCACAAATCATGAAATTGTCAGGTACATTACATTTGACATGTTGAGCCAAAGGGGCAAGTGAAGTTCTATGAATATACCTGGCGACTACACCTGCTTTTCTATGACATCTATCAATAAACACTACCAAGAAGGGTGTATCATGAATAGTAAAGTGGGGGAAATTCAAAATTCAGAGGCATTTTAAGCAGACACTCAAAGTTAAGTAAAAAGTAAAGATCCGCATACGATAGAAAATAAGCCACACAACTGAAACTATTGTACATATCATACCACAACCAGTGCCGCAAGCAGGCATCTTACACGATAACAAAATGTACAAACCACGGCATGTCCACCTCTACAATTCTCTAGTCATAAGGATGAAAGAACACTGCAGTGTATGAAGCGATTTGAACATCTTACACCGACTTAAATCAGTCAACATTTTTCCTACAATATAATCTCATTGTTCGAAGAAATTCAGCAAAGCATCAGTTTTCTCTTTTGGTTGTTTATGAGACACATCAATAAAAACATATCCAAAAATGAAAAAACAAGGCAAAATGACTATATGAAACAAGCGCAAGAAAAAAGGTAACTGGAGGAAGAGCTTGGTTCAAGCATCTGAATGCAGAGTTACTATTCGCATATGTTGCGTATTTTTATATAGCGCGAACTCGACCCAAAGGTATTGGAGCGCTTTACATGAGTACCGTATTTACATTACACATTCAGGCACGGGGAGATTAAGTGATTTGCCCAGAATCACAGGATGTGGACGCGATCCCGAGGCTCGAACCCTGGTTTCCGGCACCAAAGTCGGCAGTCTAGCAGACGGACCACATCTCTCCCCATATGGAATTACTATTTGAAGTGGACTAGCAGAGTGGAGAGATGGGTCTGTTAGTACTCATGTGCTGTCAATTTCTATTTATGACTGTTCAGTTCCTGTTTGGAAATGACCTACTGGCCCCTGATCCGCGCGAATATATGACGGGCAGGGTACACGCACAGTGAAGATGAAGTCTGAACAAGGGCTGGTTTCAATTAGGCTAGTATGCTAGAGGGTGGGACAGGAGGCTGGAGGGTGCCTCCCTCCCCAAGCAGTACAAAGATGAGATCACAGGATGAGCCTCGCCTGCTGAGCTGTCAGTGGCCTCCGAGGCGGCATGGCTCTCACTTCCTCCCTGAACCCTATTATTCATTCATCTCCAGCAAATCGCCCTCAGTCATCTCGGAGCGCACAGCATGTGCTTTGTTTCCTTTCTGCGGCAGGAAAGATCCCCCTTAGATATTTTGCTTTGTTCTTGAGTATGTGGGCTACATCCTACATAGGTGCTCGAAGTTAGGTGGCGAAGAGGGGCCTGTACCCAAATTAGATTACTCGAGATGCGATAGCAGCTCTGCTGTTCCAATCGCAACAATAGAAATTACCTCGCACCTTGGGCAGGGTCTTAAGAATTAATTTTTGCTTAATCTGTGAAAAAGACTTTAGCAGTAGGCAGCCAATCTGACAAAGATGTGTCGCTTATTTCGATAGACATGAAAACAGCGGAACGCCAACTGCATTGTGGACATCGGCAGGGAAAGCAGAAAAAAAAAGAAAACAAGCGCGCGCGCGCGCCTCGCGCTGACGAGGAGAGGAGGAGGCAGCAGGGGGAGGGGAGGGGGCCTGGGTCTGTTTCCCTTGCGGGAGCGAGCAGGAACCATATGTTAATTAAAACCAGATGGTTTTAAAGCTCGCTCCCGCAAGGAAATCGCCAAACGTGCACGCGTTGCCATTCAAAGCAATGCAACGCGTGCACGTTTTTGGCAGCAAAACGGAATCGATTCCAAAAGGTCTTTTTCCTATGCAGCGCATGCGCGCTGCGTATGCGAGACCTAAAAAGAAATGTAAGTGGGCAGCTTAGCCAACAACATAACAACGGAAGCACGAGAAACAGTGTTCTGAAATATTCTTACTATAAGATGATACTATTTGGGGAAGGCACGAGATTGCTTTTGAAACCTTTTAGTAAAGCATGATGGACGTTGTAGTCCGATTACGGAGGTTACTTTGATCAGGACTTGACAAACTCGAACATTATTCAGAAATAACCAGATGGTGCAATGATGTTGTGAGAGTACTGTTTAAAGCAAATGTCCTGATTATAAAACCGACAATTATGAAATTAAGGTGCCCATGCTACCGGGAAATGAAGCACGAATAATGTTGTGTCCCCCCTCACTGTTTACTATTGTAGTATATTTAAATGAAGAACAGCTGGTGTCCGTTGCTACATATGACTAAGATCCTGGTGGATTGAAATGCGTAATGCTACATGATTTGAGCTGTCAAGCTACATGAATTTAGCTGCCTGCTTAGAATAAAACTTCATTTTACTCACTTTCCGAGTGGTTGGGCTTTTCATCGTGCTGAGAAAGCGGCATGGGTTTGCATATGGAATATATATATATATATAAATATATTTATATATATATATATATATATATATTCACTGAAAAAACCATAGGTTTTAGGGACAGTTATAGTTAGTTGGACATTTTACTCGTACAAAACCCGTGAAATTCCCCCGTTATAGTTAGTTCAGCTAAGTATAACTCGCGCCCCCGCAATGCACTGCTGATGACGTCACATATTACATCACTCATGACATGGTCAGTGACATCACTGATGACACCTCAAATGACATCACTGATGACATCATCCAGTGACTGTGTGTTTCTGTAAAGTTTAAATATTTTTAATATATATAGGAAAAGACGTATTGAAGAATGAGTGGGTGTGTAAGTGTCTGTATGGATGATTTAGTAGGTGCGTGACTGACTCTATAAGTGAGTGATTTAACGTATCTTATTGAATGCATGGGTTAGTGACTAAACTGGGTGAATGTCTGTATCCGTCTGTCTGTTGCTGTGTAAGTGGCTGCATGGGTTTGTGAATAGCTACATGAGTGTCTATAAGAGTTATTGATTTGTTGTCTGAGTATCTGTATGGGTGCCTGAGTGTTTGTGTGGATGGGGTGTGTGCGACTGTGCATAGATGTGTGAGTGGGTGATTCACTGGGTGGATGGTTTCAAGAGTGCATCTGTGATAGACTGTATGGGTGGGTAAGTGTGTGTTAGAGTGTGTTAGTGAGTGAATGTATGTCCCAGTGGTACATGTGTGAGTAACTACATATGTGAAAGGCAGTATATATGTGTGTTGAAGTATATAAATAGCTATAAGCGAGAGTGAGTGATTGTGATAGTGGCTGTATGGATGAGTATGTGCTTGTATCAGTGATTATATAAGAGCGTAACAATGTGCTAGTATTTGTATGATTAAGTGAGCTGGTGTGTGTATAACTGTATAGGTGAGTAAATGGCAGTGTGTTTAATTATTTGCATGACTGACTAGGTGTGTGAGTACCTCTATGGATGAGTGGCGGTGTTTGAGTGTCTATATAGGAGTAAGAGTGCATATGATAGTCCTGTACTGAGTGACCATAAGTATGAGTGACTGTACGGGTGAGTGAGTGGATGTGTGTGTGTAGACCTAAGAATCAGTGAGTGGGTATGTAGTTATTGGTGTTGGAGTGTCTATGGTTTTGCGAATGGCAGTCTGTAATTTAGATTGGGTGTATCAAAGGTTATATTAGGGTGTGAAGAGCTGCATCAGATTATCACGTGGATGATGTCATCAGTGATGTCATTTGAGATGTCATCAGTGATGTCATCAGTGATGTCACTGACCATGTCATGAGTGATGTAATATGTGACGTCATCAGCAGTGCATTCCTGGGGCGCGAGTTATAGTTAGCTGAACTAACTATAACGCGGGAATTTCACGGGTTTTGTACGAGTAAAATGTCCAACTAACTATAACTGTCCCTAAAACCTATGGTTTTTTCAGTGAATTTCAAAGGTTTTTTAAATGCTAATTTCTAACTATAACATATCTGAAACCTATGGTTTTTTCAGTGAATTTCAAAGGTTTTTTAAATGCTAATTCCTAACTATAACATGTCTGAAACCTACGGTTTTTTTCAGTGAATTTCAAAGGTTTTGTAAATGACAATTTTTAAATGTATTAATTGTTATATTAATTTTTTTCATACTGATTTACTACATTTTTAGAAACAATTTTTTTTACATATTTTATTTTTAAATTACATTGTAATTACATTATACATTACATTACAAAAAATACTTTCTCAGAATGAATTACTTTAGTTTAAATACTTTGCACATAGCAATAGACTTTTAAGTACAGTAGTTACAGTCGTTGCAATGGGCAACACATTTTCAAACACAATGCAACATTCAGCTCAATGTGAATTTCTAGTTAAATGCAATTAGTTACTTTATGGATTACTTTTCTAACCACAGGACTGGATCCTAGATTCAGTCCTGGTACATCTCCTGTAAACAGTTGAGTAAAAGCGTTTTGGTTACAGTCGTGATTTTTAAGGAATATTATTGTATTTTAAAAGTTGACACTTAGAAACTTTTTCTCATAGAATCACCAATGTTATCCTATGGAAGGAAATTCACTTAGCAGGTAAAAACTGTTATCGTTACTTTTTCTTACTCAGTGTTGGATCCTGGATCCAGCACTGGTGCATCTCCTGTAAACAGTTGAAAGAATGCGTTTAAGTCATACAGGCGATTTTTAAGGAATATTTGTAGTTTGTGAAAATCGACACTGAAACTTTTCTGCTGAAAACCAGACAATGGATTCCTATGGAAGAAAATATAAGTTACTGGTAAGTACGGTTAAAATTACTTTTCAGGGTCAGTGCTGGGCTAAAAGATGCAGCACTGGGTTCTCTCCTGATAACAGGTGAGTAAATTGGAATTCGTACTTTGGTTGATTTTAGAGGAATATTATAAAGTTCCAAAACTCCACACTTAGAAGAATTTCCAAGTGAAACCAGTCAATGTTAGCCTATGAAGGAAATTCAAGTTACCGGTAAAGTACGGTTAAAATTACTTTTCAGGACAAGTACTGGGCTGAAAGATGCAGCACTGAGGTCTCTCCTGATAACAGGTGAGTAAATCAGAATTCGGATTTCGGCTGATTTTAGAGGAATATTTGTATGTTTCAAAAATCAACACTTAGAAACTTTTTCAGCAAAAAGCAGGCAATGATATCCTATGGAAGAAAATTCAAGTTACTGGTAAGTACGGTTAAAATTACTTTTGAGGATCAGTACTGGGCTGAAAGATGCAGCACTGAGGTCTCTCCTGATAACAGGTGAGTAAATCGGAATTCGTATTTCGGCTGATTTTAGAGGAATATTTTAAAGTTCCAAAACTCCACACTTAGAAGAATTTCCAAGTGAAACCAGTCAATGTTAGCCTATGGAAGGAAATTCAAGTTACTGGTAAGTACGGTTAAAATTACTTTTCAGGACCAGTACTGGGCTGAAAGATACAGCACTGAGGTCTCTCCTGATAACAGGTGAGTAAATCGGAATTCGTATTTCGGCTGATTTTAGAGGAATATTTTAAAGTTCCAAAACTCCACACTTAGAAGAATTTCCAAGTGAAACCAGTCAATGTTAGCCTATGAAGGAAATTCAAGTTACCGGTAAGTACGGTTAAAATTACTTTTCAGGACCAGTACTGGGCTGAAAGATGCAGCACTGAGGTCTCTCCTGATAACAGGTGAGTAAATCAGAATTCGGATTTCGGCTGATTTTAGAGGAATATTTGTATGTTTCAAAAATCAACACTTAGAAACTTTTTCAGCAAAAAGCAGGCAATGATATCCTATGGAAGGAAATTCAAGTTACTGGTAAGTACGGTTAAAATTACTTTTCAGGACCAGTACTGGGCTGAAAGATACAGCACTGAGGTCTCTCCTTATAACAGGTGAGTAAATCGGAATTCGTATTTCGGCTGATTTTAGAGGAATATTTGTATGTTTCAAAAATCAACACTTAGAAACTTTTCAGCAAAAAGCAGGCAATGATATCCTATGAAAGGAAATTCAAGTTACTGGTAAGTACGGTTAAAATTACTTTTGAGGATCAGTACTGGGCTGAAAGATACAGCACTGAGGTCTCTCCTGATAACAGGTGAGTAAATCGGAATTCGTATTTCGGCTGATTTTAGAGGAATATTTTAAAGTTCCAAAACTCCACACTTAGAAGAATTTCCAAGTGAAACCAGTCAATGTTAGCCTATGGAAGGAAATTCAAGTTACTGGTAAGTACGGTTAAAATTACTTTTCAGGACCAGTACTGAGCTGAAAGATACAGCACTGAGGTCTCTCCTGATTACAGGTGAGTAAATCGGAATTCGTATTTCGGCTGATTTTAGAGGAATATTTTTCAAAGTTCCAAAACTCCACACTTAGAAGAATTTCCAAGTGAAACCAGTCAATGTTAGCCTATGAAGGAAATTCAAGTTACCGGTAAGTACGGTTAAAATTACTTTTCAGGACCAGTACTGGGCTGAAAGATGCAGCACTGAGGTCTCTCCTGATAACAGGTGAGTAAATCGGAATTCGTAGTAAGGCAGATTTTAGAGAAATATTTGCACAATGGTGAAGGGAGGGGGCGGGGCCTGAGGTGACATCTGTGCAAACGCGCCCGTGGCGCGTTTTAAGTTGGGGGATTAAGTCCCCTTGAATCATGAGGTTCCCTAGGGGCCAACTAGCCCACCATGAACCTCCAGTATGCGCAAGGGCTGCGTTGCAGAGACGTGTAGAGAGGCCACACCCCTTTTTACACCTCTCTGCAACGCAGCTCTGTGGCGCTTTCTGGATGTACCTGTTGGGCTAGTTGGCCCCCAGGGACCCTCAGGATTGAAGGGGATTTAATTCCCCATCTTAAAACGCGCCACGGGGCCTGTTTGCACACATGTCACATGAAGCCCCGCCCTCCCTTCACCACTGTGCAAACGCGCCATGTGGCGCGTTTTAAGTTGGGGGATTAAGTCCCTTGAATCCTGAGGGTCCCTGGAGTCCAACTAGCCCACCATATACCTCCAAAAGCGCCACAGAGCTGCGTTGCAGAGAGGTGTAAAAGGGGCGTGGCCTATGTACACGTCTCTGCAAGGCAGCCCCTGGCGCATACTGGAAGTTCCTGGTGGGCTAGTTGGCCCCCAGGGACCCCCAGTATTCAAGGGGAATTGTTCCCCTCTGCAAACGCGCTAGGGCGCGTTTGCAGAGTACTGCAGGGAGGGGGCGGGCCTCCGGCACGATGCCGGTCGTTTTTTTCTTTTTTGTTTTTTTTTAATGGGAGGGGGCTGCGTGGCCCCCTTCCCTTGCCCACTTTTGGCCCCGGGGACCCCATCCCCCGGGGCCGGAGCATTTTTTTTTTTTTTAAATTTTAAAGGGGGGCCGCGTGGCCCCCCTTCCCTGGGCCTGTATTGGCCCCGGGGACCCCATCCCCCGGGGCATGGCCTCGATTTTTTATTTTTTTCTTTGGAGGGGGCTGCGTGGCCCCCTCCTCAGGCCATTTAAGGCCCCGGGGACCCCATCCCCCGGGGCCGGCCTTTCCCTTATTTTTAAAAAAATGTTTTTTGAACTTTGGGGAGGGGGCTGCGTGGCCCCCCTCCCGGGCCACTATGGCCCCGGGGACCCCATCCCCCGGGGCCTGGCCTCACGTTGGAGACTGTGGGGGGGTCCCCAATTCCCCCACAGTCCCAGCCGGCTCCCCGCCTCCTGCGGAAGCCGGCATTGCTTTTCCACATGGGGAGCAGCTAACATGCTGCTCCCCATGTGGAAAAGCATTGGTTTGCATTTTGAAAGAGAGAGCAGGTTTCCTGCTCTCTCTTTCAAAATGCAAACCAAATTTGCTATGACAGGACGGGAGCCGCGAGGTTCCCGTCCTGTCATAGCAAACAGCAGTGTCCCGGGGGTAGGCACCCGGGACACTGCAGGAGCCGGCCCTGGGGGTGGTGGTCCCCAGGGCCATCAAGGGCTCCAGGAGGGGGCCGCGCGGCCCCCTCCCATTCAGTGCACAGCCCCGGGAGATGGTGGTCCCCGGGGCTTGGGGGTCCGTAACGGACCCCCATATTTAAATGAGTAGTGCCCCGGGGAGGTGGCGGTCCCCGGGGCATGTGGGGGGGCTCGAGCCCCCCACACAGGTTTAAAAAAAAAAAAAAGAAGCCCCGGGGAGGTGGCGGTCCCGGGGCTGCGGGAGGGCTCAGAGCCCTCCCGCCATCATTTTTAAATAAAGCCCCGGGGGTGGCGGTCCCCGGGGCTTGGGGGCCTTAGAGGCCCCCCTACATAAATTAAAACCCCCACCATGCCCCCGGGACTTGGGCCACCCGGGGCCAATTAACTATCGAAGCGCGGAGACCGCGCTCGATTTTTTCCGGCAGGATCCGCGCTCCCTGAGCGCATCCTGCCGATTTAAAAAAAAATATATATATTTTTGCCCAGGGGGTCCTTGTGGGACCCCTGAGCAGACCTAGGGGGTCAGGGTGTTTCTACCCTGCCCCCTTTGTGCGTTTTGCGCACTTGTTTCTGTCCCTCGGTTCTACCGAGGGACAAAATGGCTGCCAACACTTCCTGATTTGGAGTGTTGACAGCCAATTAGCATGCAGCTCGTGATCGGGAGGGTGCGCGAATCCGACGCGGCCATAGATATATATGTACTTTTACTTTTGATTTTCTCAGCAACTACTGAACGGATTTACACCATTTAACAAAAGGGTTCTTTCTGAACCAAGAACTACCTCTTTGCCAAATTTGGTGTAATTCCGTTCAGCAGTTCGGGCTGTAGCCGTATCTAAAGTTTCCTATGGAAAAATGAATGGGGAAAACGTGTTTTGGGACCCCCCTTTTTTCTCGGCCCCCGCTTGACGAATCACCCTGAGACTTTCAGGGTAGGAGCGGACCGGAGCGCCCCACAAAGTTTGAAAATTTTGCGAAGATACGTCAACCGGCAAGAGAGTTATTTCAAATAGAATGTCGCGGATTTCCTATGGAAAATAGGTTCTAACTATAACTATCTACTGGCGACCGCCAGTAGATAATGTATACATATATATGTATATGTGTATATATATATATGTATATGTGTATATGTATATATATATATATATATATATACACTTGTCACCGTTTTCACCTTCGGATACTCCAACAAATGGGTCCGGACCACGATAATCAGTGCAATAGTTATTCTTTATTGGTGCAAGTCGGCATAACGCGTTTCAGCTCTCACAGGAGCCTTGATCACATGACAAAGTTCTGCGTTACCATTGGTGTTTTTAAAGTGACTAGTGCAAGCGTGGTTTACCCCACGTGTGCAAAATACGCAATGGACATAAAAGAGTTACATTAGTAGTTCCTCCGGTTCAAGGATACATAAAATGGCAATAGGCACATCAAATAAATGTCTGTTCAATTTACATTTATAAAGACCATTTGGTTCTTAATAAAATTGCATTAAATCTGACCAAGTTACGATACTTCAAATTAATATTTGACAATTGACTTTACATATGTATTTTTGTCTAGTTAATGTCCTAGCGTATGTTCCAATTGGTGCTAACAAAGTGCTGTTGTGCTACAGTGCAATGTGCTTATCACCTATAACACTAAGTGCTCTGTAAGTGTGGTGGTTGACACAGATCTCATTCTTTTAGTAAATGCGGTCGTGCATGTCTTATTCCGTGCATTTGCTGTTACTGGAGCCCCAGTATATTGCGCCGCAGTACAATTCTCTTCTATGCACTCACTGTGTGGATTTTATCTGAGATAAGTTGAATTGGATGTAGTTCATTTGGAGTCAAATAGATTCATGACGTTAGTTATCTCATTGCGTTATCTAATGCTATAACCCCAGTTGCATGAGCTGAGTACAGTCACAATATTCTGTGCTCACCTTATTCCGATTCATGCCCCTGATTAGATTAAACCTCCCCTGGGCTGCAATGTGGTGATTCCATTGTTGTCTGGATGCTCATACCGGTGTAAATACCAAGTGGCAGATTCAATTCCTTAAAGCTAAGCGGGTTGTCCATGGTGCAATATGTACCTTATATGTAGATTAATGTGCAAAATGTGAAAAATTATATACATGTGCAAGCTTTCTACATGTACATCGTGCAACATAGCTTGTGCAAAATTGCATCGGTGTCTTCCATATATTATTAACAATGCATTATTGACAAAGATCAATGTATTTAAATGTAACATATTATAAATAACAATATCAATATCTAAAATCATGGTAAAATACCAGATTTAAAACATCATTATACACGGATAAAATGTCAATAAAACTTGAATAAGACCCAAGCTAAAAGCCTCGCATAAAATGAATAAGTTGAATTAAGAATGCCAATGTATAGATATCCTTAAAAGATCCCAAACATGTATAAAGATCCTCTGTTACATTCAGCCCTGTTGGATGTTTTGAATTCAGCTCTAAGATGTATCTAGTCTCCAATTGGAGCAATCGTTGTTCTCTATTCCCCCCTCTTCTACTGGGTGGTACAGAATCTATCACAAAATATCTGAGGTCTTGGCTCTTAGATTCATGGTTACTTTTAAAATGGCGTGCCACCGGATAGGTATTGTCTTGATTATTAATCGCCCGTATATGTTGTAAAATTCTTTTGTGCACCTGTAATTTGGTGCTGCCTACGTATTGTAGGTTGCATGGGCAGATTAAAATATATACAGCATATTCAGTCTTACACGTCAGAAGTTTGGTTATTTTAATGCTTCTGGCATTGAATGGTGTTGTGTATGTTGTCCGGTTTTCCCCTTGTTGGCACGCCTTACAGGTTTTGCATTTAAAAAAACCTTTATGTGTCTGTAACCAGTTTGTATTATCAATGACCTCTGGGTTGGTTTTAACCAACTCATCCCGCATTGAAAGACCCCTACTATATGTGATAGAAGGTCGAGTCGGTAGACTCTTGCCAATAATGGGGTCACTTAGTACCATGGGCCAATTGCGTGAAAAGATTGATTGGAGCTGTCTATGTTGTTGGCTGTATTGTACAATGATTCTAAATTCATTTTTGGTTCCCGTGTGACTATTTGTTGGCTGTATGGCGGGAGTTTCAATACTGGGGTGCTTTAATGACAGTAGTTCATATCTCTCCTGACGCATAGATTTTAAAATGGCGCTATCTATCACCCTTCTGGAGTATCCTCTCTCAAGAAATCTCGCCCTGCTAGTTGCCTGAGCTTCCCTTATATCTTTGTCATTGCTATGGATCCGCCTCAGCCGAAGCATCTCCCCATAGGGGATGCTGTTTATCAGATGTCTAGCATGGGAACTACTAGCATGTAACGTACAGTTTCCCGCGGTCTCTTTACGGTATAGTTTGGATTCAATCTTGTTGTTGGCCACATAAACCTTAGTATCTAAGAAGCTCACTTCTGTAGCACTGATGGTTGCTGTGAATTATAAGTTTAAATCATTAATATTCAATGCTTTAACAAAATTATTAGCTTCGTTTGCGTTGCTATCCCAAACCACAAACAGGTCATCAATGAATCGTAGCCACATCTTGACATTTTTAGTCATCACCTGCCTGTGTTGGGTTTTGAGGACCAACTCCTCCCACCAGCCCATATGCAAGCATGCATAGCTGGGGGAGAAGCTGGCCCCCATGGCTACACCTCTTATTTGTTTGTACAATAGATTGTTAAACATGAATATATTGTTCGTTAAGCAAAATTCCACCATCTCAATTAACATTTCGTTTTGGTTAACTGTAATTCCTACTATTTTCTCCAAATAAAATCTCAATACTTTCAAACCATCTGGATGTCGAATACTGGTATATAATGAACTTACATCCAGTGCTATGAATAAATATTCTGGTTTCCAATTGAAGTCTTTAAGTTTTCTTAAAAAATCACTGGTGTCACACACGTATGATGGCAAAGCTTTAACTGAGTCTTGGAGAAAAAAGTCAACGTATTGAGACGTGTGCTCAAGTAGGCTGTTCCTGGCTGATATTATTGGCCTGCCAGGCGGTTTCTGTGGATCTTTGTGGACCTTAGGGATAAAATAGATCGTGGGTACCACTGGATGATCATTCTTTAAAAATTTATACTCTTGAGCTGTTATCACTTCTTTGTTTTTCCATGTCACTAGTTTAGTATAGTAGGTTGTATACATTGATTTCATTTCAGCAATGTTACTTTTAGTATAGCATGTATTGTCTCTTAGTTGTTTGTAAGCCTCATTTGTGTAATCCTCTTTGGACATCAGGACAATGTTCCCACCCTTATCCGAATTGCAGATAATGATATTGTTGTTTTCTTTCAATCTTTTCATGAGTAGATCGTATTCTTGGTTTTGTTTATTGTATTTCCATCTTTTACTTCTAGTTGTTAGATTTAATTGTTTCACTTGTTCCACCACTCGTTTGTGAAAAATATCGATGGAATCTCGTGTCATAATAGGGTTGAAAGTCGATTTGGCTTTGAAAGGTGTTTTTATGCCCTGGTTCAATTTACTTCTTACATTAGGGTGGTTGGATTGAGTTGGTTCAGTTACGTTGGGTTCAATGTTTATATCCTCAACGACTATTTCGTTGCTTTGCCAAAGTTCTTGCATTTCTTCACAGAAGAAGGCATCTGACTGTGTCACCTGAGTACCGATGGTCGTTGCCGTCCTTTCAGTGTCATTATCATTTGTAAAACTCACTTCTCTCCTGTTTAAAGCATGGAACTTCTTGAGTTTTAGCTTCCTTACACTTTTGAAAATATCCAACCTGGTTTTGGAATAATTGAAATTTCTCGCGGGGCAGTATGAGAGGCTCAGACTTAATATTCTTTTATCCGTGTCGCTGAGTGTTGTGTTTGATAAATTCATAATTGTCCTATTGATGTTGCTCCCTTCGTTTATTTGCCTCTCCTCCATCCTCCCCGTTTCCTTTGGTTTTGGCCTGTTTCTATTGGCCTTCCTTCTTTGTCCACGTTTGTGGTTTTTGTTTGTCCATAGTTGGTTTTTTGGGCTCTTGGTCGGAGGGTTTGCCTCCTGTCGTTGCATAAAAAACCCAATTTCTCATCAAATGTGTGTTTTTGTCTTGGTTGGCTCTTCCTTGTGTCATGTTCAGATTCACTATCAGGGGCAGAGCTGAGGTCTGATTGAGAGGTGCTCGAGGTTGGTTCCCCGCTCCTGGATGTACCTGACCCTGGTTCTGTCATTTTATTGTTCCTCAGTGATCTCATTGCCTCGTATTTCTTTGCGAAGGGGAAGATCTGACCTAGTTCGTAATCGGTCTTATCGCGATGGAACTTAAACGTTTTCCTTTCCTTTATTTTGTCTTTTTCCTTCTTTAGTCTGACCATCATTTCCTGACGTAATTTCAATTGTTCATCCGTCTGCCCCAAAGTATCTATATATATATATGGGATAAAGTACCCCCTGCCGTACATTATAAGGATATTGCAAATCACTGAGGAGTTCTATATGCATATAGAGGAATGAGGCACCTGTGTGGGCAGGGAAACTTGTGCTTGCTCCCACCTGGTGGGAGCATTTTTAAAACTCCTGCCAAATAGTAGCAAACACAAAGTCTGCTCCCAGCCAGCGGGAGATTTAAAGGTGCTCAATCTGACTGGGAGCAAACTTGAGATCTGTTACCATGAGTGCACTGATGTGGGCAGGGAATAGAGATCTACAGATTGCTCCCTCCCGGAGGGAGCAGCATCAATAGCTGCTCCCTGTAGGTGGGAGCAATTCTGGCTCATGCAGCATGCTGGGACCTGGCTGGGGCCACAGGGGCTCTGCAGCTCCCAGGTGCCCCCCAACGAGTGCTTGATGTGTACCCCGTGTGGGTCACTGGGCACCCACCTTTAAATGATACTGGCCCTGGAGGATGGGGTCCCCGGGCCGAATATGGCTTGGGGAGGGGTGTACGCAGCCCCCTTCCCTTTAAAAAAAGACCCTGGTGGATGGGGTCCACAGGGCCTATTGAGGCTTGGGGTGGAGGGCCATGCAGTCCCCCTCCCCTTTAACAAAGAATGCCCTGGGGATGGGGTTCCGAGGGCCTAATGAGGCTCAGGGAGGGGGGGTCATGCAGCCCCCTCCCCTTTATAAACAAATGCACTGGGGGATGAGGTCCCTAGGGCCTATTGAGGCTTGGGGCGGGGGGACATGCGGCTCCATTCCCCATTAAAGAAATACCCTCGTGGATGGGGTTTCCAGGGCATAATGAGCCTCGGGTGGGGGTCATGCGGCCCCCTCCCCCTTTAAAAAATGGTCCTAGGGGATGGGGTCCCTAGGGCCTAACAGGGCTCTGGCTGGCCCCCCAATTCTTTAAAATACATGAGGCTGGGGTACCTAGGGCTTAATTAGGTTTGGGAGGGGAACCACATGGCCATCCTCTCCTTTTTTATTCGCATGTTCCAGGCGATAGGATCCCAGGTGCCTAATATGGCTCGGGATAGGGCTGCATTTCTTCTCCCCATTTTATTAAATTTGGGCCCGGGAGATAGGATCACTGTGGCCTAATAATGCTTGGGATGGGGGCTGCACAACCCCTCATTTTAGATTTTGGCCTCAGGGATGGGGTCCCCTGGGGCCCAAAAAGCTTGAGGAGGGGGCTGTGTGTATTTAGCCCCGTCGATGTGGTCCCTGGGGGCTACTAAGGCTGGTACCCAGTTTAATTGTATTTGCCCCCTTGCGATAGGACCCCCCCGGGGCAATTAAGGGTCAGGTAGGGGGCTCGACATCACCGTCCCATTTATATATATGTTTTGGCCCCAGGTTGTGAGGTCCCTGGGCCCAAAGTCCAACCCTGCCCGCACGGCAAAGGCTGCGCGCAGTGTGGGTTTTGGCAGCCTGCTGGGGGTTTGGTCACAGGACCTGGTGGCAGGGCAAGTCCAGTGATCAACCCCCCACTGCCAAAGACTCTCCGTAGCCTGCTGGAATTGGCTGCCTGGGGGGAGTTGAAAGCAGGGCCTTGCTGGAACACAGCCCCTGCTGCTAGAGCCATGCCAGACATGATCAAAGGCCGTGCACATTGTGGGGTTGGCTGCCTCAGGGTGGCTGCCTGGAGGGAGCTGGACACAGGGCCTGGCTGCATGCCAGACATTCCGGCTAACTCCACTCCGTGTGCAATGAACGGCCGTACGCAGTGTGAGGTTGGCTGTCTGCAGGGGGGTCGGCTGCCTCCTGCTGCTAGCTCCCTGCTGTGATTGGCCGAAGGCCATGCTGCAGGTTGGGGTTGGCAACTATGTGTGGGGGGTTTGCTTCGCAGGGCCTGGCCACAGGTCATGCGCAGCTGGTATTGACTTCGCGTGTGGTAATAATATATTACTCTACAGTAAAAAAAATAGACCTTTACAGAAAAACACAAAGGTTAAAGTAACGTTATGGTTAGGTGTGATAAAAATATATGTTTTTGCTTAAAACAAAAGTCACACAACAAACTGTCACATAAGTCAGTGACAACATTAACATTTTGAACTAAAAAAAGCTACAGAAATTAACCAGTTATAGTTAGCAGAGCTAACTATAACTTGCTCACTTGCCATTCACTGCTTATGACCTCACATATTACAGCACTCATTACATGTTTTATGATATCATTTATATCACTGATTGCATCTCAGATATGTAAAGTAGTTATACTTAGGACCACGTTTCCATTGGAAAACCGTTTTTTTGGTTTGGTTATAACTTTTACGTCATTTGACAAATCTTCAATAACATTTTACAAATAAAATGATCTTGGATCTCAGCTCCTTCTTGGAGAGTTTTGCGGTGATCCATCAAGCAGCGGCTGAAAAAAGGGGTTGTCCCAAAACTCGTTTTCCCCATTCATTTTTCCCAAAAAACTACAGCCCAACTGGCTGAACCAAATTACACCAAATTTGGCAGAAGGCGATATCTTGGCCCAGAAAGTGTGCTTTTTGTGATTTGGTGTAAATCTGTTGAGCAGTTTTAAAGAAATTAAGGCTCAAAAACTTAGTATATTTCAGGCCACCGAGGATTAAACAGCCACCGCATCCACAAAGATGTGGCGGCAGCCATCTTAGGACTCGGGTACTCAGCTCCATGTCCTGAGAAAAAAAAAAGATATGGGGGAGTGGGTGGGCAGGGTATGGATACCCAGCCCCCTCAGGCAGTGTGGAGAAGTCCAAGAAGGGCTTCCCCATGGCCCAAAAAGTAATTTTCATAAAACATTTTTCCGCAAATTCGTGGAGGATCCACAACAATATCTTTTTTGAAAAGCATGTTCAAAATACTTTCTTTTAATGACGTTGGATGTGAGATCCCTTTATACATGTATAGAGCATGAAGAAGGGCTATGAGAGGCCAAGCACCCAAGATGGCGGATGCACTTTGACCTGGCTCCGTGCCCGATTATCCTGACCATTGCCACTTCAAACCTGCTGTGAAAATGCTGCAAAGCAAACACAAGCAGATGATGGACGGAGCGCTGAAACTTTTCAGACACTCACCCCCAGTCACAGATCTGGGTTGAATTCATCATCGTTCTTTAGCTCACTTTGCCACATCAGTTTAGACACAGCCATATGGAAATCAGTCTTGACCCTGTGCCTTATGGGAACAGTCCAGCCCGAACTGCCAAGCCATGTCTTCCCTAGACCGGAAACAAGCATCCTGGTACCGGTTTCGGGCTAACAGCCCTCATCAGCCAGGCTAGCTTGAATCCAGTGGCAAAGTGAGCAAGGGACCCACCTCTGGGCATACCCTGCCAACTTAGGGCGAACAAAGCAAACACAAGGAGATGATGGATGGAGCGCTGAAACTTTTCTGATACTCACCCCCAGTCACAGATCTGGGTTGAATCCATCATCGTTCTTTAGCTCACTTTGCCACCCCAGTTCAGACACAGCCATATGCAAATCAGTCTTGACCCTGTGCCTCATGGGAACAGTCCAGCCCGAACTGCCAAGCCATGTCTTCCCTGGACCGGAAACAAGCATCCTGGGACCGGTTTCGGGCTAACAGATCTCATCAGCCAGGCTAGCTTGAATCCAGTGGCAAAGAGAGCAAGGGACCCACGTCTGGGCATACCCTGCCAACTTAGGGCGAACAAAGCAAACACAAGGAGATGATGGACGGAGCTCTGATACTTTTCAGGCACTCAACCCCAGTCACAGATCTGGGTTGAATCCATCATCGTTCTTTAGCTCACTTTGCCACCCCAGTTCAGAAACAGCCATATGTAAATCAGTCTTGACCCTGGGCCTTATGAAAACAGTCCAGCCCGAACTGCCAAGCCATGTCTTCCCTGGACCGGAAACAAGCATCCTGGGACCAGTTTCGGGCTAACAGCCCTCATCAGCCAGGCTAGCTTGAATGCAGTGGCATAGTGAGTAAGGGACCCACGTCTGGGCATACCCTGCCAACTTAGGACGAACAAGGCAAACACAAGGAGATGATGGACAGAGCGCTGAAACTTTTCAGACACTCACCCTCAGTCACAGATCTGGGTTGAATCCATCATCGTTCTTTAGCTCACTTTGCCACCCCAGTTCAGACACAGCCATATGCAAATCAGTCTTGATCCTGTGCCTCATGGGAACAGTCCAGCCCGAACTGCCAAGCCATGTCTTCCCTGGACCGGAAACAAGCATCCTGGGACCGGTTTCGGGCTAACAGCCCTCATCAGCCAGGCTAGCTTGAATCCAGTGGCAAAGTGAGCAAGGGACCCACGTCTGGGCATTCCCTGCCAACTTAGGGCGAACAAAGCAAACACAAGGAGATGATGGACAGAGCGCTGAAACTTTTCAGACACTCATCCCCAGTCACAGATCTGGGTTGAATCCATCATCGTTCTTTAGCTCACTTTGCCACCCCAGTTCAGTCACAGCCATATGCAAATCCGTCTTGACCCTGTGCCTCATGGGAACAGTCCAGCCCGAACTGCCAAGCCATGTCTTCCCTGGACCGGAAACAAGCATCCTGGGACCGGTTTCGGGCTAACAGCCCTCATTATCCAGGCTAGCTTGAATCCAGTGGCAAAGTGAGCAAGGGACCCACGTCTGGGCACATCCTGCCAACTAAGGGCGAACAAAGCCATCACAAGGAGATGATGGACGGAGCGCTGAAACTTTTCAGACACTCACCCCCAGTCACAGATCTGGGTTGACTCCATCATCGTTCTTTTGCTCACTTTGCCACCCCAGTTCAAACACAGCCATATGCAAATCAGTCTTGACCCTGTGCCTCATGGGAACAGTCCAGCCCGAACTGCCAAGCCATGTCTTCCCTGGACCGGAAACAAGCATCCTGGGACCGGTTTTGGGCTAACAGCCCTCAACAGCCAGGCTAGCTTGAATCCAGTGGCAAAGTGAGCAAGGGACCCACGTCTGGGCATATCCTGCCAACTTAGGGCGAACAAAGCAAACACAAGGAGATGATGGACGGAGCGTTGAAACTTTTCAGACACTCACCCCCAGTCACGGATCTGGGTTGAATCCATCATCGTTCTTTAGCTCACTTTGCCACCCCAGTTCAGACACAGCCATAAGCAAATCAGTCTTGACCCTGTGCCTCATGGGAACAGTCCAGCACGAACTGCCAAGCCATGTCTTCCCTGGACCGGATACAAGCATCCTGGGACCAGTTTCAGGCTAACAGCCCTCATCAGCCAGGCTAACTGGAATTCAGTGGCAAAGTGAGCATGGGACCCACGTCTGGGCATACCCTGCCAACATAGTGCGAACAAAGCAAACACAAGGAGATGATGGACGGCGCGCTGAAACTTTTCAGACACTCACCCCCAGTCACAGATCTGGGTTGAATCCATCATCGTTCTTTAGCTCACTTTGCCACCCTAGTTCAGACACAGCCATATGCAAATCAGTCTTGACCCTGTGCCTCATGGGAACAGTCCAGCCCGAACTGCCAAGCCATGTTTTCCCTGGACCGGAAAATAGCATCCTCTGACCGGTTTCGGGATAACAGTCCTCATCAGCCAGGCTAACTTGAATCCAGTGGCAAAGTGAGCAAGGGACCTACGTCTGGGCATACCCTGCCAAATTAGGGCGAACAAAGCAAACACAAGGAGATGATGGACGGAGCGCTGAAACGTTTCAGACACTCACCCCCAGTCACAGATCTGGGTTGAATCCATCATCGTTCTTTAGCTCACATTGCCACCCCAGTTCAGACACAGCCATATGCAAATCAGTCTTGACCCTGTGCCTCATGGGAACAGTCCAGCCCGAACTGCCAAGCCATGTCTTCCCTGGACCGGAAACAAGCATCCTGGGTCCGGTTTCGGGCTAACATATCTCATCAGCCAGGCTAGCTTGAATCCAGTGGCAAAGTGAGCAAGGGACCCACGTCTGGGCATACCCTGCCAACTTAGGGCGAACAAAGCAAACACAAGGAGATGATGGATGGAGCGCTGAAACTTTTCAGACACTCACCCCAGTCACAGATTTGGGTTGAAACCATCATTGTTCTTTAACTCACTTTGCCGCCCCAGTTAAGACACAGGCCATATGCAAATCAGTCTTGACCCTGTGCCTCATGGGAACAGACCAGCCTGAACTGCCAAGCCATGTCTTCCCTGAACCGGAAACAAGCACCCTGGGACCGGTTTCGGGCTAACAGCCCTCATCAGCCAGGCTAGCTTGAGTCCAGTGGCAAAGTGATCAAGGTGCCCACGTCTGGGCATACCCTGCCAACTTATGGCGAACAAAGAAAACACAAGGAGATGATGGACGGAGCGCTGAAACTTTTCAAAAACTCAACCGAGTAACAGATCTGGGTTGAATCCATCATCGTTCTTTAGCTCACTTTGCCACCCCAGTTTAGACACAGCCATATGCAAATCAGTCTTGACCCTGTGCCTCATGGGAACAGTCCAGCCCGAACTGCCAAGCCATGTCTTCCCTGGACCGGAAACAAGCATCCTGGGACCGGTTTCAGGCTAACAGCCCTCATCAGCCAGGCTAGCTTGAATCCAGTGGCAAAGTGAGCAAGGGACCCACGTCTGGGCATACCCTGCCAACTTAGGGCGAACAAAGCAAACACAAGGAGATGATGGACGGAGCGCTGAAACTTTTCAGACACTCACCCCCTGTCACAGATCTGGGTTGAATCCATCATCGTTCTTTAGCTCACTTTGCCACCCCAGTTCAGACACAGCCATATGCAAATCAGTCTTTTTTTTTTAAAACAATTTTTATTAGAACATATGCAGCAATAAATTACAGTACATTGACATCTTGAATAGAAGGTGAGTAAGAAGACATCACAATAAGTCCAGTTCTTGACCCAGTAGAAGCCCAGCACAGCACATCCGAAGCAATACATTACGATCCTTCAGGGGGGGGGAGGGAGAACCCACCAACAGGTAGGGAAGTGAGAACAATCTAATCTAAACCTGATTACTCTTACTACATGCTCTCAACTCATCATCCGCTCCGTCCCACTCCACCAATCTCTCTCTTCTCAGTTCCACCGTCGGGGAAACACATATCTCACCCCTATATTTGTTCCATCGTCCCCATTTGTGATCCCATTTACGTGGGCATCCCCTTCCTTTGTAAACAGTTTTCTCAGCAATCATGGCGTGGTCCATATCTCTAGCCCAGTATGACAGCAATGGCAGTGTGTCCACACCCCACTTCTGAGCTATGTTCCGTTTCGCTATGCCCACCCCATCATGGCCCATGTTTGTTCGGCTTGTGTAAGGTCAGTTGCTTCCCAAATATTAAGGAGGCACAGTGTGGACGTTGGGTGTAGGGGCTTGTCACAGGTCCTAGCTAGTTGTCTGGTGACGTCTGCCCAGTACCGCCGTATGTGGGGGCAGTCCCATAAAATATGCATAAAGGTACCTGTCTGATTACAGTGTCGAAGACAGAGGGCGTTCGGTCTCCTACCCAACCGAAACAGCAGCGGGGCATCAAAGTATACTCTGTGGAGGACTTTAAGTTGGATCAAACGTATACGCATCGGGATAGCTACCTCTCTGGGCGAGACCAGTGCCTCCATCCAGTCCTCATCGGCCAGGTCCCCCAGGTCTGCCTCCCATGTCATACGTAATTTCACCAGTGGATCAGTCCGATTATTAATCAATTTTTTATATGTGAGGGAGATAGCCTTACGAGGCATAGGATCCAACAGGAGCCTATCTTCCAGCGGAGAGGAGTCCGGCAAAGAGGCGTCTTTAGGGAGGGCGGAATCAACGGCGTGACTAATTTGGAGATACCGGAATTTTTCACCTGGGGCTAGGTGATACTTAACTTGAAGATCAGAGAACGATGCCTTAGTGCCATTAATCCACATGTCCCCCACTGTTGAAATCCCAATGAGGTCCCATTTATCGAAGCCCGCATATGCACTAAGTCGCCCCAAAATGTCGGGTTCCCACAAGGGGGTAGCCTTCGTTAGGCGCCCCTGCCAGCCCATCCGTCGCTGAACACCATGCCACACCTCCACCGTACGCGCCGTCGGGCCCGTGAGACGCAACTTCTTGTGATTGGTATACAGTGCTCTGTGATAGCCCCCCTTCCCCATCAGCCAATGGTCAGTCCGAAAACCAGGGTCATCGTGCCGCCCGAACACCCATTGGTTAATGGCCGTAAGTTGCGAAGCCTGATAGTAGAGGCGCAAATCCGGTAGTCCAATCCCCCCATCATACCAACCCATGGTGAGTTTGGCCCTAGCTATGTGAGGTTGTTTACCGTCCCACAACAGGTCTCTCACTGCTGCCTCGATTTGTAGAAAATATGTGGGAGGGATAGGGATGGGAGTGTTTTGGAGTGCATAGAGAAAGCGCGGCAGGGCTAGCATTTCAAACAACGACGCACGCCCCAGCAGTGTGAGGGGGAGCGTCTTCCAGTGCGTGACGTCCGCGCGAAACCTCTGCAACGGGCCTAGTAAATACTGCTCAAAAAATAGTGTGGTGTCAGTTGTTACAAAAATTCCCAGGTACCGAAAGCCTCGGGCCGCCACTGGTATATCATATCCCCGTGGATTGCGTGGGGGGGCCCCCAAAGAGAATATAGTTGGGATTTAGACCAATTGATCTGGTACCCCGAATGTGCCCCAAAAATATGAAAGATATGTAATACCCGGTGGATTGAGCGCTCTGGTGAGGCGAGGTAAAGCAAAATATCGTCCGCGTATAGTGATATGCGGTCTTCGTGGTCATCGGACCATTTAAGACCTCTGATAGCAGGGTCACCCCTGATCCAAGTCGCAAGCGGCTCAAGAACAAGGGCAAAGAGCAGCGGCGACAACGGGCACCCTTGTCGTGTTCCTCGGCTAAGGGGAAAGGAGGTAGAGCGGTGGTTGTTAACCGATACGTGGGCCATGGGCAAGGTGTATAGAAGTTTAATCCAACCCCTGAATTTGGGTCCGACCCCGACACGGGTGAGAACAGCAAACAAATAATCCCATGCTATGGTGTCGAACGCCATTTTCGCGTCAAGCGCTAGTAAGACCCCAGCTTCTTCCAGGGTGGCCACACGGCCTAATGCGCCGTGTACCCGACGTAGATTACGCGCTGTGTTCCTCCCCAGCAGAAATCCTGACTGATCCGGATGGATCAAGTCCGATAGATAGGGGAGCAAGCGGTTCACCAGTAGTTTGGCCAAAATTTTAGCCTCTACTGTTATGAGCGAGATAGGCCTATAGGAGGCGCATTCATCTATCGGCTTACCTGGTTTATGGATAACCACGATGGTAGCTACACGAATATCAGCCGGGACGACGGCGTTTCCATAACTCTCAGTGTACAAGTTGAGTAAATGGGGTGTGAGTTTGGAGACCATGGGCTTAAGTAACTCAATCGGGAGTCCGTTGGGGCCCATAGCTTTGCCTGCGTGAATGTCTTGAATTGCCTTCTGAATTTCCTCTACCGATAGGTCGTTGTCTAACGTCACACTATCCTGTTCGGAGAGGCCCACTACTCTGATAGTGGCGGGGAGTTCTGTCGCCATGGACGCCTGGGAGTCAGGTGGGACACTGTATACCTCCTCATAATACTTCGCAAAGGTCTCGGCAATGTCTTGGGGGTCAGTCACAAGCTCGTTGTTCGGTCTCTTAATGGCACGCACCCATCGCGCGGCTTGTTCTTTGGGCTCCAGCCATGCCAGCATTTTACCAGTGCGCTCCCCTTGTTCGTATATCCGATGTCTAGTGGCAAGAGCGCGTCTATTAGCGTCCTCCAGGAGCAACTGCCTATAATCTTGTCTTTTAATACTCAGCAGATGTTGAGTATCGGCATCTGGGTTCTGGTAGCCGGAGCCCTCAAGGTGTAGAATCTCAGCTTCCAATTCCACCACCCTCCGACGGCGCTCAGCCCTGTAGCCCACCATCGCTGATAGGGCCCTACCCTTAATCACGGCCCCATATGCCCCCCACAAGGTAATTGCGGAGCTAACAGAGCCTGTATTTTCTGTGAAAAAGTAGTCAGTGTCCTTCCGTAGGGCTTCTCGGATGTGCGGGATTTTTAGTGCCCAGGGTTGGATCCGGATCGGACCTGGTTGTGGTGAATGTGGTGCACCGAGTATCTCGAAAACAGGGGAATGATCTGAAATACCTCGCGCTAAACGTGTTGAGTCAGAAAATGCGTGTATATGCTGGGCGTGTGTGAACAAATAATCAAGTCGTGAGCGACTGCCATGCACTCCAGATTGAAATGTAAATCGTGTTTCCTGTGGATGTGACCATCTCCAGATATCTACCATCCCCAAGGCGTCTATAAAATCACGTAACTGGGAGCATTGTGTAGCACCGCGCCTAGGCGGGGACCTGTCCAGCAGGTCGTCCATTGTCAAATTAAAATCACCTCCCATGAGCAAGATTCCGACCGGTAAGTTTAATAACAGTGGCCCTATGTCTGTCAGTGTCAACCGTTGCAAACCTGGTGGGGCATACACAGTTATAACATTTAGGACCCTACCCTCCCACAGACCAGTGCAAGCTGCATATCTTCCTTGCGGATCCGTCCAGACAGTCTGTAGCACATAGGGGCACCCCTTACGAAGAAGGATTCCTACCCCTCTGGACCCAGTAGTGAACCCCGAATGTGCCACCATACGATATCCCTTCCGATCCAGGGCCTTGCAGGAGTTACCAATCAAGTGGGTCTCTTGTGTACAACACTAAGTCAAGTCCCTGTCAGTGGATATATTGCAGCACAATCCCTCTCTTAATCTTGTCACCCAGCCCATTGACATTCCACGTAATAGCTTTAAGTCCCTGACTTCGTGCCATGGGTGATAATTAACAATACAACAGTAGCTTTGTGGGGCACACAGCCTCGCGAGCCGTCACCAATACCGATCTGGGCCTCCCCTAGGACCGCCTCTCTGGACATCACTCGCCGAGCCTCTCCCACCACAAGTTTATCATGGATGTCAGCAAAAATAAGCATCTTCGAGCTGTCAACTTGTTCTGCTGCAAAACACTCAACAATAGAATCCCTCCAACAATTGAAAGTCAAATATACCCCGAACCCTGAAAACACCCCCCCCTCCCTGCCTCCCTGCTTAACGGGACTAAAACCGCCCGCCACCCCCAACATGCAGAGTGCCTGTCGCCCACCCATTCAACAATTCTAGGGAACGCGAGCTACCCCACTCCCCCGATGATCACATGCATTCAATCAACCCTTCACTCCCCAGCCTCACCCCCCCATAACATAACTCACAGCCCAGAGGCCCAACACAGCCCCCAGCAAATGTCTCGCCGCCCCCTCTTCCTGCGAGTGGCATAATATCAAAAATATAGAAGGACAACCCCAACCACCCGTAGAGCTATGAAACCTGTTGGGTGAGCTTAGCAATCCACACTACTGGCAGGCCATAAAACCCGAGGACACTCCCTCAAGTCGGAACAGTATCATCGTGCAAATGGAGGGAGCTCTCCTCACTCTCGCCACCAGATCCACACATCTGAAATCGCCAGTTCAGAAGGTCTCATGCTTGAGCTTACTCTCTGCGATTCCCCGGGAAATATCACCAATCCAGGGTCAAGCAATTACAGTCTTACCACTCATAAGATCAGCGCCCTCCTGTATGTCCCTGAGAGTCTGAGTCAGAGTGTGGAGGCGATCGTCTCTGCTGGCGCCAGTCTGCCTGATCAGCTGCCGCCGAGGGTCCTTTCTGTGATTTCTTCTCGTACGCCAGCCCTCCAGCCAGTCCCAGGCCTCCTCAGGCCGAGTGAAGAACCATGATTTCCCGTTAGCTTCCACCCGTAGCTTGGCCGGAAACATCATTGCGTATTTTACTGCCTTGTCTCGGAGGGCCCACTTTACTTCAAGGAAGCCTCGCATTGCTTCTGCACCCGCAGCGTGAAGTCCGGAAAGAACAGGATCTTGCTGTTTTCCAGGGTAAGCGGCGGGGCCACCCGCGCTGTTTGAAGAATGATGTCCCGGTCCCGGAAGTTAAATACTTGAGCCAGTAGTGGTCTAGGGGGCGCCCCCGGCTTAGGACGGCCCCCAGGCACACGGTGAGCTCTTTCAATAGTAAAGCATTTGGAAAGACCCCTAGGCTATAAATGTGTAAGAACCAGATCTTCTACAAAAAGGTCCGCTGTCTGCCCCTCCACCGCTCCGGAACACCAATAATGCGAATGTCGTTCCGCCGCATTCGCCCTTCGTAGTCGTCCAGTTGGAGGGTCATCGCCGCCCGGGCGGAGCGCAGCTCGTCAACTTGTTTCTTAAGCAGTGTCATATCCGTAACCAACTCCTTGGTGGTGTCTTCTACTGCACCCACTCTCTCCATTACTTTTTTCATGTCTGCACGGATGAGGGCCACCTCCGTGGCTACTGTGTCGATTCTAACCTCCAGGGAGGTCCGTATCGCTGTGATCGCCTCCAGCAGATCTTTATTCGAGGGTTCCGCGGCCTCACCAGGGGTCGCCGTCTCCGGTCGGTCCTCAGCTTGCTGCTTCTGCCAGACAAACTTATCCAGTTTGGACTGCGTCGTCGTTCGATTAGTGCATCCAGATGCCATCTTTTAATCGCGGCGTTGAGCCCCCACGAAGTCAGGGCGCCACCGCTACTCTCCGCCGCCCGCAGTGAGAAACACGCTCACCCGGCCTGTTGGTTTTCGGAGTGGGCACCCTATACAACAGGGTGTCAGGGTAGATGTTGCGTCGTAGGTTGGCAGCCGCGGGGACCGCGCACTCCAATGTCTGAGTTGTAGGCAGCCGGTATGGGGTCCAACTCAACTTACAGCGACAGCAGAAACCCCCTCTGTTCCACGATCAGCCGCGCCCCCTTGAATGGCCAATATGCTCAGTACTCTCTGGGGTCCCCCCCAGGCGTCGCAGCCACGGCAGCGGCCTATGTAGCGTTCTTTTGGGCCCTGTAGCAATCAGGTGTAGTCTTGCGGCTCCACCGGGCCTCCAGCCTGTCGCACTACCGGGGCCGGTAGCGGGGGCCCCTCAGTATTCAACTGGGGCCTCGAGCAGGTAGGCCGCAGCTGCGGGCTCGCGTGAAACGCGCCCCGCACGTCTCCTCACCCTGAGCGGCAAAGCAGTCCGCGCGGATCCGATCCGCGGGTCACTCGCAGGGCCGCTTCAACAATCGTCCCCAAACTCGGCGGGTGAGTCGCCAGGCACCTCAGCTACACTCCAGCGGCACCAGGGTGGGGACAGGGCCAGCGGGAGTCAGGGAATTCAGGATATTGCGGGAGTGGCGCTCCGGAGCTAAGCTACCGAGCGGCCATTCCCGTCGGCGGTTAGCCATGCCCCCCCGCAAATCAGTCTTGACCCTGTGCCTCATGGGAACAGTCCAGCCCGAACTGCCAAACCATGTCTTCCCTGGACCGGAAGCAAGCATTCTGGGACCATTTTCGGGCTAAGAGCCCTCATCAGCCAGGCTAGCTTGAATCCAGTGGGAAAGTGAGCAAGGGACCCACGTCTGGGCATACCCTGCCAACTTAGGGCGAACAAAGCAAACACAAGGAGATAATGGATGGAGCGCTGAAACTTTTCAGACACTCACCCCCAGTCACAGATCTGGGTTGAATCCATCATCGTTCTTTAGCTCACTTTGCAGCCCAGTTCAGACACAGCCATATGCAAATCAGTCCTGACCCTGTGCCTCATGGGAACAGTCCAGCCCGAACTGCCAAGCCATGTCTTCCCTGGACCGGAAACAAGTATCCTGGGACCGGTTTTGGGCTAACAGCCCTCATCAGCCAGGCTAGCTTGAACCCAGTGGCATAGTGAGCAAGCGACCCACGTATGGGCATACCCTGCCAACTTAGGGCGAACAAAGCAAACACAAGGAGATGATGGACGGAGCGCTGAAACGTTTCAGACACTCACCCCCAGTCACAGATCTGGGTCGAATCCATCATTGTTCTTTAGCTCATTTTGCCACCCCATTTCAGACACAGCCCTATTCAAATCAGTCTTGACCCTGTGCCTCATGGGAACAGTCCAGCCCGAGCTGCCAAGCCATGTCTTCCCTGGACCGGGAACAAGCATCCTGGGACCGGTTTCGGGCTAACAGCCCTCATCAGCCAGGCTAGCTTGAATCCAGTGGCAAAGTGAGCAAGGGACCCACGTCTGGGCATATCCTGCCAACTTAGTGCGTATAAAGCAAACACAAGGAGATGATGGACGGAGCGCTGACATTTTTCAGACACTCACCCCCAGTCACAGATCTGGGTTGAATCCATCATCGTTCTTTAGCTCACTTTGCCACCCCAGTTCAGACACAGCCATATTCAAATCAGTCTTGACCCTGTGCCTCATGGGAACAGTCCAGCCCGAACTGCCAAGCCATGTCTTCCCTGGACCTGGACCAAGCATCCTGGGACCGGTTTCAGGCTAACGGCCCTCATCAGCCAGGCTAGCTTGAATCCAGTGGCAAAGTGAGAAAGGGACCCACGTCTGGGCATACCCTGCCAACTTAGGGCGAACAAAGCAAACACAAGGAGATGATGGACGGAGCGTTGAAACTTTTCAGACACTCACCCCCAGTCATAGATCTGGGTTGAATCCATCATCATTCTTTAGCTCACTTTGCCACCCCAGTACAGAGACAGCCATATGAAAATCAGTCTTGACACTGTGCCTCATGGGAACAGTCCAGCCCGAACTCCCAAGCCATGTCTTTCCTGGACCGGAAACAAGCATCCTGGGACAGGTTTCGGGCTAACAGCCCCCATCAGCAAGGCTAGCTTGAATCCATTGGCAAAGTGAGCAAGGGACCCACGTCTGGGCATTCCCTGCCAACTTAAGGCGAACAAAGCAAACACAAGGAGATGATGGACAGAGCGCTGAAACTTTTCAGACACTCACCCCCAGTCACAGATCTGGGTTGAATCCATCATCACTCTTTAGCTCACTTTGCCACCCCAGTTCAGACACAGCCATATGCAAATCAGTCTTGACCCTGTGACTCATGGGAACAGTTCAGCCCGAACTGCCAAGCCATGTCTTCCCTGGACCGGAAACAAGCATCCTGGGACCGGTTTCGGGCTAACAGCCCTCATCAGCCAGGCTAGCTTGAATCCAGTGGCAAAGTAAGCAAGGGACCCACGTCTGTGCATACCCTGCCAACTTAGTGCGAACAAAGCAAACACAAGGAGATGATGGACGGAGCGCTGAAACTTTTCAGACACTCACGCCCAGTCACAGATCTGGGTTGAATCCATCATCGTTCTTTAGCTCACTTTGCAGCCCAGTTCAGACACAGCCATATGCAAATCAGTCTTGACCCTGTGCCTCATGGGAACAGTCCAGCCCGAACTGTCAAGCCATGTCTTCCCTGGACCGGAAACAAGTATCCTGGGACCGGTTTTGGGCTAACAGCCCACATCAGCCAGGCTAGCTTGAATCCATTGGCAAAGTGCGCAAGGGACCCACGTCTGGGCATACCCTGCCAACTTAAGGCGAACAAAGCAAACACAAGGAGATGATGGACGGAGCGCTGAAACTTTTCAGACGCTCACTCCCAGTCACAGATCTGGTTTGAAACCATCATCGTTCTTTAGCTCACTTTGCCACCACAGTTCAGACACAGCCATTTGCAAATCAGTCTTGACCCTGTTCATCATGGGAACAGTCCAGCCCCAATTGCCAAGCCATGTCTTCCCTGGACCGGGAACAAGCATGCTGGGACCGGTTTCGGGCTAACAGCCCTCATCAGCCAGGCTAGCTTGAATCCAGTGAAAAAGTGAGCAAGGGTCCCACGTCTGGGCATACCTTGACAACTTAGTTCGTACAAAGCAAACACAAGGAGATGATGTACGGAGCACTGAAACTTTTCAGACACTCACCCCCAGTCACAGATCTGGTTTGAATCCATCATCGTTCTTTAGCTCACTTTGTCACCACAGTTAAGACACAGCCATATGCAAATCAGTCTTGAGCCTGTGCCTCATAGGAACAGTCCAGCCTGAACTGCCAAGCCACGTCTTCCCTGGACCGGGAACAAGCATCCTGAGACGGGTTTCGGGCTAATAGCCCTCATCAACCAGGCTAGCTTGAATCCAGTGGCAAAGTAAGCAAGGGACCCACGTCTGGGCATACCCTGCCAACTTAGGTCGAACAAAGCAAACACAAGGAGATGATGGACGGAGCGCTGAAACTTTTCAGACACTCACTCCCAGTCACAGATCTGGGTTGAATCCATCATCGTTCTCCTTGTGTTTGCTTTGTTCGCCCTAAGTTGGCAGGGTATGCCCAGACGTGGGTTCCTTGCTCACTTTGCCACTGGATTCAAGCTAGCCTGGCTGATGAAGGGTGTTACCCAGAAACCGGTCCCAGGATGCTTGTTTCCGGTTCAGGGAAGACCTGGCTTGGCAGTTCGGGCTGGACTGTTCCCATGAGGCACAGGGCCAAGACTGATTTGCATATAGCTGGGTCTGAACTGAGGTGGCGAAGTGAGCTAAAGAATGATGATGGATTCAACCCAGATCTGTGACTGGGGGTGAGTGTCTGAAAAGTTTCAGCGCTCTGTCCATCATCTCCTTGGGTTTGCTTTGGTCGCCCTAAGTTGGCAGGGTTTGCCCAGACGGGGGTCCCTTGCTCACTTTGCCAATGGATTCAAGGTAGCCTGGCTGATGAAGGGTGTTACCCAGAAACCGGTCCCAGAATGCTTGTTTCCGGTTCAGGGAAGACCTGGCTTGGCAGTTCGGGCTGGACTGTTCCCATGAAGCACAGGGCCAAGACTGATTTGCATATAGCTGTGTCTGAACTGAGGTGGCGAAGTGAGCTAAAGAATGATGATGGATTCAACTCAGATCTGTGACTGGGGGTGAGTGTCTGAAAAGTTTCAGCGCTCCGTCCATCATCTCCTTGTGTTTGCTTTGTTCGCCCTAAGTTGGCAGGGTATGCCCAGACGTGGGTCCCTTGCTCACTTTGCCACTGTATTCAAGCTAGCCTGGCTGATGAAGGTTGTTACCCAGAAACCGGTCCCAGGATGCTTGTTTCTGGTTCAGGGAAGACCTGGCTTGGCAGTTCGGGCTGGACTGTTCCCATGAGGCACAGGGCCAAGACTGATTTGCATATAGCTGGGTCTGAACTGAGGTGGCGAAGTGAGCTAAAGAATGATGATGGATTCAATCCAGATCTGTGACTGGGGGTGAGTGTCTGAAAAGTTTCAGCACTCCGTCCATCATCTCCTTGTGTTTGCTTTGATCACCCTAAGTTGGCAGGGTATGCCCAGACGTGGGTCCCTTGCTCACTTTGCCACTGGATTCAAGCTAGCCTGGCTGATGAAGGGTGCTACCCAGAAACCGGTCCCAGGATGCTTGTTTCCGGTTCAGAGAAGACCTGGCTTGGCAGTTCGGGCTGGACTGTTCCCATGAGGCACAGGGCCAAGACTGATTTGATTATAGCTGGGTCTGAACTGAGGTGGCGAAGTGAGCTAAAGAATGATGATGGATTCAACCCAGATCTGTGACTGGGGGTGAGTGTCTGAAAAGTTTCAGCGCTCCGTCCATCATCTCCTTGTGTTTGCTTTGTTCGCCCTAAGTTGGTAGGGTATGCCCAGACGTGGGTCCCTTGCTCACTTTGCCACTGGATTAAACCTAGCCTGGCTGATGAAGGGTGTTACCCAGAAACCGGTCCCAGGATGCTTGTTTCCGGTTCAGGGAAGACATGGCTTGGCAGTTTGGGCTGGACTGTTCCCATGAGGCACAGGGCCATGACTGATTTGCATATAGCTGGGTCTGAACTGAGGTGACGAAGTGAGCTAAAGAATGATGATGGATTCAACCCAGATCTGTGACTGGGGGTGAGTGTCTGAAAAGTTTCAGCGCTCCGCATTTCCTTGTGTTTGCTTTGTGACTATGCTGCAGGCACAGAGAACGTAGCAAAACAGCCGCTGGGTTCAGCGAAGGGCTACCTGGGGCTGTGGACTCCGCAGCGGCCGAGATCACAGGAGTGCAGCCTTCCGCGCGCTGGAGCCTGGGGCCCGGCCCGTGCTTCGCCATAATTCGGCCTGCTCTACAGGCGTTGGAGCCTAGTCGCATGCTTCCCCGTCCTTGAGTGAGACGTCTGCTGGAGAGGGGACAGGAGTCCGCGCCCCGACTGGTGAACAGAGGAGCCTAAGAGAAAGCGCGCATTCCACGGCCAAGCTCATACCAGCCTCACGCAGGAGCGTTCTGGGGCCTGCAGCGGGCTGCCACGCATTGGGGGCCAGAGACGGAGTGTGTGCGGGGCTGCCGGCTCGTGGCCTGATCGGCTGCCTCGCGATCCCCTGCTGCTAAGTGGAGAGACCACCCCGGCGAGCCTGCTGAGCCCAGAGACAACAACACCAGAGGAGGTGAGCCCGGCAGGTGCTCACATGGTGATAGACTGTGGAGGGGAGGGGAGGAGGGTCGATCAGGCCCAGGCCCCCTTGGCAGGCACGATGCATGCAGTGGTGTGCGGCTGATTGCAGCTGTGATAAATTGGAGGGTCTTCACCCGAATTGGGAGGCATAGGACTGATTGGAGGGGGACGGCATGGGGGTCGTGTCGGGCCCAGATTGTCCCCCCTCCTGTCACCCGCGGACATCACTGAGCCAGGCGTTCGGGGGAAGGAGGGCCCGGGGACGTTCGGGCCTAGGCCCCCTCGATAGACGCATCATTGGCAGCGTACTGCGGCACATCAAAGAAGACCCACGTTTTCTCTGCAGAGCGCACAGCGGGTTGGGCCAGCACGGGGGTCACATCGGGACCAGGCTGTTTCCTCTCCTCACACTTGCAGCCTTTGGGGCTATCCGGGCACCATCGAGATTGCGGCCAACTACTGATTCCCAGACTCACTTTCCCCCCCCGGGAGCGCCCTTGAGGAGGGTCTGATCCGGACCCCTACTTGAGGGCCCTCACACTGACTCCACCAATTGCGCCTGTGTCACAGGCCTGCATTGTTGAGCGCTGGGGCCATCCCTTGGGCTGCAGCAGGGTCCACCTATAGATACTCCCCGTACCCGGTGGCCCCCGAGACTAGGAGAGACTTTCACATGCTCCACGACACGGCCGAACTATAGGGTTCATTGGACAAGCGGGAGGGGCCAAACTGCACACGGGTCGAGGCTTGATCGGGCAAAGTGGTATTTGGACACCTCTCTCTCGCCCCCTTCGTTGGACTCTGCCGCAATTCTCAGTCCGAGGGGGCACTGCAGCTTCGGACCTGTTCAGTCTCACCTGTAGTCTCTCTGACCACCAGGGCCCCTTCACAAGGCGTAATCAATTGGGCCAGCACAACGTTCCCCAGAGTACTTGTCTGTGCTCACGTGGAGCACACAGGGTTGGCAGCAACTAACTTGCCTCCTCCTCTTAGTCACAGAAATCAGGAACTGCACACAGCCCGTTACCTATGCCCAGTGCACAGCAGCTAGCCATGGGCCGTCTCCGCTCTGCCACCCGCCAGGGTATGCCGCCCCATGGTGCGAATGAAGGGTCATCCAATGAGGCGGTGAAATCTCCGGAACCAAGCCACCCTGACCTTTCAGCTAAACTAGACTCAGTATAGCAGCGGTGTGGCGCAGGACCAGACCTGCGCATCTCTTGAGAACAGGATAGACAAAATCACATCTGACTTTACGCTCTTACTGGCAGACCATCAGAAATTAACCAATCGTGTGCATGAAGCTGAGCTTACACTTGCGGACCTTCAACCCAAATCTCGTAATCACACTGTGACCCTGCAGGATCTGCTGGATCGGGTCTGCACCCTCGAAGAGAAACTAGACGATGCAGAGGGTCGCTCGTTGCAATAATGTGCGTGTAATTGGCCTACCTGAAGGGACAGAGGAGCAGGACCCGGTCAGTTACACAGAGAACTGGTTGAAGGAGTTGCTTCCCCCAGGATCACTTTCCCCCAATTTGTGGTAGAGAGCGCTCACAGGGTTCCTGCCTGGAAACCACCTCCTGGGGCTAATCCACGACCCTTCCTATTCCGTCTATTAAATTTTTGAGACAGAGACGCAATACTGAGAGAGGTGGGGAGGCACTCAGGGCCCAAGATCCAGAACGTCACTGTCTCCTTTTTCCCAGACTACACTGCCCAAGTACAGAAGAGATGCGCCACCTTTGGGGCAGTGAAACACCAACTGCGGGAACTTGACTTGCGATACTCATTGCTCTTCCCAGCCCGCCTACGGGTGATTCGAAATGGCACTGCTCGTTTTTTCGACTCCCCATCTGATGCTTGGGAATGGCAGGAGGACAAAGGACTGGCAACCTCATCTAGACCGTGTGAGGACCCCCCGGTGCACAAAAGGGGCAGGAAAAAGTCATCTAAAGGGTGGAGGCAGAGGATCACGTCGCCGGGCCTCATCAATTAATGCCCCAGACCCAGAACAGATCCTGTCGGAATGCCAGGATGCGTTGCATGTTCCATCAACCCTTCAGACCGTGAAATCGTTATCAGTCTCCACAGCATCTACACCCAGATCCAGGGGGGACACTGACTCCCTACTGGCATGATCCGCTGACTCTGGCTCGCAGCGCCTTCCGGATGTCACACCTGAAACTTCAGACGATATTATCTGACAGTTCTGTTTACACTAGTCCTACATCACAAACATGGCACGTACAACCACAGCAATTTACACTCAGTTCTCTGCCCACTCCCTGTCATCCTACGTCACACGCCTATGACACGACACGCATACACGGTGATACTCTTTGTTGCTACGCCATAGTGTTACCCATTCGGAGGACGGGCTACTTGGTCCCTTCCCTCTCATATACGCCCCCTCTGAAAGTCAACATCTGACTAAGAGCTGGTTGCCATGGTTGGGCACGTCTGTTTGGGTCAGCTCCCGTTAGGAGTTTGCTCTTATGTAGTTTCACAACTTAGCTATAGTACTTTTTTTTCACCCTAAAGTTCCTACCACACCTTGTGACCTGATGCCATACTGCACACACGTACACTACATATCTGCTCTGCTGGCTGAACCCTACTTACCTAATCCGTACCCATGACAAGCGTCAATATCATCACTTGGAATGTAAGAGGTATACATACCCCCGCATGCAGGTATTCTATTTACGCATATTTTCAGCGTAGGTCTGTCGGTATTGCTTTACTCCAGGAGACACACCTGACAAGCCTAGAGGCTGCTCGGCTGCGTTAACGCTGGTGTGGGCATGTGTGATGCACAAACTTCTTTTCCCTGGCTAGGGGTGTCTTGGTCTGGGTGAAAGCAGGGTCCCTTGGGAAGAAGAAGAGGTGGTGATCGACTCCGCAGGACGTTATGTTTGCTCAGGGGTAAACTTAACGGACAACCCCTTCTGCTGGGCTCAATCTATGCCCCTGGCATAGAGCAGAGCGCCTTCCTTCATGGCCTCACTACACTGCTGTCTCGCTGGAGGGATATCCCGTGGCTCTTGGGTGGGGATTTCAATTCGGTCCTGGACTTCTAGCTAGATCGCTCCTTCCCGCCCCCACCCGCACTACAGCTTCCTCGAATGCACAAGCGATCGCAGCTGGTTAGGGCATTGGGCCTTGACAGACGTTTGGCACGCATGCAATTGTGACTTGCGGATATATTCCTTTTATTCGCCTGTCCATAATCTACATGTGTGGCTGGACCGCATACTGGCCTCATCTGCGTTGCTCCCCCTAATCGAAGACACCGGGTACCTGGGCCTCACAGTCCATGCGTCTTAGTTGGGAAGGGAGAACTCCCCCGATCCATACCTGGCGGCTACAAACAGCAGCGCTGGAGGATCATGCCTTCTGCAACTCCCAGGAAGCGGCATTGCTTGAATACTTTGAACACAATGTCGGCTCGACGGGCTCCCCGTGACGGAATGGGAGGCCTTTAAAGTCGCGACTAGGGGACTCTGACTAGGCCTCACCTGGAGCATTCGCAAACAATAGACACCTCTCTAGCCCCTATTGAGAGGAAGCTCCTTCGCTGGGAATCCTTATCAGTCAACCATCCTGAAGCCAAAACACAATGGGATGCTAGGCAGGCAGATCGGTTAGAACTCCTAGATAAGTTGCATTGTCATAACTACTTAGCACATTCAGCACGCACTCACACAACGTCCGATAAGGCAGGTAAACTACTGGCATACCTAATAAGACAAGAGCACCCACACCGTCCCATACAATCAATAAGAGACGAGCTGGGGCGTATGAGATACACACAACTGGACATTCATACAGCCATGACCAGACACTACTCTATACTTTACACGTATAGCCCACATGGAGACTCCCAGCAAATAGGCGCTTTCCTTGACTCTGTCAAGTTGCCTACACTGCCCCTTGACCAACACCTAGCGTTCTGGCAATCTCCATTTCAACATTTCACCAAATGCCACTCTTATGACCACCAAACACTATTCAGATCGGGTGCCTCCTTTGGCGTGCAAGTGGCTGCACACAGTTAAAATTTCCAACAACAACGCTCCAATAGGAACATTCAGGAGCACACAGCGGATTCCAAAGACCTTTTATTGTGCCATGCAGACGCGTTTCGGCGAGAATTCGCCTTTCTCAATGCTTGTCTCCACTGAGGGTCTGATATTATCAGTTGTTTCATATGTATATCAAAACTCGCTCACATTGGTTGCCAGGGCTTATAACCGATATGTTGAAATGGAGACTGCCAGAACCGTCGCTTCACTAAAAGGACAGTCATACCTTTGGACACTGAGTTCCCGTTACAAAATGGTAAGCGTGAGTTACTAAACGAGCATTTAAGGGTGTGATACCTTGGATGTGATAATTGCAGCTGATCCAGGGGGTCAGAGAATATTACACCATTTTAAGACAAAACTGCTCATGAACTAATAACTGTAAGAACTTGAGATGCATTGTGGAACTTGCAGTCATCGTGAGAGACATTTCCTACTGAAGATGTTTTTTCCAATCCACAGGCACTGCAATTGGATGGTTATAAGACCTGGCAACCAATGTGAGCGAGTTTTGTTATACATATGAAAGAACTGATAATATCAGACCCTCGGTGGAGACAAGCATTGAGAAAGGCGAATTCTCGCCGAAACGCATCTGCTTGGCACAATAAAAGGTCTTTGGAATCCGCTGTGTGCTCCTGAATGTTCCTATTGGAGCGTTGTTGTTGGAAATATATATACATATATATATATTTTATATATAAAATACACATTTTTTTAATCTACCCAGCCATAACCCAAATTTAACATGTAATTTCTTTTTTTTTTTAAATGAAAGCCTTAAACAAATCAAGAAGAAAAAAACAAAAATACAAAAATCATTACATATTAATAAATTAACATTATTTAATGTAGAATTAAACACACTACTCAGCTAATCTCTCAATATACTATCACCACCCAAAATTAAATGTTAATACATAATTTAAAAAGTATTCAACATTTCAAAAATAAATAATTTAAACTTATAAAATAATCAAATTAGTCTTTTAAAATTCATTACTATATTATTAAAAACACTACCCACCCAATCACTCAATAAATCCAATAACCAATTAAATACTTTCTTTACTATGACAAAAGTTGAATAAGTAAATTTTACACCATATATAATGAAATTTAAAACAATACATAATACGATAAAACACCATAATAAGAAAAGTTAACAAACAAAATGATATTTTCAACTTTTATAATATAGTTAAATAGAAAACAAGATATACTTGCCTACGATATTTTAGTTTACTATATTTTTTGCCACAATATTTTTACCACAACATTATGGTCAGAGGTAATTTTTTAATTAATACGTAGGTGGAATACCAGAGAGGTAGTGTCAGCTGAATGCTTCCAAAATACAAACTATATCTTCTTTTTGCTGCTTAGGTAGACATATGATGAGCCTCTAAAGTCATTCATTAAAGCAAATTACTCTCCAGTCAAAGTGAAAGATGTTTGAGTGTGGCTGGATAGGCAGTTCACCATCACTCCTCACATCCTTGTTATTTATAAGAGATCTATTTCAGCCACATTGTCTGCAAAAAATGCTATGCAAAGGAAAAATGCAATTGTCAAAACCAGGATAGATAGTATGTATTGAATTGAACTAAACTGAAATTGCATTTATATTGCACTTACTACCACTGATGAGGCGTTGAAGTGCTTTATGGCAAGTAGCATCCTACCTTGGAGGTCAAACTTAGTGGTCAATCCATTGGCTATTGGAGTTAGTCTGGCATGCTAAAGGAAACCATTCCATCCATTAGTTGCTTTGCGGTACATCAGTAACTTTGGTAATCATTAGAGGTGGGTATGTGAGAATCAAATGATTTCAAAAAAGTTTGAAGAACAGCTTGATATTTAAGAGGAGTTTAAATATATAGAAGATGCATATAAGGTAAGTAGAGGTGCATTTAAAGTAAATGTGGGAAGTAGTAATTCAAGGTCATGCAGAATTTTAAGGAATATAGCAGGTAGGTTTTTTGCGACAGCATGCAATCTTTGGATGTGAACTTGTGCAAAGAAACCTTTCTTTTAACATCTGCTCTAAAAGAAAGTGGCAGATACTCACTTCAGTGCAAAAAGCAAACCCAGTGCTTGCTGAGACTCCTTTACCAGCAACCATGAAGTAGTGCGACATTGAACATCATAGTACACATAATTACAATTTGAAACACCGCCATCGCCCCACTGTATACAATGCAACAATACTTTTAAACCTAGTAACTACTACAGCAGTATTTTCAGTACCATAAAGTACTGTTACAGTTTATGCAAATCATTTTACGCCATATATAAACCACACATATAATATAAACATGTTATGTATAACACCTACGGAAAGTATCACAAGACAACTGGCAAACACATTGCAGCAATCAAAATGAATTGCATGTTTATGTGAAGCATTCAATACCTGGTTCAGAAGGTGCTGCCCCCTGCGTCCACCTGAAGAGCATCTCCAACAGAACGGAAGTGACTGAGATCACCTTGACCTCCAGTAGTGTGTGACTGCAATAGCAGTTACTGTGGTGGTCTCCCAAGGCTGTCTCTGCAAAAACTAAAGTTTGTATGAAACACAGCAGTCCATCTGGGAAAAGGCATCAAAAGACATTAGTATGTCGGCGAAGATAAGCGAAGCCTATTCTGTCTTCAAGTAGATAGATGGATCATTTTCATTATAGCTTGCATCGGCCCTAAATCCAACATAGAAAAGCCATGCATATGTTAAAGGTGGAAGTCACCTCACAGCCTTAGTATATGTTTCCTACTCAAGGCTTCCACGTAGTCCCTACTAGTTTTAACCTGGTCAGTATTGAAATAGATTTTTCTGTGGCCAGGACATGCTAATATGGAATAAACTCCTTACCGTTTCTGGGTTTGACCAGTTTCATCACATTCTACAAGCATCTGAAAAACCATTTGTTCCATTGGACGGACGACCTGCTCTCTGCTTGCTGCTGTACTTCTGCATCTAATGTTTAGTACATAGAGGTGGATGAAACGTGAGTCTGCACGATATTGATCTTCTTTTACTTCCTTTCTTTACTTCATTCTTCTTGCTTTCATTTTGTCCTTCCTTCCTTAAAACCTGCAAAACAAAATCAAATTATAAAGTCAACATCATAAAATCCGAATGTGAAAAATGTACTTAGGGGCAGAGTTACAAGAAAGTGACTCAGTGCCGAACGCAAGCCATTTGGCTGCGCCGCACTGAGTCACTTTCAAAGCACAGGGGTGCGACATATTTACAACAATATGTCGCATCTCTGTGCTTCCCCCTGCGCTGGCGCACAAACTGCTGCCATGCGCCGGCGCAGACACCCTTGCACCATGGTGCAAGGATGCCTGCGTAGTGGGGAGATTGTTTTTGTGCAGGAAGGGGCACCTTCCTGCACAAAAACAATCCTTACAGGCATTTTCCTCTTTCAATGCGTGCTGTAGAATGCAGCACACATTGAAAGAGGAAAAAACGAGGAGAAATGAAAACATTTCTCCTTGTTGCGCCTCCCTACGCCTCCCCTGGGGTGGCGTAGCATTCACACGCATTTCCAGATTTACGATTCCTCGTAAATCTGGAAATGTGTCTGGTTCCAAGGGTGTTGCGTGAGAACACCCACAGCAGCACCCATGGAACGCCCCTTTCACGCAAAATGCTGCGTGTAAAGGGGCCATATTTACAAGGACAGGAAAAGCCACGCAGGGTAGCTTTTCCTGTCCTTGTAAATATGGAGCAGTAAAATACGCCACCAGTACGTCACAAAAAGTGACGTACTGGTGGTGCAGAGGGCTTGTAAATCTGCCCCTTAGCTTTCAAGCGTTCCCGTGTGTATTTGTGCGTACCCATAGCTTCCAAGACACCCGTGTATGACATAATTATCTGAACATCTTATTCTATGACTCATAGCTGTGTTTTAGCATTGTAAGTATGGGAGGAAAATTCCATTGTGTAAAATATTCTTGGTCAAATCCCAAAACAAACACAATGTGTCACACAGAACCTGAAGCAACCTGGCATATATGCAGGTATGTGTCCTTGTGTACTGGATATCGGTGTCTGCATGTGTGATGGCTATGCACATAGGTGTCTTTACATCTCTCTATGTTGCTGGGAAGGGGGCCTGTACATTTGTTGCCCTTGGCTGTCTGTGTGTGCATATAATCCTGAAAAGGACTTGCTCTCTCCTTGCGTGTCAAGGGATCCCTGTATGTTGTGTTGCTCTGTGTGCATGCAAATTACAAAAGCTAAAACTACTGACTTTGTTAATGCGTGGTCTTACACCTGGAGAGAAAAGGTGACACACCTCTGCTCATTTTCAGTCACAATGAACTCACAAACTCAAGAACCTTTACAAGCCAGTCGTGTGGCTCCAAGTATCAACTCCACTGATGCTCCGGTATAATTTGATACATAATCGACAAACCTTACGCAACAGTGATAGCGTCCTGTGAAATGTTGCCTTATACTTTCCTCATATTTGAAATAACTGTTTCCTTCTATTTACCCTTTGGGGTGAAAACGTAATTCTTGTTCCCAGATATGCTCGCAAAAAGAAAACAGGCATTGTTCACCTGTCTGTACAAAGTAATGGAATGACATGACCTAGAGAAACTTCAGGATACAGCCTCATTTCCACTGGAGAACTGATATCGATTTTATCCTTAGAAATAGCAGCACAAGGTCAAAATCTGATTTAAACACCACTATAAAGCACTGTATAGCCACACAGAGTTCTCTTAGAAAGACAGAGCAAGCAACTCACAAACAGTTTTGGAAACTACAACAAGAGTTTTGTGACAAGCCCGATCCATTTATTTATATCGCTCTGCGTTTTTCCAAACAGAACTTTACTGTGTCCTAGCAGGGTCATATTTAGGAGGGTTTAAGTATAAGGAAGTGTTGTAAGTAAACGAAGATCCAGTTCCAGGTAAACTTAAGGTTGTATTTATTAAGATAACAAGTTCAAGATAAAAGGTACAGAGAGCCCTACCAGGAGCAGCCTTTCTGCTGCTCAGCCCATTCTCCAACTGCAGCCTCACTCATCCAACATTCCGCAGCATCATCCACACCAACATTCCACACCACGCTGGCTGAGCAGCAGGTACAACACTTCTCCCTTCCTCGGAGTAAACAAAAACACAATGCAATGATTCAAGTGAAAAGCACACCATAGAGAAAGTAACATGCACATGAATCTGGAAAGGTAACATTGCAAAGACCTGAAGATGGTTGAGGGCAAACCAGTAAAAATGTAAACAAGGGAAACACAGTTCAATGGGCTTACAGGTCAACATCGAAAATGCAGAAATGCAAAGTATAAAGTGATACATAGCATAAATGACAACATAAGGCAATGCAATCATGAACAAAATGACAAAGCCCACCCATGTACTAAAGGGAAGAAAACACCAAACTGGACAAAGAAAATAGGTCTACAAACAGAAAGACAACACCTGCACACATCCACTCCCTTTCCACACAAAACAGAAAAATCTTCCACCTTACCACACAAAACCAAACAAACCAGCAAGCAACAAAACCATGCACAACCAACCGACCCCTAATGCCACAAACACATCAGCTGGACAGGCCGAAAATGAGCGTGAGCACACAGGGATTCAAACCACAACGGCGCAGGAGACGACACGCCAGAGCAGAACAAATACACAACGTGAGACAAACCCCTAAGCTGAAAGGGAGGAATCAAAAAGAGGACAAGCACAAAGATAAGCTCAGCAACAACGCCAAAGCCAAAAGATGAAGCGAAATTCACCTACCAACCACACAGAGGTGGTAGACACGAGTGACTCAAAAACAAGTCAACTCCAACACAACACCCACAAGGGTGACCAACCTATATCAACCCACAACCACAAAATAGTGGTAGGCCAGTGAGAGATACACATACTCCCACAACATCGACAAGGGGTCAACTCAAACACAGTGCCCACAAAGGTCACAAACCTATGTCAACCCACAACCACACAAAAGTGGTAGACACGTGTGACTGAAAACCAGTCAACACAAACACAGCGCCCACAAAGGTGACAAAGATATGTCAACAAAAATAGTGGTAGGCTAGAGAGGCTCGGAACCTAAGAGCCTACTCGTACACACACCCCCAACAGTGAGATGCGCACACACCCACAACAACGACATGGAATGAACCAGAGTGGCTACATGCATAAAAGTCAACTCCCCAACACATACTCAGGTGGTAACACAGAGTAACCTAACACCAAAAGTCAACTCACACACAACACCAACAGGGTGCCATACCCACGACAACCCACGCCCACCGAAAAGGTGGGAGACCAAAGAGGGTAAAATGCCTAACAACCTTCTCACACGCACACCCCAACAGGGAGGGATTAAATAACCCCCACAACCACACAAGGGTGGTAACCTAGAATGACCCTCACGAACCACAGTCATTCAAAAGAACACATTTGACAAGATGAATTCCAAAACACAGCATAAACAGTGGTATAAGGGAATGCACAAACAGCGAAGCACCCCATCCAAGACATTTCCTTTTTTTTTTTTTAAACCCAACCCTTCTGCTTGGGATACAGAGCAAGAACATGGCTAACAGAGACATAGACAGGGACGGTACCAGAGTTCCCAGGGGTGAGTTCCTACCCTACCCTTGCACAGAATCTGTTACAATAAAAGAAGAAAGTGTTAGTTGTCCCAAAAACGAGATTGGTGATCAGCTGCCGCCGAAAACAAAAATGCATCCAACTTGAAAGAAAACATCCTTGAGACTTGCAGCTAAACAAAGTCACTTCGAACCGTTCACAAGTACTCCTCGCGGTTTCAAAAATGTCATGTGGTGTCCTGCATATTTCCTATTTGCATCTTATAATGTCCTCTCTTACTGTTATTTATGGTATGGAATGTTAGCATTGTCATGTACCTCTACTAGATGTAATTCTATATTGGAATGTGAGAGCACAGGGGATTGGAACACTTGATCTGTCAGTTGGTGCCAATCCTCTGGGCCCGTTTGACCTATTTACTTGCTTTGCCAAATAAATCTTTTCTTCAAGACTACATGCGGTGGAACCCATCTTTACAATTGGCGACGATCTTGGGACCCTGAGCCAGCTGTCTTGGGGCGCGCTGATTCTCCTTTTCGATCCAGCCTGCGCAAGCTGAACTTTCCTGGCAAGCTTCCATTCATCCTGTCTTCTATTTGTCAAGGTACTGCACCTTGGGCCCAGAGGCGTTTTTTTTTTTGGGGTGTATATCACCTGCCCCTCCATGTTTATTTACTACTCGAGCATACTTTCAGGCTCGTATATATCTTGATAAATATTACCGGATTGGCTTTAATCCTTCAAAACACCTTCGTTTTACGAGCAGGACCGCCTACTGTTGCCTCCGCTTTTAATTTATTCTACATTTGCCACATATTTTAACTGTTACCTTTCTTCCGAGTGCTTTCACATACGTCTTCGTTTACTTTCAAACCTTAGCGTGCGCACTCTCTCGATATTCCGCTCGAGCCTCTGCTGACCTTAGTTACCTGGATACCGGCTTCTCTTTGTTGCCGTGGGATACCGCTCCGGCTCTTGAGGCTTCTAAGTGTGTTGCCGGTCATCTATCCTCGCTGTTCTCTCCGTTGCCGTGGGATACCGCTCCGGCTCCAGAGGCTTCTGCGTGTGTTGCCTGTCATCTCTCCCTCGTTGTGGTATCCTGCTCCGGCGCTTTTGGTACTTCTTGACTCGGGCGGTCTGACTGTGGGAGCTTGCTCCGGTCTTGCTCTGCGTCACTTCCTGCGTCGTACTCTGCACTAGCCGTGGGATTCATATCCGGCTCTCCAAGTACTCTTTTGTTTGGAAACTTGTCACTTCCTGTTTCGATTTTTACTGCTTAAACACTAGCACGCCAACCTCATTCTGCAGTTCACAATAGTGTGTAACTATTTTCGTCATTTTTAGGTCTCGGGCCTAGCGTTGCAGTGCGCAGCCCTGCTCGCGCAGCCCGAGACCTCTTGTACGGGCTTCTGAAAGCTGCCCACACGCTCGTGCGTGTGGTTTTGCTTTCGCCCGCTGCCATTGGCTTTAGCGTGCTTTTTTTTACAAAAAACGGCACGCAATTGGGCAAAGGCGGGCGCATGGCCCGCCTTTGCTCCTCCCATTCCCACTGGTGGCTAGCACGCGCAGCAGCATGCGTTCGCCTCGCTGCCGCGCTCCCTCCCCCCGCTCCTCTGTGGTGCACGCGCACCACTGTTTAGTTTCATTTCATCAGCCGTGACCCGGAGGCGGAGCCTGAACCCACCTCCGCCAGACGGGGCTGCTGCGAGCAAAGCTGGGATGGCACGGGACGCGGCTCCGCTGTCCGCACCAGAGCGCCGTGGAGGAGGGGTCAGCTGCAGGCGGCAGGGCCAGTGAGGATGGGACGACTGGCACGGGAGCCCCTCTCGCCTCCGCGGAACCGGGGCTCAAGGAATGGGGCGCGCAGGACACCCACGGAGCCGCGCAGGCTGTGGGAACAGCGATGAGGCGGCCAGGATTGTAATTGCGTGGGAACAGCACTCAGCGCTGCAGTGCGAGGTACTCGGCGCTCTCTGTGCATGACAGGTTTTTAATATTTTCCATTAGCCCATATGCTTCTTCACATTTGCATAATTCTATTAAAGTTAATTCTTAAGAAACATGTCTTAAAATGCAAAACCCATCCCTTTTCAGTGTGTTTATTTGCTTGCTTGACTTGTAATTTAGCTTCTGGTATACGTCCCCTCTTGGTACCCAGTTCTCTTCAGAAAAAATAGTTTAATACTGAAGAGTTCACGAGCAGAAAGCTTTTGTATCATTCACGATCATTGCCCCATGCTGTTCTTTGGAGGTTTTTATTTAATGAACATTCCCGAGGGATCTCTCTGTACAGAAGAGCGCCCCCCTCCCCACAGACTTTTCCTAGAGTACGCCACGCCCCAATCTATCCTGGCTCTTATTATCTGGTGACATCCATCAATAATAAACGGGGAAGGGGGTAGTATGTGTCTGGCTGATTTTTATGTGTAGAATGTTCTTTCTGTGGGATCTTGAAAGGTTGGGGGTTGCAGTTTATCCGGGGCTGCATCATAAAAGTTTGACGTTTTAAGTACAGTGTGTTGGGAGCGGGGGAGTAGAAGGCGATTTATTACACGTTCTTTTCTTAAACAATAAACACTTCATTTTCATGATTTGGCGCTTCAATGCTGTTTACTGTGCCTGGGCCAAAAGCATCCTAGGTTTGGAAAACACCTCTGCAGAAAAGCAGAGCAGTGGATGTGATGTATGGAACATATATGTCAAATGGCCAGCAAGCTGTGCTGGGACGGCTGTGTTATTTCTGTTTTGTAAACGTGCAAGCGAAGGGCTTCTGTCACAACAGTTTTAATACACCGCCTCCTTCCCAAGCCAGGCATTGACAAATTGGCTTTAACTTCTGAATGAAAAAAAAAAAAATATACAATGCTCAGTGTTATGGCCCAAAAAGGATGACAAAACGGCAGCGCTTGTGTGGGAAAATGGCAGCTGTCCAATGTCTGCAGTCATTTATCTACCCTGAGGAGGGCAGCTTTATGTATTTCACAGAAACTTGTACTGATTGGTTTCATCACCCTGGGGGTGGGGACAGGAGAGACCGGAGACCAGTGACTGAAGCTCTGGGGCTCCATATTGATCGCAATGCCACACAATTCTGCAGCACACAACATAATTACACTCCACATAATACCACTCAGTGCCACATAATCACACTACACATAATTACACTCTACTCAATACAACATAAATACACCTCACATAAATGCACTCTATACCACATACCTGTAATCCACATAAACGCACTCCAAACCATAACACAAAATTCCAATAAGCATAATTTCGCTCAACACCACACAATTCATCTCTACACATTTCCAACACACACCACATAATTCCACACCAAACCACATATTTCAAATACACAACACAATTCCACAACACACCACATACCTCCAAAACACACCACAGATTTACACATCATACCACAACTAACAATTCCAATAGAACCCACATAATTCCACTCCACACCACATACATCCACTACACTCCAAACCAAAAAACATAGGTAAAAGACATTATCACTCTCAACGCTAATAGCACTAACTTGCAAATCCGAGACCTATTGCATTGCAAATGCTTGTTTGTGATTATTTTCACTATACGCTTGTTCACCTACCTATTTATTTTTTCTTTCTTCCAAACTACTGTGGATTCAGTGATCCACACACTTGTGCCTGCGCATTCTCGCTCTATTTTGCGCACTGTTTTGTCTTTTTGTTTGTTTACACTGTTTTTGATTGCTGCAATTTGCTACCTTCCTTTTCTCCTTTTTCTTTCTTGCTATTTACTTTCTTATCTTATCATTTCTTTCGTCCCTTTATTTTTCTTCTTTCCACTATATTTTTGCATCATGCAAGCTGTTACTCCTCCAAATTCTTTCCTTCAGGATCCTGGTGAGCCTCCATTAAAATGGCGACTCTGGTTCAGATCTTTCAATGCATATTTGGGCGCAATTGATGGCATGAAATTCAAACCTGATAGGAAACGCAGTCTTCTTTATTATTATTTGGGTGTAGAGGGCCAAAATGTATTCGATCATTTACCTACTTACACTGGTCATGATAGTGGTGACATGGATGAATACCAGCTAGCCCTCAAATAAATTAGTACTTATTTTGAAGGTAGAGTCAATGTGGTTGTGCACAGGCACAAATTTTTCACTCGTGTCCAAGCGCCCAACGAATCCATTGATACTTATGTTACGGCTTTAAAGGTGTTAGCCAGCTACTGTGATTTTGATGATTTTACTAACCAATTAATAAGAGATCAAATTGTTTGCAGGTACTATTCTAAAAAAATTCAACAAAGATTACTTTCTTGCAAAAATCCTTCTTTGGATGAATTTATTGACATTGCTAAGAGCATTGAACGTTCAGAATTGGATTCTAAACAGTTAGAGATCAATACTTCTTCAACTGTCACTGCCGCTAGCTCTGTTCCCAGTCTGCATCAGCCCCTCAGTGAAAACAGATTTAAAAAGGGTAAAACCTCACCTGATAGCAACATTAAAAATACTTTTCCTGTACGACCTTCTTCTAAGTTCCAGTGCTACAGGTGTGGTTCTCCTTCCCACCTTCCCAATTTCAAAAATTGTCCTGCCATTTCCCAAGTGTGCTATAAATGCAAAAAAACTGGTCATTTTGGGAAGGTATGTCAGGGGGGCAGACGTTTCCCTATTAGGTGTGTTCAAGAAGTGGTTCCCATTGAGACGCCTGATGATTTGGACAATAGAGTTGAAGAGTTATCTTTATCCGTTGTCTCTGTAGAGTACTTGGATATAAACAACGTTCACACAGAAAAGAAATTTGGGGATCCTTTTGTCCAAGTGTCCATTCTGTCTCATGAAATTGCACTACTCATTGACTCAGGTGCCAGAATTACTATTATTTCCTTTGAAAAGTACAAGCAATCTTGGTTTCACGTGGCTTTATTACCCCCTGATGTTATCACCACTGCATTTGAAGGTATCAGGATCGATCTTGCTGGCTATTTTTGGGCTGACATTTCATTTCAAAATAGAACCATCCATGGTAAAGTGTATGTTGCCCTTAAGGGCATTAATGTTTTGGGATGGTGGCACCAGGCTGAATTTGGCATGATTATTAGACCTGGTCAGAAAAATCCCGTCACTTTAGTTAATTCCATTTCTGATTCTTGCCATTGGAAAGAGAAATTTGGTAACATGTTTTAAAACAAGATTGGCAAAATTAAAGATTTTATTCACACTGTTAAAATTAAAGAAGGTGTATCCCCAGTGAAACACAAATTGAGGAACGTACCTCACAGTGTAAGAAATGATCTCACTGGTATGCTTAACAAAATGCTCAATGACGGCATAATTGAGCGGGTTGACGCCACGCTTTGGTTATCTCCCATTGTTTTGGCCAAAAAAAGGACTGGAGAACTCCGCTTGTGTGTTGATTTAAGAACTCTCAACAAGGCCATTTGGGTGGAGAACTTTCCTTTGCCCTGCAATGATGATCTTATCACCACTGTAGGTCGGTCCAAATGGTTTTCAAAGCAAGATTTACGTTCAGCGTACCATCAGGTAGTACTTGATGAACAATCTCGCCATCTCACAGCTTTTTTGACACCTGATGGTACATTCCAGTTTTGTCGTATGCCATTCGAACTGGCCTCAGCAGCTTCTGTGTTCCAGAAAGTAATGACTAATATGTTCATTGATGTTCCTAATGTGGTAATTTTCCAGGACGATATTCTTGTGCATACCAATACAGAGTTTGAACACAACCAAACATTGGATCTTGTCCTACAGATTCTCCAAAATGGTGTTATGCTGCGAGAAGACAAATGTATCTTTTCTGTGAATGAGATTGAATACCTGGGTCATGTTCTTACCAAGGATGGTTTTAAACCCAAACCTAGTATTGTCGATGGTATTGTCAATGCACCACATCCTGTTAATAGAGACCAGTTACGTTCTTTTCTTGGTCTTTGCGAATTCTACTCCAAGTTTATTAAGAATTTTTCTAGTCTCACTGAATGTTTTAGGAATCTCTTAAAAAAGGTTCAGAATTTATTTGGACCGCTACATGCCAAGTACATTTTGATCTTATCAAGGAATGTATCTTGTCTGCTCCAGCTCTCCAAGCCTATGTGGAAGGCCGAGATACCTTCATCACTGTGGACGCAAGTGCATATCGTATGGGTGCTATGCTATCCCAAATGGAAGGTGGAAAGAAGATCACTGTGGGATTTGCGTCCAGGAGGTTGAGAGATGTGGAGTTGAGGTATTCAGTCATAGAAAAATAAATGCTGGCTTGCGTGTGGGGTGTTGATAAATTTAAACCCTATGTATGGGGAAGGAAGTTTTGGTTAAGGGCTGACCATAAACCTCTAGTAAACATTCTTTCTGGCTCTAAGATAAAAAAGTCCACGGCTAGACTAGCTAGGTTATGTGCCAAACTACTGGAATTCAATTTTAATGTCGTCCACATTTCCGGTGGCAAGAATGTTAAAGCTGACTTGTTGTCCAGGCTTCCTGTAGATGTTTCCCTTTCTTGCCCTGATATTCCAGACGATATTGAAGAATGCATTATTGCCAATGTTGATGATACTGTCATTTGCCCTGACATGTCACTTTGGCAAGATGCTCTTACTAATGACAACATTTTGAAACAAGTTATGGATTTTGTTATTAAAGGTTGGCCCAAGGAAAGATCTCTTCCCTTTGATTTACAACCATACTGTAAAATCGCTGATGAACTTTCAATTGAGAATGGTTTATTGGTCAGAGATAGCAAACTTATTCCTCCTGGCACTTTTAGAGTGAGAATAATGGAGACCGCTCACTCTGGTCACTTGGGTATGAACGCCACAAAGCGTAGGATCAGAAATGACTTTTGGTGGCCTAGCATGGACCGAGATATTGATAATTTAGTCAAGAATTGTGTCCGGTGCTGCTATAGTGACAAACATCTTACTACCAGCTCTCCTACTCCCAAACCTGTGTTGTGCCCTTCTAGAGTCTGGCAAAGAGTTGCAGTTGATCTTCTTGGTCCTTTTCATGTTTTGCCCAACTGCATGAGGTATTTTATCGTTCTTATTGATCATCTTTCCAGGTGGATGGAGGTAAGAGGTGTCTTGGATCCCAACTCCAAGTCTGTCATTCGTTTTTTACAAGATGTTCTTTCTAGAGAGGGTGTCCCGGAGGAACTACTTACCGACAATGGGGTACAATTCACCTCAATCTCCATGCAGGAATTTCTTGTCAATCTGGGTGTTAAGCATCTGCGCACACCTCTCTATCACCCTCAATCAAATGGTAAAGTTGAGAGGTTTAATAGGGTTTTGGTTGAATGTGTGCAGAGTTCTCTCAATAGCAATGATGATTGTGAAACTGCTGTAAGAAATATGATTTGGGCGTATAGGACTACTCCCACTCTGTTTCTGGTGTGATTCCCTTTGAATTGATGAGGGCAGAAAAGTTTCCTCTTCTCTGTGTCCTTTCTGGAAACTGGATGCTATCAAAGCTGATTGCAATGTATCTGTTGAAGCTTCAAAAGCTAAAATTACTTCTGATACTTTCAATCGTTCTAGATTTGAGAAGCTCTGTCACTCTGGTAAGAGAAAAGTGATTAGTTTTGCTGTAGGAGACTTAGTCAGAGTCAAAGATCCTTTACTTTTGCAAAAGGAAATCAAAATTCAGAGAACCTCATCATATTGTCGAAATAAGAAGTCATGCTGTTCGTCTGGAGAATGGTAAATTGTGGAATGTTTCATGCTTAGCCAAGTTTTCACAATGTGGTAATTTGTCCAATTCAAATTCCTCTAACGTTCCTACTTTAAGGAGAAGTTGCAGAGCTAGAAAAGTTTCTTGTAAACTGCGTGATGAATTTTTTTTTTTCTTTTTAAATTTTTTTTTATATAAAGGGGGAGATATGTGGTGTCCTGCATATTTCCTATTTGCATCTTATAATGTCCTCCCTTACTGTTATTTATGGTATGGAATGTTAGCATTGTCAAGTACCTCTACTAGATGTAATTCTGTATTGGAATGTGAGAGCACAGGGGATTGGAACACTGATCTGTCAGTTGGTGCCAATCCTCTGGGCCCGTTTGACCTATTTACTTGCTTTGCCAAATAAAGCTTTTCTTCAAGACTACATGCGGTGGAACCCATCTTTACATGTCACTCTCACAACTCCTCCCTGAACTCTGAAGAAACCACTCACCAGAGCTGCTTGGGGCACAGGGATGCGCAAGCCTCACAGGAAAACCACCAACGCTGAGGAAACCGACACTCTCCGGCTTCAGCCCCACCGTAATAAAGATGGTGGCACGCTGAACAGCATAGAGCCAAGTGGCTCCCGGCACGTCCGTGCAGCAAACAGTGGAAGCTGCAGGATGCTGCGCGAGCTGAAGGCAGGGCTCGCGACATCACCAACAAACGCTTAGAGGCCGTTACAAGTAAGTGACAGTTGAAAGCTGAAATTTCAAAACGTGAGGCAGAGGAATGAAAAGTTTAGTCAGGAGCATAAGTTACCAAACACGGCGCCTAACGTCACCCAGCCGGTTCAGGGAAAACACTCCTCCTCCTAGTTGCACCTCCAAAGTAGGTCTTCCCCACACGAACTGGGGAACGCCGCTTCCTAGTTGCACCTCCCAAGACGCTCTTCTCCACACGGAGTGAGGGGACATCTCTTTCTTGTGACACTACCAAACACCTCTCACCAATTGCACCACAGAACACAGACTCTGGGAACTCATCCTTCTTCCCCACACGGGACTCTTCCCAACCGCACTTCCAAGCACGGGCTCTGGGAACTTGTCGTTCTACCTCACACGGAGTGAGGGAACACCTTCACCACAATGCTGCTAGTGACACAGCACCGGGGACTCCTCCCACGTGTAGCTCCACTTGACTTAGAAACAGGAGACACTTGAGCCCAGACACCACTCCACAACATGGACTACGAAGCCGCACATGACGCTCCTCCTCCGGATACAGACAAAGGAAGCTCCTCAGCCCACAAACGCAGACTGCGGGCCTCCTCCCAATCGTCGGTGTGTTCGACTCGGACTCTGGGGGCTTGCAGCTCTTCGTGACATGGACTCTGGGGACACTTGCCAGTGACACATCCACACAGAGCCCAGTGGACTTGTTGCTCTTCCCTAAAGGGACTCCTCAACAAGCGGCAGCATCCCTAAAGTAGCTCCCACAAAGACGGAGGGAAGGACAGACAAAACAGGTTGCTCCTCTGGGGAACTCCTCTTGATGGAGACACTCACCCATGGAAATACGACACGGACACCTCTTCCAAGGTTACAGTAGACAGGAAGATGGGAAATCCAGCAGGAACTGGCACGCCCACGTTGCGGCCTACCGGTCTTGTGGTCACTGGTGGGGCTCAGGGCTGCCAGCTTGCTGTACACGCCAAACTTAGTTACAAGAGGAACTTCTTCAAGTTCTGCTTCTTCAGTTTCCAGTTACTTTAGGCTTCATAGTCCATTCAGGTAGCACACGCAGGTTCTTTTAATTACAATCGTTGCCAAAATGTTGTAAGTAAACAAAGATCCAGTTCCAGGTAAACTTAAGGTTGTATTTATTAAGATAACAAGTTCAAGATAAAAGGTACAGAGAGCCCCACCAGGAGCAGCCTTTCTGCTGCTCAGCCCATTCTCCCAACTGCCAGCCTCACTCATCCAACATTCCACAGCATCATCCACACCAACATTCCACACCACACTCACACTGGCTGAGCAGCAGGTACAACAGGAAGCCTTCTCTGTGTCACACTGAATGGATTAATGAGACAGTCAGTAAAAAGAGGTAACAAAAGAGGAGAAACAATGACAAAGAGGAGATGAGAAACAGCAGTCAGTCTGGGCTTGAACACTTGCCAATAATGCTCTATGCGACTAGATTTGCTGCATAACAAAGTGATTGAAGTAATGAAAATTACCTAAATCGTCTTTGTTTACTGAATACCCCTGATACAGTGTTCAATAAAGAAGGGGGGGGGTGAACAGTGCACTAGTAGCTGAGGGACTGGGCATCAAGTGAGGATTTTACAGCATCTTGATGAATCACAGTGTTTTCGTGACAACTAACTTGGTTTGTTCAATCCTCAGCATGTGAAATCAGTGCAGCTTGAGCGGTTGCTGCTGCTGCCCCAGGCTGCCCTCCCCAGATGAACAAACAAAAATGAATCATGAGATAATTTGATTTTTAAGGTGAGCTGCTTATAGCTTTATAACAAAGTGACATTCTGCAGGAAGTAGAAAAGAAGATATTTTATTATAAACAACAAGATGAGCATATACTAACATGCCACACAAGGAGCTAAAAGCCTCGCACTTAAGCCTCAGTGTCCAAATGCTATCAAATAACAGCACAAAAACCGTTCTTCATTCTCTGAGACAGGCAGACCAGGATAGAGCACACTTCTGCCAGAGCACACTTCTGCCTTATGCCACAGGACATTACAGTCAAAACACAGCTTTTAACACACATCATTAAAAACACCCCATTCCATACACAACTAAGGGTAGAAAGTACTAAGTGGCCACACATCTGATGCACAAAGCAGACAAGGTTAAACAAGCATTGCCATAGCCAATAGGTCTCGCCTTTGGGACCTTATAAGTGTTTAGCTAGATATATTGACTTTGCCAATGTCTATAAGCTATGCTGAGAGAAGTGGGACTGCTGTGCAGCATGCTGAGAAGTTATAATAAAAAAGTGTCATAAGCATTTTTGTTACCTTATATATGACTAAGAAGGCATTATCTATGTTGAGCCCAATTCACTACTTTGAAACCAATAGTATTTCCATACATATTTCTTAACTACAAAATAGATGCAATTCCTGTGCATAACCATCAGACAACGCAAATAAATTCTATATAAAGCGCGAGAAAAGGACAACCTTTCCCGATGCATCAGCCGTCTCTGCTGGGAGGGAAAATGCCTCAACTTCAGAGTAGCTCTGCTGCTTGTTTGAGAACATTTGTAAGGGTGCCTTTTGTAACCTCAGCTGCTTTCTCTGCAGGAGACCAGCTTCTCGCTTACCCTTTTAAATCCTCCCCTTACAGCTTCAAATATTTAAGTGATGTTAAAAAGCCATTTACAACTCTCGTGAACATTCCACCTAGTATACGGTTCACATCCAAACTACCCCAAAAATAAGGAGGAAAAGTGCTTAGAACGATGTGCAGTACTCTAAAAAGTAAGTCAGTCCCGTAGGCGCCACTAGCACTGTACTGAAACGCAGGAAAATGGAAAGCTGTGATTATATTGTAAAGCCGAATGTGATTTCTTTCAAGAGCCTCTCCCGGCTGCTTTCTGTGCCATCTGCTGCCTGCGTAGCTTCGCAGTGAATGGAGCTGCACTGAAGCAGAACTGCTCGCGCACTAAGACACAATCGGGTCAGTTCAGCACTCCCTGCAGAACCTGATGCCCGTCACAACTCCCACCATCTCGGTACCACTGCATGACCACCCACTCCCGGAGAGCGCAGAATCAGTCACAGGTCCCATTTCTCACACATTCTTTACCACACACACCCGAAATGCCCGATGGCTGCGCTACTCCAATCTAACTGCAAGAAGCCCATGCCTGCTGATGCAGAGTACCAAAAGCAACTACGCCCGCACCCAGTTAGGCAACACAAAAGCTTCCACTAAACCTGATCTGCTCTCAACCATATCCATTCCCCCAACTTGCGATGATGATGTTCAAAAATATGGAAGCACGGGGACCAGATCGACAGAGAACCAAATGCAAACACCCCCTCCCCCATCTAATCAGTTTGAACCTTCTGAAAAACCAAATGGAGCGGCTGCAGCGGCCAACCTCTCCCTGCACCTTCAGTGTGTTGCATAACATTAACCCCGCAGTTTATAAATTGACTGTGCGCCCGTGTTGTTAATCTAAAAGGGCGAAATGTGAGTGTCTGCATGTAATTTAAATAAAAATGCAAGACGAGAGAGACGCGTTGTGAAAGTTAAATAAAAGTTGTACTTACACAATGGCCCCTTGCAGCATGCCGCTTCTGAGCCTTTGTAAGAATTGAAAGAACAGGAAACATGCACTTTCGAAATGGGGGGGGGGGCTGAAGCAAGCAGAGGCTCCCGAGGGGGTATAATTGGGAGTCTACAAACAACAACAATTCATGGCTGCTGCACAACTAATGCATTGACTGAATGCCCTGCAAGAGTAAACGCCAGCAGTTGTTTTACCGAAAGACGACATATGGTCGCCTTTCTAGATTAACGACACAGGCGCACCGTGAACAGTGGTGGCGGCAGCCCCCTCCTGCCGCGCTTTAATTAAAGTTTAAAAATTGACTGTGTGCCCGTGTTGTTAATATAAAAGGGCGATATGCGAGTGTCTGCAGGTAATTTAAATAAAAATGCAAGAAGAGAAAGCCGTGTTGTGAAAGTTAAATAAAAGTTGTACTTACACAATTGCCCCTTGCAGCTCGACCTAAAAAGGCGCCTCGTCTCGCCCTTCGGGGTGAACATGGTTCACCTCCAGAGCCTGAGCCACTCGCTGTGTTTCTACTCACAAAGGATCCATCTCGTCGGCACATTCTCTGGTATTTAAATACCAGTTCTGCGGCCTCATTCCAGACTTCGCCGTCTCCTTGTTCTAGGTTTGCCATTTCGAAGGCGCGTTAATTGGACTTTGTATTTTGTATCAAGCCGCAGTGGAATGGAACTGGTTGCATGGAGTCGGTGCCTCTTGGAAACCCCAGGCCCAAATAGATGTACCCTACATGAACATACAAATATCTCCAATCAGCAATGTGGTGCAAGCAGTTCCGGGAATGTGTGTATACGTGCACCAACAGCTAACTAGTGTCTCGCTGCACGCGTTCTATTGTGAAGAGCAGCTGTGCTGACTGTTATGATTTTAACCTACATAATGAACACCAGTTCGACACGTGCAGCACGGCACGAGTTGCATGTACATAACTGCAAAATTCCATGATCATTTTTTAACAACACGTGATAAGAGGAAGCATGGGGGTTAATAGATGGCCGGCAAATGAAAAGGAAGTGCTTATTGATTTCCGATCAAGTTTCATTTCCAGAACGTAAAGGGTCATATTTCTCTGTAAGGGGGGGGGAATGGAATAGGAAGCAGCTGGAGATACTGTTCACGGTGCATTCACAATCAAAGTGATACAAAGAGCAAACAAGTAAATATCTGTAAAAATCGGAGTTTATTAATCAGAGCAGATTCCGTATTGCACACAGGATGGAAACTTCCTTTCAAGAGTTTCAAACTTTAAATAAATAAAGTTACAGTAATTCTGAGAAATCAAATATACAACTGAAAAACCACAAGCGACGAGAGGCCAGTAGGAACCATTCTGGGCAGTAAGCAATGGCTTGTGTTTTGGTGCCTCTCCTGCTACCCAACACTGTTCCCGCAGAAGGAAAGGTTCAATAAGGCAGTTCTCGTTGTCCATACAATGAGACGGTTGCACACTGTAACAATCTGGTGACGTACTCTGAGTTGCTGCAATCTCTGCTTTTGTCTGTTTCGAGTTGCTCCGAATGAAACAAGCACAAGCGCGCACGCCTCGCGCGGCAGCAAGGGGAGAAAGGAGGGGGCCTGCGCGATTCCCTTGCAGGAGCGAGCAGCAAGGCGCGATAATTGCTACCATATGGCGCCAGCTGCTCGCTCCCGCAAGGGAATCGCCAAACGTGCACGCGTTGCCATTGAAAGCAATGGAACGCGTGCACGTTTTTGGCTGAAAAGCCGAAGCGATTCCAAAAGGTCTTTTTGCCTATGCAGCGCATGTGCGCTGCGTAGGCGAGACCTAAAAGGCACTGAATTGTGATACTCTAATCCCAGAGGTAGTATACATGAATAGCACACTCTCATGTCACTGACCAATGGTTATCTCAGAACACTTTTAGAACATTACTGGGAAAAGAACTACCCAGAAATCCTATTAGTTGGCATCTTACAACATGCCTATCAAATCAATGAGAACCTATAGTAAGAGGGTGTCTTGGAATCGATGCAGAGTATCTCACAACCACAAAAGAGGTAATTTTGCAATCAGTGCAGCGGAATAGTGCGGGACACAGGCACCACTGGATCTTGAAAAAGCCACAAAAGTGTATTTCACAAACCTAGGACATGCTATCTGGCAACACACAAAAAGGAGTGCCACCCATGCCAGTTATAGCACAACCCTAGGAAAGGATTTTAAAAATTGTCTATTTTCCCTTCTAGGGACAAAAGAGTTGGCACTCTCAAGACAGAAAAGACCAAGGGCCCAATTTAAAAAAGGCATTTATGAGCATATGGAGTTGTAAATGAAGTGGTGCATGCAATTTATGTAGTTATGGGCAGAGATCTCCACCCACACCTTTCCGTGTTTGGGTGCAATAGTTGAGAGTAGGCTGCAAAATGGGGAATATCTATTACAAAATAGGAGAAGGAAAGTCACAGTTAGGGGGTGCACAGGAAAAGACATGCAAATTCAAAAACCCATCTGCCAAATGGATAACTCAATAGAAATGTAGCAATGTTACACTCACGTCTAATCCAGTAGCATTACAAAATGCTCAAATCTACTCTGGGAAAGCAATGGAGTAAGTCACACAACACATTTGGCCACACACAGGTACTGCAAGTGAATCACAGAAAAATGAGTGGAGATAGGGAATAAACACAACCTGCACAAAGACGTCCATCTAAAAACAATTAAATAAAAGAAAAGAGAAACATATAACTTTGGACATTGGAGACACACACAAATCACAAAAATTGCAAAAATGTATTAAAAAATATTAAAAAGTAAAAAAGAAAATAAGATGAATGTACAAAATAGTGAATTTTCCAAAGGCACATAAATTGTCTTACATTTGTTACTACTCTGCACTCCCTCGAAGACACGTCAAAACTTTTTGCATGTCCCAAGCACACACAATAACATACAACTCAACTGGAGCTGATGTCTGGCATCCAGAATGTCTTACAACAAAAGGGGAAGATAGCTGAACCTAGGATGTGGGGTCTATTTATGAGCTCCGAGTAGTGATGATCGTCAGGTGTTTGGGGTTTCCCCAAAGTGATACTTGTTTCAACTCATAGTTCTAAGGAGTATCGATGGAAATCTCCGCCTAAGTTATTTAGAACTACTGTTGCTGATTTACGCCAAAAATAAATCCATATCTTTGTGGTCATATTTGGAGTTGTATGTGTCTCCAACCAGTCATTTATGTGGGAGGGCACGTACTCCTTCTACAGTGCTTAAATCCCTACACGCTTTGCTGAATTGCATACAGGCAGAGATTTTATGCCTAGGCATAGGTGTACATCTACATGTGAAGAGGTTTGTGAATTGGGCCTTAATGTTGCTCTCTTTAGCTTAGCAAAGACCTAGCAACTGTTCACAACAAATATGAATTAAATGGGATTACATTAGAAATTAATATGGTAAACTAACTAGGTAAATACAATCAGAAGAAAATAAAATAAATAAACATTAGCATGTGATCCCCATGTACTCCAATTCAAATGTGTATGTTCACACTCATATTTGCGCCAAGATTCCTTCTAAAGCATGTCTGATGTTCTCAAGATGTACCCATCTACATGCAAACTCGAAGGCATTCTCGCAGTGACCCCAGGAACTCCTCTGGGGAACCCATTGCAAACGCAGCCCATTTTTCAGTCCTAAAGACACTGACATACAGTAGTCTCATAAGGCTATCATTTGCTTTGGCGAAAGTCTTCAGAAGTACTCCAGAGAGCGTTATGCCACCCTGTCAGGTTCTCAACTAAGGTACTATAGTTCTGGATTCAGAGAGGCTCGCCTGAACATCTCTGAACCAAGAGTGTGGCAACTGTGACTGTTCCTCTCATACTTTACAGCAACCTCCAGCCGGCTGAACTCAAGCACCTGCCACTCAACTCCAGCCGTACCTCAGTAAACAAGCAGGGGTTCCGCACATGCGCAGCTGGGCACAGAGAGGTCATGAATGTGGCCTCAGCACGGATTAAAGATGAAGGACGCAGCTGCACAGGACCAGGCACCCACGAATGCCCACCCATACAATCAGGATAGTCATTAAGCCTGGGCGTAGTTCGCGAAGTAGCGCTACGCGAGCTACGCAAAGTGCAGTTCGCACTACGCGAGCTACGCGTAGCACTACGCGAACTGCGTAGTGCACTGTTCGCAATGATTGCACAGTGCCGGATGCTTGTCCGCACTGTGCAATCATTGAAAACGGCATCTTGCACAGTGCGAGCTGTCTTTTACTGCCGCTCGAGTAGATTTTTACTCGAGCGGCAGCTTTCTCAACGCGGACTGGTAGTTTCTCATCGCGAGCGGTCGCGAGCATACGCGACCACTCGCAATGAGAAACCTGACCTCCCCGCGTTGAAAATCTCGCCGGGAGGTTCATTTTCCACGCTCGCGATCGGCAACTTGATGTTGCTGATCACGAACGAGGAAAAAGTCTCGCCGGGATGTCATTTTGCTTGCTCGCGGTCGCCAACTTGACGTTGAGGACCGCGAGCAAGCAAAAAATGACCGCTGCACTACGCTACGCTACGCGTGTTTGCACTGTGCTACGTGCAATTCGCGTTGTGCGAAGTAGCGCAAACTTCGCAAACTACGCGAGCGTAGCGTAGTGCTTTGCCCAGGGTTAATAGTCATAAGAGGCTGAAGCTGGGGGCAAATGTACTACACAACCGCATGCAGAGCCCCACACATCAGCCCACAACAACAGACGAGTAGAAGAATAATGTCTCACAATAAAACGTAGGTAACAAAACCTGGAAGTGCCCTTGCGTTTTACCATAGAACCAGTATTGCTGGAGCCAGTAAAGCCTGTTTGGGTCCCAAGAGCATCGATGCAGAATGTGCACAATTTAGAAAGTTACACAGCAGTGTATCACTGCCTAGGGTAATGTATTAAAATAATATCTAGTGCCTAGTTCAGTGTTTTCATGACATTCGTAAAGTTTTAATTAACTTAGACCGAGACCCTGAAAACCTGAAAGAGGAAAGATATGGAAGTAATATATGTGCAGCGTGTGTGATCACAGCAGATTTAAGCAAATTGCATGAAAAATTAACAGAAAGAGTCACGTTTGAGGGAGTAAGGACACATGCCCATATAACTGGAGGAAAGGCTTAGAATATTTCTTGTTCAGCAGTGCTAAGTGTGTCTTACCAATAAGCAATGTTGGCTGTTATGCTTATATTGTGAGATTCCCAAGTATGTAAACATTGTAAATCAACTCTAAGTTGGCCTTTATTGGTAGAATTATACCTGGGAGTCAGTAATGGAATAGTATGTGGTATTTCAGGTCAAAGGTGAGGTGCATTGTGTAGTCTCTTGCGATATTTTAGAGCGGAACCCTTTTGGCTCCTATCAGACTCCATAGAGCTGTGACGTAGGCCTCAGAGCCCAATGCCACAAATGCTTGTTTTAGAATGTTGGGTTTGCAGTTACACGCAGCAGAATGAAGATGTGTAGTACTAAGCTCCTTGTGTGGCGTGGTTATTAGCAGGTACCCTAGCTGGGAAGACGCTACAAATGGCGACGAGATAGGGGATAAGTAACACAAAGAATGACCGTGCTCTCCCAGAGAGTCTGCAATGGTCCAAGCAAACTGCTCGTGCGTGCCAATTGTGTCGCTGTCAAAGATTGGAGTCAATGCTTCTTGCATGTGGAGTCAAAGCGCAACTCCAGCCGCTGTAAATCACATTAACACAATGGAAGCGTTGCAAAGAATTTACATGTTGATGGTCGAGAACTTGATGGTCAAGCCATACATAAAGGTACCGCGCTGCCACACAAAATAAAGTTGTACATTATACAGAGTGATACTGCAAAAGGTGATTACATATTGCTACAGAAAGAAGTGCGGGCTGACATAATAAGCAAGATAGAAGTATATTGCCAGAGCCTTGACAAGCAGAGGTTTATGACCTCAGTACCCGTACAGGGAGACCAAAGATGAAGCACAAGGGTTGTGCTTACTGAGCTGTCTGATACCTGAAGGGGCCGTCCACCAAAGCTGCCAGTTGACGGCTCAGATTACCATCAAGTGAAGGGCTCCGAAGGAGACCGGGGAGCAAGTCATCGGTAACCGGACTGTCCATGATGACTCTGAGGCTAGTCTCTCACCAGGCCTCAGAAGTAGAATGAATAACGCAGGCTCAAATGGACAGCTGACAGGAGCAGAAAAAGCTCCACCCTTAAGGTCAGCCACTCCCATAATTGGTTACCATTCTGCCATAATCTTGAAACCACCACCACCTTTCGATACTGCCAAAAAGCAAAATATTGGCGATAGACGGTCTGTGTGACTAGAGACATTTGATGATTTCATTGATGCACTTGAAGACAACAAAAGATTATCAATTATCTGAAAAATCTTGCTGGTGACTGTGTGAAAGAAGTCATAAAGAAAATGCTGCAGACTGACGAAGAAACGACATATTGTTAGATTAAAGAAATGCTGAATCTAAAGTTCGATCCAGTACCAAACGTTAAGTCCAACAAAATGATAGCTTGGCTGGAGCGGAGGGACAGGGATAAAAGCTGGGTCCTGGAAATCTGGTCTTTGGAGGGCGAAGTTCACCGGACCGGTAGGGACATAGCGGAGGCATTCGCCACCTACTATGAATCTCTATATGCCGCCTCCTTAACACGCTCTGCAGCGGAATGCACTGAGCTACTGCAGGATATCAGTTTCCCTACTTTATCGGCCTTTAACTGCCTTAGACCAAGATTTCACAGTAGAAGAAATAGGGGGAGCTCTCACTGATCTTCAGTCAGGGAAAGCGGATGGCCCCAATGGGCTTCCGGTGGAGCTCTACAAGAACGTACTAAGTAAAATCACCCCACACTTACTTAACATGTTCCAGGAATCTAAGAAAGAGGGAAAACTTCCCCTGGACCAAAGACTGGCCACTATAGTCGTGCTACCCAAAAAGGGCAAACCACCAGACGAATGTGGTTCATACAGACCAATATTGCTGCTGAATATTGAAGCCATGGTGCTAGCAAAGGCATTGGCTGCTCAACTCTGAGCTGTGATTTCTACATTGGTACACCCGGACCAATCGGGATTTATGCCCCACAGAGGCATGCGGCTCAACTTAAGAAGACTATACGGAGTGCCCCACATGATTGGAGAGGAAGAGACTGGGGAAGCAGTGTTGCTCTCTCTCGACGCGTATATGGCGGTTGATAGTATCGAATGACCTTTGATGTTCGCGACCTTACACAGATTTGGATTTGGGCCTAGTTTTTGTGCATGGGTCAAACTCCTATACTAAGACCGGCAGGCCAGGGTAAGATTCAATGGTGTGGTATCTTGACCATTTACACTCAGAAAGGGAACGAGTCAGGGCTGTCCACTCTCGCCAATGATATTTGCCTTAGCAGTCGATCCCTGGGCAGCCTGGGTCTGCAACGACCCATTAATATCAGGTATACAATGAGGGGGTGAATGGGAAGACCATATATCCCTGTATGCATATGATATAGGGCCAGATGTACGACCTGCCAAATAGCGCCTCGCAAATTGCATCGCATTTGCAACTCGCAATTTGCGAGGCGCTATTTGGCATGTACAACAGTGTGTTTAACACTGTTTGCAATTCCCAATGGGGTCGCAAATTGCGAGGCTCATGAATATTAATGAGCCTCTCGCAATTTGTGAGCCCATTGGGAATGACAGGCCCTCCCAGGGATGGTGGCCTGCTGGGCTCAGCAGACCACCATGTCTGGGACTGCTTTTAAATAAAGCAGCTTTTTTTTTTTTTAAATGCAGCCCGTTTTCCTTAAAGGAAAACCGGATGCATTTAAAAAAAAATGAAACTTTTCGTTTCATTTTTTAGGGCAGGCAGTGGTCCCTGGGACCACTGCCTGCCCTTAAAAATAATATTACGTGCATTTGCAAAGGGGAAGGGGTTCCCTGGGGACCCCTTCCCATTTATGAATGCATTACCACCGACTTGAAGTAGGTGGTAATTTGGGAGTGTTTTGCGACCGCAATTGCGGTTGCAAAACATTGGTACATTGCTTTGCAGTCACTATTAGGAAGGGAACGCCCCTTCCTAATAGCGAAGTCGCAAAACAGTATTTTGCAAGTCGCAATTTATTTGTGAATCGCAAAATACTGTTTGTACATGGGCCCATGCTTTTTAATGTGCGCAAAAGCGTTGTACATCTGGCCCAAACTTCTTTATCTGGTTAACCCTTATAGGTTGGTGCACAGGGTTCTCCACATATTCCAATTGTTTGGCAGTTACTCCGGATACAAGATTAACTGGAATAAGTCTCTCCTCTTCCCCCTGAGGGGAGAAGTCCCCCCTAGACTAGCCAGGACTCCTTAACTAACAGTTAAGGACAATTTTACATATTTGTGTATTCAGATATCCAAGAAAGGGGACGACTTCCTACTACACAAATTATACCCAAAGATAGAACGCCTTAAAAGAGACGTGGCACACTGGAGGAAACTACTGGTGTCCTTGATGGGCAGGGCGATTTTATTCAAAATAATGTCCCTGCCTCGACTACTATACGTATTGCAAAACACCCAATACAGAATACTGATGGAGGTATTTCAAAGTATAGAGAGGGAACTCCGTAAACTCCTATGGAATGGAGGTAGTTTCAGAATAGCGTTGCGTAAACTCCAGAGGGGTGTCTACGAGGGAGGGCTATCAGTCCCAGACATTAGGAAGTATTACTGGGCCTCACAATTGATTGGGTGTTCACAGATCGTAATGATCCAGCCTTTCAAGTAGATCATCGGGCGATAGGAAATGGGGGCTATCCAGCAGCACTTTACAACAGGAGCCGAGAAAAACAGTTCAAGCTTGGCGTGAAGCGACCAAATATTTTGGTTGGGAGGGAAAGTTGACTGAAAAAAACCAGCTGTGGGATAGCGATCAGTTAAGGGAAGTGGGGAACATAAAGGGATTCAAACAGTGGGGACTGCTGGGCATTGACTGCCTGGGGGACATTTGGAGGGGACAGGCACTGATAACATTCGATAACCTGAAAACAGAATATGAAATGTCAGACACTGAAAGGTTTAAATATTTACAGGTGTGTCACGCACTCCGCAGACACCTTACTGAAGGGGAATCGTTGCCAGAGTACTCACCCCTAGAAGACAGATTACTAATGGGCCCAATGATAGCTGGGGCCACCTCCCTTACATATAAGAAAATCATGTACAATTCATCGAACCCATTGGGCTCTCTGAGGGAAGCCTGGGAGACAGACCAAGGGCTATTGGAGGAGGACAACAGGGAGGAGGCAGTGCAGAGTCCCTAGGAAGTAGCTTTAAAGGCCCGTTTCCGACTTATTCAGCTACGAAACCTTCATAGATCATACTCCTCAAGAAAACTACTACATGGGTTGGGCCACTGTGTATCCGGATATTGTGCGAGGGGTGTGGTGAAATAGGCTCCTTCTTGCATATTATCTGGGACTGTCAGTATATCCACAACTATTGGAGGGAGATCACACAGGTTATGTCCGACGTCACTGAACTGGAGATACCGGTGGAGCTACGCTGGCTCATTCGCTGCGTGACGGGCGAGACAAAATGGCCTAAATATCAAATGATATGGCTCAAGATGGTGGCAATAGTAGCAAAATAAAATATTGCCAAAGCTTGGAGGGCTGAACCATCCTCCGGAACTGACGGAATGGGAAGAAGACTGGTGCTGTGGGGCTGAGAAGGTAGCATATAAGGCCAGAGGATGCCCGTGCAAATGGTATAAGATCTGGGGCAGGTGGAGGTCATACAGGGGCCACTGACATGGGCTAGGTGGGAGAGAAGGGAAAGGGATCAAGAAACGTGTTGGAAAGAACTTGCTACCACCTGGGGATAACAGAGATGGGCCCTGTGCCGAGGGAGGGGGGGGTCTGTGGAGTTTTCCTGCTATTGTTACGAGCACAGTACTTTTGCTTTGCCTGTTATATTGGCTGTATTCTGAGCATAGGTTAATAAAAAGATTTTTTTTTTAAATCCAGTCCCAAACGTTGATTACGAAAGATATATTTTTCAGTCAAGAATGCCAAAGAGCTGGTGAAACATTGATGAATTTGTGGAGAGACTTGATATGCCCATCAAACACTGTAAGTTCATTTAATTTGATAATGAGGACGCGATGGGACTTAGAGTGACGGATACTTGTCAAATTCTTTTGCTCGACGAATGCTGTTAGAAACTCTTAGCCTGGAGAGTGAGTGTTGATGGCTGCCAGAGCTGAGGAGCATGCTGAGCGACAAGCTAGTGACATGGAGGAGAGAGATGCCCAAAGTGAATCAATCATGATCATAAAAAGTAAGCCAAAGCAAAAGACTGAAGGACACAAAATGCTGTCTACAAGAAAATATAGGTTATGTTTTAGATGTGAATTTTCGTTTCCACATGAAGGTAAATGTACCATCATGGGACAGACATGTAAAGGCTGTGGGAAAGAGAACCATTTTGTGACAGTTTGTAAAGCGAAGGAAAAAGCAAGTGTGTCACAGCATGAAGGCAAAATGGCCGCCAAAGCATTCCAGAGGCAAAGTTCGATGCCACTCCACAAGGCCAAGCAGTGACATCAATTGAGGCAAATTGACACTGAACGAAGACGATTGTCATCTAAATCATCATCAAACAGTTCATCCGCCTCCATATCAATGAAAATGAGGAAGACGGTTGTGCCATGTCAATGTTTACCTCAGAGAAAAGAGCGCATGTCAGATTGGTCCCATGCAAGGAGAAATGTCAGTCAAAGAAGAGTAGACATGCCAAAGCACCAAAGTCATATAAACATTGTCCGAAAATAAGATTAATAATAAATGACTGCTCGGGGGGCACTAGCGAGTCCGAGGCAAGATGGCCGCACAGTAGCGAGGCTCTGCTGGCCGGGCTAACAAACCTTTAAATATCTGCGGACCCATCGCCCATCGGACCCCAACAAGGACAGCGGATTTTCCGGGAACTGGTGAGGAATCCACCGGTATATAGTTGGGCTGTGGTACGAGTGTGCTGTGCTGGAACTGAGACAGTGAATTCCCCTGCATAGCGGCCTCCCGGGCACACAAGATGGCGGTGAGATATGGCAGCGGTACTGTGGAGTGAGGGCTGGAGCGGGGCACTTGTGGTGGCTCCGAGATCGCTGCTGTGGTGACGAATCCGTGCCAGTGCTGCCGGATAGGTAATCTCCGTTGGATGTGGAAAACCTAATACCCCCGCGCTGGATTGCGGCGCAGCCGAGGGTTATCCAGGGCAAAACTGTGGAGAGCGGTAACAGCGCATAAGGGGTAGACTTTCTCTGGACACTGCTTGGCGGTTCTACGATAGCGGATATATACCCCTGGTAACCGCATGCATTGTTGGGCTGCACGGGGCAAAGTGGAGCGCTGAGGCAGCCTGCGCTCATCTGGCGCACAAGAGAGCGAGCAGGTCTGGGTCTGTGGCCCACGAGGGTGAAGTCCGGCCGATCCAGCTGGGTACACAAGAATCGCGTGGCTGCATTGTGTGCTACAGCAGAGCAGACATACTCGGCACCGGGAGTGGAGCTGGGAATCAGCACTTACCTGGGCTCCGGTAGGCAGATTCCTGAGAGGTTGCACGCCCTGGGTGGCCGCGAGCGGCAGTCGTGTACTGCTGCGGCCCAGCTTCTCTCAGCGGACGGAGAGAGTGTGTGTTGTCTAGTGCTGCGTGTCTCCAGTTCAACAAGCGGCTGGTACAACGGCGAGCAAAGTAGCCACGTGGGAGAGGCGTGGGAACTACTGCGGTGCAGATCCTCGGTGTCTGACAGCAATCACACTTCAGTGGACAATAAGGTGAGGCCTACGAGGCGATTGCTGGCATGCTTTCTGTGCTACTGTTTTGGATGCTTGGCACGGTCGCATTGTAATCTGCTGGTGTCCTGCTCAATGTGACTGCCTGAAAGCGCTGCCTACTCCCTGATCACAGGCATAGGACTCTCTTTATAGCACCTGTCTGGCCTTACTGAGGGGCTCAAAGTTGAAACGTCGACGGTGAGCATTTGCAAAACAAAAAGAGGAGAAGGGTTACGGTGAAGGCACATATCTGGCTGTGTAGCAGAGCAGACACTACATTTCAGCTGCTGGAGGACACAACGTAGACTGTTTGTGTTAAAAGGTCCAGCAATCATCTGCTTAGCTCCGCACTGGGGCCGTTCTGTGTTATTTCCCCTGCGCTGCACTTGCCCCTTCGCAAGCCATCATGGGCAAGACTGATAAACAACAACCAAAATTGTCGCTTGAATCTCGTCGATCGAGTCGCCCAGCAGGCATGCATTCCGACACGGAGTTGGAGCAACCTCTATCGCATTCCTCCACGTTGGAAGCAATGCTTCAGGCTATGCAGCAGAGTCTACAAGCCATTGATGGGAAAATAGATAACCTCTCTCTCAGGATGGACAAAATGGCGGCCACGTTGGATAAGCAGGGAGAGAGAGAGTCACAACAGCGGAGCAACGCATCTCAGCTGTGGAAGATGAATCACATTCAACGACAGGCAAGTTCCAGGAAATGGAGAAATTCCTGGAGGTCATCAGGGCCAAGAATGAAGACCTGGAAGCACGTTCCCGGAGGTGCAACCTTCGAATAATGGGAGTTCCCGAGAGCACAAATACGGGTTGCCTCGAGGACTATATAGAGGCTATGTTGAAAGACCTGTTTGGAGCGGAGAATCTCTCACGGGTCCTAATCGTGGAATGTGCGCACAGATCATTAGTGCTCAGGCCTCCTCCGGGTGCACCGCCGCGCCCTATTGTAGCAAAGATCTTAAATTATAGGGATCGTGACTCAGCCCTTCGGCTGGCGAGAGAAAAACAAAACAAGTGCTATCAGGGTAACATGGTGTCTTTTTTTCCTGATTTTACGGTGGCGGTGCAGACGGCCCGCAGGGAGTACACGGAGGTAAAGAAGAAGCTGCGTGCGCTGGTGGTACCCTACGCAATGCTATACCCAGCCAGGTTAAAAGTCACGGTGGACGGCAAGGTGATGGTTTTCCAGTCTCCAAGGGCAGCGCAGGACTTCATCAAGAAGTTTCATGCCAAACTGAAAGCAGCACAGAGCAATGCGTCCCCCACACATCCGGAGAGATCGGACACTGAAGACTAACTGGTGTGGGCTCCTTCGAGGTACATCAAAATGTCTGCTGGGAGGTGGTAAGGTATCTTTCCGAAATAGGTAGCTCTCTGGACTGTTGGAGCCTCCTGCTAAAGACTCATGGTAAACAGGAGATGCATATACATTGGAATGGGGACTATACAAATATGTGCCTTCTCTCTTTAGATTCGGTGGTGTTACAGTCACTGAGTTGGGCAGTTTGTGGCACTTTCACGGGAAGGGCCTGAGGGCGGGTGTAGCAACACTTGGCTCAGTTATTTCAGTACTGTGTTATCCTTAAGGTTGATGGTCTTGTTTCAGGGATGTATTCTAGTAGTGGTACGCTATGCTTGGGCAGGGTCTTCAATTATCTGCAGGCAGAACAGGTCTGAGAGAGATATTACAAGTGGGATGGTGGGTCCTATGTGATCGTGTCCGGCCACACCCATCCAGCGGGTGGGTCATGGGCAACTGGCTGTCCCCCATGTGGGTATTTCCCAAGTTACTTGCTATGTTTTTTGCAATGTTCTTTGGGGCATGTCTTTGGCATGATTGGGATGCTGAAGTGGGTGGGGGTGTGAGGGGTTTGTTGCATGTTTTTAGCAGTGTGACACATACGGTACAACAGGTTAATAAGGTTCAGTGGTCTGCTGAACACTTGGCAGTGCATACACGACATATTCTTTCCACAAAACATGGGGCGAACAGAGGGTGGCATTAGACTGATGACATGGAATGTGAGGGGACTGAATAACCCTAAGAAGATTAGACAGGTGTTTGCCTATCTTGACAGACACCGAGTACAACTGGCACTATTGCAGGAGACACACCTGACACGGGTGGGAGAAGGCAGGATTGGTGGTCATTGGGCGATGGTAAAAGCGGCCGCCTCCTACTCCAGTTATGCAAGAGGGGTAATGATTCTGGTTAAAAAAGGGACACCATTTAATCTACTTTCGACGGATTCGGATCAGGTAGGGCGCTTTACATTAGTACAGGGAAATCTGGCGGGAACAGTGCTCACGATAATAAACACATATGGCCCAAATGTCGATGACCCCGACTTCTATCAACGCCTTAAAACTAAACTATTTCAGTTGCGCTCTGATCTGGTGATATGGGGGGGCGACATGAACACGTATTTAGACCCAGACGTGGATAGAAGCGCCACCACTCCATGGCAGGGGAAGCGTTCGACCAAAGTGATACATGATATTATGCATACATTCCACATGAGAGACATTTAGAGGGACAGACATCCGAATGCTAGAGAGGGCACTTTCATGTCGGCAGTACATAAATCATGGTCTATACTGGACTATTGGATTCTATCGGAATCCCTGGCGTCCTGGGTTACTGGGGTGCGACATATGCCGAGAACGCTTTCGGATCATGCCCCACTAGTATTGGATATAACTATCCCGACTAGGCATTATCAACCATTCCAATGGCGTTTGCAGCCGTCGTCTCTTCTAGACCCTGTATTTAAGGAAGGGGTACATCAAGCTATCGAATTGTACTTCGAAGAGAACGTGGGCACAGTAGAGAGCGCGGGCACGCTATGGGAGGCCTTTAGGGGGACCTGCATCGGGCTTCAAGCAGGGGTGTTGAAATCACTACGTATGCGTATGCAACAAACAGAGAAGCAAATTACACAGCATGAAAGGGAATACGCAAATACGTTAAATATGCTTCCGCTGGCAGAGATTAGGACATTGGTGTTGGAATATAATGAGACAGCAGAGCAGGAGATACAGCATATGTCTAGACGCTGGAAGGCTAGGTCATATGGTGAGGGTGGTCGCACGGGCCGCACATTGGCAGCTAAAATCAAAGGGGGAAGGACCCAGGAATATGTTACCGAAATAGAGGGGCTGAATGCTGTGATATATCATAACTCTCCAGATATAGTTGACTGCTTACGGGACTATTATGCCTCCCTATATGGCTCCGGGGACGAAGCTGACAGTGAGGAGATCAGGGATTTCTTTGAGGAAATAGCGCTGGCCTGGCTCTCAGATGGCCAACGCGAGTACCTATTACAACCCCTCACGCTTGAAGACGTGAAAGAGGCTATACGGTCGCTACCATCAGGTAAAGCGGCGGGCATGGATGGGCTGCCTGGAGAATTTTATAAGGTGTACGCGGACTTACTGGCTCCGCACATGGTGAATGTGTACAGCGAAGCCTATGATAAAGGTGTGCTCCTCCCCACTCTTAGGGAAGCCTTAATTGTAACATTGCTAAAACCGGGGAAGCGGGCAGACAGCTGTGAGTCGTATCGCCCTCTCTCTTTGCTGAATATTGACACGAAAATAATTGCTAAAATCATATCTGCCAAATTGCGTCCGCTGTTGCCCGCCTTGGTCCTTCCAGATCAGTCGGGTTTTGTGCCATCTCGGTCCACGTCCCATAATTTGCGCACTTTATTTGCAGTTTTACACCATCTCGATCGGAATGCAGGGCAGTGGCGGTGTTACTTGATGCCGTTAAGGCTTTTGATTCGGTTAGATGGGGGTATATGTTTGACACCTTAAGGAGGATGGGGCTACCGTTCCCATTTATACGATGGATAGAGATTCTTTATACTGCACCGTCGGCAAGGGTACGAATAAACAACTGTCGCTCTAAACCTTTTAAAATACATAAAGGGGGGCGTGGCCAAGATGGCGATCCGATAGGTCGCACGTCCCGGAGGCTCCTCGTTCCTGGCCTTCCCGCCCGGCCCATACCCCGCTCCTGAACCCAACAAAAGCCGCAAAACCAGTCGCAATGGCAGCAGCAGCGGAGGGGCGGCTCAGGGAGTACGCTTCCAGTGCTCTGGCCTCGAACAGCGCTATCAAACGGCCCGGCCGGAGCGGAGAGCCACGAAAGAAAATGGCTCCGTGACTGCGCAGGGCCGACGGCGGCCGCCACACCGGCTCTGAGAGGGCTTCCCAAGCCGCAGGCAACACTACCCCCGGTGACAGTGAGCGAGGGGGTGTCCGGAGGGGCGACAGTGGGTAAAAGCGGCGCCCCCCCTGCCGGGCCGGAACTGCCGACGGCGGGCTCCCCCGGAGGGAGACGTAGAGGTCCAGACACTGGTGTTCCCGGACGAGGCCCGTCAGCGCGGACTGCCCCCGGCGCGATCGGCGCAGAACGGTGCCACCCATCTGGAGCACCTGCAGAAGTGTGGGGAGAGGTCGCCTGGCCGGGACAGGAGGAGCGGCTGCTGTAGGAGTGGTGCGCAGAGGCCCACGGAGAGCAGCGCCGATCCGGGAGCACACCCACCGGTAAGCAGACTGCCTGCTACTGCGGGGACCCAGCAAGAGTAAGGAGACACTGGGGGAGCAGCGCTGTAGGACCCCCTTCGCTGTATCTGTGTGAGGGCTGCTGATAGAGGCGAGCGCGATGGGCCTCGTGGTGGGGCCCACGGTGGAATCCCCGGAAGTGAGGCCTGATCGGCTACACGCGGCAGCGGAGCCACGAGGGGTGCAGCGCATGGAGGAGGGAGAGTAGCCATTCAAGGGGAGAGAGGCCCATACCCGGCCAGGATTCTCGCCTGGCGGTGACACGGGGACAGGAACGGCGAGAGGGGGGACCTCGGGAGCCATAACACTGAGGGGACTGCGCCTGAGGCCCTGCGGCCCCTTCGCTGGGGGCCACTGACTCGCTGCCCTGGTCCCGGGACGCAGGAGCAAGGAGAGGCCCGACGCGAGGATCTAGCACCAGATCGTCAGGGGCGAGACCTTGCTGGCTCGGCCGGGGCCTTCGCCCAGCGGTGACGTAAGGACAGGGGCGGTGGGTGTAGAGACGCCCGGAGCAACCGAAAGGAGAGGTTCCTGCCTGGGGTCCCGCGCTCATTCGACTGAGGGCTACTGACCCATGGCCCAAGTTGCCTCCGGCGGGGAGCGAGGCGGGGCCCGGTGCGGGGGTCTACCATAGATGTGCCCAGAACAGCGCCCCAGAAGAGCGAAGTGCGCCAGGACCCAGACTGGCGGCCGAAAGAGGGAGAACTGGAGTGACGGTCAAGAGGGGCTTCGCCAGTGGCTGGGACCCTTGCCAGGCGGGAAAGGAAGACGGGGCACACCAGAGATGGGACGGAGGGCAGACCATTTTCAGAATACATACACCGCGAGCACCAGAGGCCCCTGCATTGAGAGGAAAAGAGGGGGACCTCCCCAATAGCCGGCGGCCCCTGAGGAGGCGCTACCCACATAGTCAAGCACCGGGACCGGGGGACGTCAGGCCGGGCGGGTACGCCGCGGTGCCGGCCAGAGGGGGTCCGCACTCCGTCTTGAGTGTGCCATTCATGTGCCCCAGGGTGGGGTCGGCAGCCAGGAACGACCCCAAACCACCGTGTGGACCAGCGATGACATCGGTCAAGAAGAAAGTGGAGAGATCGGTGAAGGAGATGCTCACAAAAAGCTCCCTCGCTGGCGAGAGGGGAAGCAGAACACCCCCAGCCCCGGGGACCCCCGCGGACTCCGAGGACGACGAGGTCCCGATCACCCGCTCCTTTCTAGCATCCCTATTCAACACCCTCCACGAGGACTTCCAAACGCTCAAGTGCGATGTAGCAGGAGAGGTGAAAGAAATCCGCCGGGATGTTGACGCAGTAGGGGAAAGAGTTGCAGCGCTTGAAGACCGAGAGCAAGCCGCGGGCGAAGAGCTGGTGCAACTTCAACAAGAGGTCATTCGTCTCCGAGATCAACAAATAGACCTACAAGCCCATGCGGAGGACCTCGAAAATCGCTCTCGACGAAACAACATCCGCGTCAGAGGGGTCCCTTCGAAGACGGAAGGGCCAGACATAACCCACTACTTGCAAGGGCTGTTTCGGGACATTTTAGGGGAACCGCAAGACTTTGAAGTCCACATCGATTGGGCTCACCGGGTGGGCTTGCCAAGGCGGGCCCCTGCTCCCCCTCCGGACATTCTGGCCTTTCTCCCGGATTACCCTCTCAAAGAACGTATACTGAGAGAGGCGCAATCGAAACAACCCCTCAGCTATCAAGGGCACTCCGTGGCTCTCTACCAGGACCTCGCCTCCATAATGCTTCAAAAGAGGAAAGCCTTCAAAGAAGCCACTACACATCTGCGAGAGCAGGGGGTGGCGTACTCCTCGGGCCATCCTTTTCGCCTCATCTTTAAATGGAATGGGCAACTCCACCAACTCAGGTCCCTCCAGGACACTTGTAAGATCCTTGGCCTGGAGACACAAAACACGGATGAGTCACCTGGGCCTCCGCGGAGACCCTCCGGGGCTGGATGGCAAAGGGTGGGACATTGACGCTCTCCCAAACTAGAGGCACGACCGGATCCAGACACTGTGGCACAAGAGCGACAAGCGGCCCTAGAAGCAGTTTTGAAAGATACCGCCTCAGCTACCTGCCCTTAATTTTCACGCAAGGAACACACAGCACTCACATTGCACGGGCTGGGGGGAACCGGGAGCGGGGAGCCGGGGACACTTGGTCCACACACACACCCCGATCTCTGTTTTCCACATGCCCACATCTCGATATGATGGGCGCTGGACATTGACGAACTTTGGGGGTTTTTTGGTTGGGGTTAGGGAGGGATTGGGTAGGTTCTGGGAGAAAGGGGGGGGAAGAGGAAATTGGGGCACGAGCGGGTCAGAGTTGGGGGTGAGGGAGGGGAGGGTGGGAAGAACCGATGTGCTGCTAGGGGCGGGGTCCGCTCATCATTCCGCAACACAAGGGGCTGACTACAGGGCATACGACCATCATTATGATGCTGAGGAGATAGTATCCCCCCAGACTCAGCATTCTGCCGGTGCCTACTTCTCATGACAAATCACACACTTCAAATTCTCACCCTTAATGTGAAGGGGCTGAACAACCCCATTAAGAGAAGGGCTGTACTGTCCTACCTAGAAAATTCAGGGGCGTCTGTGTGCCTACTCCAGGAGACTCACCTCATCCCCAAAGACTGGCACCGGATGAGGTCCCGAGCCTTTCCTCAACAATTCTATTCCTCCACATCGGAGAAGAAGGCCGGGGTAGCCATATTAATTGCCATTCATTCCAGGGTACGGTGGGGGATAAAGTAGCAGAGATAAAAGGCTGTCTTCTAGCCCGCACACTCTGGGTGGGGGGGTTCCTCTGGTGGTGGGCTCCCTATATGCTCCCAACACAGGCCAAGAACTATTTCTAACAGCGGCACTGTCAGAGACACTTTGCACGCACGCCAAGAGAATAGTGGTGGGAGGGGACCTGAACCTAGTCATGGACACGGAAAGGGACCGGTCCGGGCAGCGCTACGGACAAACAGGGGCTCTATCCGCGACAGGGAAGGCCTGGTTGAGAGATAGGGGTCTGGAGGATATATGGAGGGCGGCTCACCCACACACCACACAATATTCCTACTATTCCCATGCACACCATACCTACGCCAGACTAGATCACTTTATAGGGTCTGCCGACCTGACGACCCTAGTGGACACGGTGACCATTACCCCAGTGGCACTTTCAGATCACGACGCAGTGACCATGACCCTTTCATTGCCTGCCACGTGCAGACCGCCGGGGAGATGGCGACTCAGGGAAAATTTGCTTCAGAGGCAAGGGGTGTCTCAACAGCTCCACAAATGTATCACTGAATACCTGGCAAGGAATGATAATCCGGGTACACCCCTCACGGCAATATGGGGGGCTCTCAAGGCCGTGGTGCGAGGTGAGTTGATTGCCATCTCCGCGGCTGATGCCAGGGAACGCAGGGACAAAAGGGAACTGCTTACGGCTCGGGTGGTGGAGCTAGAGCGGATACACAGCCGCACCTGCGCTCCCAGGATATGGCGTCAAGTGAAAGCGGCGAGAGCACAACTGGCAGCACTAGATCTGGACAGAGCCGAGTATGCGGCCCTCCGGCTCAAGCATACTTACTATGTGGGGAGCGATAAAACGGGGCGTCTCCTAGCTAGCAAGCTTAGGGCCCGTGTCCAACGCGCAAAGATATCAGCGCTTCAGACCACCAGGGGGGAGACAGTGGAACAAGACGAGGAGATCGCGGAAGTCTTTAGGGGCGTCTACTCCACCCTTTACAGCAAGGCCTCACACGCGTGCGACGAGGGGGAGGCTTATCTCCAGGGAGCCGCCACAACGGCATTGGACTCTGCGGGGGCGGATGCACTGGATGCGCCCATTCGCACTGAGGAAGTGATAGACGCCATCTCACGCCTTAAGCCATTGAAATCGCCGGGCCCAGACGGCTTCTCGGCGGGATTCTATAAAGCCCTCTGCCCACTCCTTGCCCCAATTTTAACACGCCTTTTTAATTCCTTCCAGGGTCCGGGAACCATCCCCTCTGGAATGCTGGCCGCCGATATCGTAGTTATCCCCAAACCCGGGAAAGATGTGACTCACTGTAGCTCCTATCGCCCGATTTCCCTCCTCAACCTGGATCTAAAGCTTTTTACGGGGGTCCTGGCAGCCAGAATGGGCCCACGCCTACCTGGTATTATCGAACCGGACCAAGCCGACTTCATTCATAACCGTCAGAGTAGTGACAATACCAAGCGAATACTACACCTGATAGATAAAGCCCACCGTACTAAGATGAACGCCTTGCTGCTGTCGGTCGATGCAGAAAAGGCCTTTGACCGGGTCGATTGGGGCTTCCTAGGTAGCACACTAGCCCACTTCGGCATTGGGGAGCGGTTTAGAGCCTGGGTAGCGAGCTGCTACGACGCGCCTAAAGCCACGGTCAGGGTGAATGGCACGGCCTCAAAGCCCTTTGAAACCCAACGGGGCACGAGACAAGGGTGTCCGCTGTCACCCCTGCTCTTTGCGCTATATGTGGAACCCTTAGCGCAGAAAATCAGGGACAACCCCGACATTTCTGGAATCCCCTTCGGAGGGGAGAGACATACAGTGAGTCTATATGCCGACGACATTTTGGCAACCTTGGAGTCAACTGAGCGTTCGGTACCGGCTTTCCTGCGGGAATTGACCTCCTTTGGCAAGGTTTCCGGCTTTAAGATCAATATGGGGAAATCCACGATCTTGCACTTGGGCCGCAACGCAGACCTACCCAGGACGGGGCGCCCGTCCTACGGAGAACTCCAGACTTGCGATGCAATCACTTACCTGGGGATAGACCTAGCTCCCTCTGTCACGAGAACGGTCACACAGAATTATGCCAGGCTCCTCTCCCATATCCAGACATGCCTCCGACAATGGCAAAAAACACTCGATGTCTCTCCTCGGCCGGATTGCAGCAATAAAGATGAGTATCCTACCCAAAGCACTCTATATCTTCCAGACCATACAGGCCTGGCCCCCGCCAGGAACCCTCCGCAAGATACAGGGAGCAGTACAGCACTTTATCTGGGCTGGGGCACGACCTTGGATGCGCAGAGATCTCTCCCACAGACCTCCTGACGAAGGAGGGTTGGGTATCCCGAACTTCCTAGACTATTTTAAAGCATCTCAACTTAGGCACCTAGTAGAATGGAGCAGACCGGAATCTGAAAAGAGATGGCTGTTCCAAGATAGGGTGCTCGCGAAACTCTCTTTATGGAAGGTGCCGTTTTTGAAGCGGTCAGATAGACCACCAAATCTTAGGGGCTCCCCCAACACGAGCACGCTACTACGTGTGTGGGATACGGTGGCCGTAAAACGAGGTCTCACATCCTTCCCTTCACCATTGACACCCTTATTCGATAACCCAGAGTTTTTCCCTGGCTTAGAAGAACGGGCGTTTCCGCAGTGGCGGGCTACGGATTGTAAATCAGCGGGACATCTCTTTAACCTAGAAGGGTTCCTCTCCTTCACCGAGGCGAAACAATCCTACGACATTACAGCCCCACACCTCTTTCAATACTTTCAAATCCGCCACTGGCTCCTCCATCCGGACGTGCGACCGTTGGTCAGCAGGAAGCTCACCAGCTATGAGAGATGGCTTTTAACGAAAACTTCTGATAAGAAGATGATTTCCGAATTATACAACATGCTTCGTCCGCAGACCCCCTTTTCGCCCTCGGCAGGTCAACGGCGCTGGGCAAAAGAAATTGGGAGAGATCTCACGGAGAAAGAATGATGCGATATCTCTTTCCGGGCCAATCACACGGCCCGTAACACGGCCAGTAGGGAAATGTCAATCAAGGTGGTCACATACTGGTACTTGACCCCAGCCAGACTACATAAAGGGAACCCAGACCGTAGCCCGACGTGCTGGCGGGGCTGCGATGCAGAGGGTACCTTGACACACATACTGTGGGAGTGCACAGAAGTGACAGACTACTGGAACGACATTCTAGACGACATAGATAGACACTTTGAGACCGAAATTCCCCGCCTACACACTTTTGGGGCTGCCCAACCCACTCATGTACCCACTGAAGTCGATACGAGGGAAACAAATCGGTTTAGCTATGGGGGCAGCTGTACAGCACATTCTTTCCTTATGGGGCACACAGACCAGACCGACCCACACGGGATGGCTACATAAACTGTGGTTCATTGTAGGCATGGAACGTATCCAAGCTACCCTCACGAACTCTGCAGATTCCTTCCGCACCATATGGCGCCCTTTATTGTCCCTGCTAACAACGGAAATGAATGAGGTGACACGCCCAAAATGCCTCCCGCTCCTGCGGCTCACCGAAACACAGCCCGAGTCAGAGACCCCATCCATAGCTAAATGATACCTAACCCTTACATTGGGTCCTCTAGGGACCATCCTCAGCACATCGGTTCGGGGTGGGGGGTGGCGGGAAGGGAGGGAGGAGGGGTTTTTCTTATTTGTTCTTGATTCTCTGGTTCTTGGGTTAAACTCGGAAGGGACAAGCTTCTTCTACTACATTTTTGACCTCCTACGCGGCCGGCCTCCGGGTTGTGGCATGATCGCTGTGTATAGCTACTGATGATTCGCCCTGCCGGCCGATGGATGTAGGCAGCAAGCTGTGTACAGTGACTTCCTTCCAATAAATACGACTTAATCCTAAAATACATAAAGGGACTAGGCAGGGGTGTCCATTATCCCCTATCCTCTTTGCCATTGTAATGGAGCCTCTAGCCTGTGTTGTGCGGCAGAGATACGCGAGAGCGGCTCTACAGTTTAGTCAACGCCCCCGGATCATCTCCATGTATGCGGATGATATGGTGTTATACATCAAAAACCCGAAGGAAAATTTGCACTCGCTCATCCGGGAATACATTAAATATGAACATCTTTCGGGGCTAAGGATCAATTGGGGTAAATCTTCTGTCTTTCTGCTTACATCCGGTACATGGCAATTCCCAATGGAGTATCCACTCGAATGGTCTATAGAGCCTGTCAAGTATTTGGGGGTGTGGGTGCACTCTGATCCCGAGATAGTGCTGCGTGAGAACTTTGGCAGTGCTCTGACTTCCACGGAGGAGCAGGTGAATAGATGGATTGGCCTACTTCTCTCCCTAGCAGATAGAATAGCAGTAATAAAAATGGTCATCCTTCCTCGGTTTCTGTACCTCTTCACTAATGTCCCTATTAAAATAACGAGGGTGTTCTTCTCGCGGTTGCGTTCGATATTATTGCGCATGGTCTGGGCAAGCAAGAAAGCCAGTTGTAGCTGGGGTACTCTTACTAGGACGTACTCACAAGGGGGGTTCGCTGCGCCGGATCTGTATCTATACTATCTGTGTGCACAGGCACAATTCGCACACTATTGGTTCCCCCCCCCTTTATTCCACATGTGGCTGTGGAGGCGGACGATATGGCCCCCGATCAGCTAGTGGCACTAATTTCCAAGGTTAGCTCTACCTACCCGTTCAGGGACATGTGCACAGCGGACTGCACGGCGCAGGCTTGGCAGGCTATGGCGAAATGTGCGGGCAGACAAATCATATATGCACCGGCTCTTCCAATAGCACACCATCCTAAACTTTCTGTGACCCAAGAAAAAAGGGAGCTGGAGGTACTAGCGGATATGGGTATAGTCACAATGGGCGATGTTTACCCAGATGGCACATTCATCTTGATGGAGGATATACGTGACCAACATAACTGTGCGCCAATGCCCGTTTTTACATATTACAGACTACGTGAGGCGCTCAAGGCCTTTAATGACAGACACCCCTCTGAACCAGTTACTCTGAGCTCATTACAGACATTGTTGGCAGGTCCCTCGCGGGTTAAATTGGTCACCCGACTGTATAATACCATGCAATCTGACACGGCACCTGTTAGTAGCCCGGCACGAGAGAGATGGGAACAAGCTCTGGGGGGCGCTCTTGACGAGAAGGACTGGGAGTTCAGCTGCTCTATGACTAGCCGTCTGACACCTAATAGTAATTTACGCATCATTCACTTTAAATATTTACAGCAGATATATTATACTCCCCTTCAACTGTACAGGTATGGCCTGAGAGAGACGGCCAGATGCAAACGATGTGGGACACAGGAGGCTGATTTCATGCATCTCGCTTGGGATTGTCCCAGGATCAATGAATTTTGGGTATCGGTCGCACAAGCCTTGATGGTCATGATGTTGGAGACAGTAGATTGTTCTCCTAGAATTTGCTTGTTGGGGCTGGTGAAGCATTTAAAGCCAGGTAACAGGCGGTTGGTGCTGATCGCATTATTATTGGCCAAGAGAAAAGTAGCAAAAACATGGGACAGTAAGAGGGCGCCAAACTTTAAACACTGGATACAAGATTTGGTGTTTTGCTGAGACCAACTGGCATACTATGTCGAAGAACTTCCAACACCCTCTGGACCTAAAGATGTATGGTCCCCACTGACGGCCTATTTACTGTCTAGCCTTCAAGATGGCACAGGTGACACAGGTTCACCCTAGAAGCCTCTGTGATATAGTGTATGAGGATCAATCAATCAATCAAGCATTTGTATAGCGCGCTACTCACCCGTGAGGGTCTCAAGGCGCTGGGGGGGGGGAGCAGCTACTGATCACACAGCCAGGTCTTGAGGAGTCTTCTGAATGTCAGCAGGTCCTGGGTCTGTCGTAGGTGGATGGGGAGGGTGTTCCATGTCTTGGCGGCGAGGTGGGAGAAGGATCTGCCGCCGGTGGTTGTTCGGTGGATGCGTGGAACAGTGGCGAGGGCGAGGTCAGCAGAGCGGAGCTCGCGGTTGGGGGTGTAGAAGGTGAGTCGGTTGTTGAGGTATGCTGGTCCAGCATCGTGGAGTGCTTTGTGAGCGTGGGTGAGGAGCTTGAAGGTGATCCTCTTGTTGACGGGAAGCCAGTGCAGGTCCTTCAGGTGGGCGGTGATGTGGCTGTGGCGGGGGATGTCGAGGATGAGGCGTGCGGAGGCATTTTGTATGCGTTGGAGTCTCTTCTGGATTTGGATTATTATAACGCATCTGTTGTCCGATACTATACTATAATTGCAATACATACTGTTGTCACACGGGGATAATGTTGCGTGTATACGCATTTGTTGTATGTTTTGGAAATGCAAAAAAAATAAAAAAAAATAATAAATGACTGCTTAATACCTTTCATCATCGACAGTGGTGCATCAATAAATGTAATGCATGAACAGAAATATCATGAATTGTCTCCATTACCTCGACGTGCGCCATTGAAAACAAAAGTGTACCCTTGGGCTGCATCAACGCCCATAAAAAGTAATTTGTAGCGACATTAAAACACAAGAAAATGAAGGTGCAAGCACCCATCCATGTGCACCAAGGTACCGCAACAAGTGCATGTCTGCTCAGTTTTAATACTGCTGCTGATAAGGGACTGATTCCTGTGAATTATAACCTGAATGCTCACCACAAATTGGTAAATCAATTTCCTTCATTGTTTTATGGTTTGGTAAAGCTAAAGACTATGAAAGTAAAGTTACACATTGATGGCGATGTCTGTCCTGTTGCTCACAGACACAGGAATGTTGCTTTTCATTTACAAAAAGCTGTTGAAAATGAACTTGAATCATTACTTAAACATGACATTATTGAGCATTCAACTGGTCCGACACCATGGGTTTCTCATAGTGGTAGTGCCCAAAAAGGACACTGAAGGAGCTGCATGCATATGCATTGATATGTGCCAAGCAAACAAGGTAATTGAATGAGAACAAAATCCAGGTCCATGATAAAGCAACTAAATGGTGCAAAGGTTTTCTCTTGCCTTGATTTAAATAAAGGCTATCATCAGTTGGAATCCAAAGAAGATTGCAGGTATATTACAACCTTCTCTACACACGTAGGTCTGTTTCGATTTAAAAGGCTTAGCTTTGGAGTGTCACTGGCTGCAAGACTTTTCCAAGATGTCATTTGACATGCCATACAGTCAGTTGTGAATACTTTCAACTACAGTGATGGCATATTGATTTTTGGAGGTACACAAATGGAGCATGATAAAGCTCTCACTCAAGTATGTCACTTACTGACTGAAGCAGGCCTGACTTTGAACGCAGACAAGTGTGAGTTCCACAAGACTAAATAAAAATTCTTTGGCCATATCTTTTCTGATGAGGGCATGATACCCAATCCTGATAAAGTACAAGCGCTGTCTAATGCTGATCCCCACAAGATGTTTCTATGATATGTTCATTTCTTGGCATGGCCAGTGACTGTTCAAGATACACATGAGACTTTGTGACCATAAGTGCTCCCTTACGCGAGTTAACGAAAAAACATGTTTAATTCAAGTGGTCACAGGAATGTGAGAGAAGTTTAAAAAAACTCAAACAAGCCATTGAAACTGCTACTGAAATGGCTTATTTCAATCTAAAGCTTCACACGGAGGTTGTTGTTGATGGTAGCCCCGTTGGGCTGGGCACTATCCTGGCACAGCACAGCGGACATCCCAATGCTCGAAGGCCTATTGCTGCATATGCCACTAGAAATTTGTCCCAAACAGAACGTGCTTGCTCTCAACCAGAGAAAGAAAGTTTGGCCATGGTACGGGCTTGTGAACCTTTCCATGTGTTGCTGTATGGAAAGCCTTTTACGCTGGTAACTAACTGATCATCAAGCTTTATTGACTATCTTTGGTAATCCAAAAGCCAAGATGCCTCCTTGCATGGAAAGGTGGGGACTCCTATTACAAGAGTATGATTACACCATTGTACATAGACTACGGAAGGATCAAATCCCTGCTGACTACTTTTCCAGAGTGCCTATACAAGGTCATGGTACTTCATCCAAGACGGCTGAAGCCTACTTTAATTTCATTGTAAAGTCAAATACGCCAGCTGTCATATCGATAGCCCAGATCATCACTGCCACGAGCCATGATAGCGACATGCTGAAGTTGAGGAACTGACATGCTCGCCCTCTCACCAGTGAGGGTGAATACCAAAAGTACAAAAATGTTAAAGATGAACTGTCTATAACTCTGGAAGGAGATATACTGTGAGGGTCGAGAATCCTAATTCTGAAGAGTTTAAGATAGAGGATAATTGAAGTGGCTCAAGAAGGACATTGTGGTATTGTTGTCACCAAGAGAGCTCTCCGAGATCGAGTCTGGTTTCCATACTTAGATGAGAGGGTTGAAAAGGAGCTCAAGGCTGTCATCTATGTAACTGCCACTCTATAAACATTACTCAACATACTCTTACCATGTCAGAACTTCCTAAGCCTTCATTGGAGAGAAAAGCCACCAATTTCTTTGGTCCACTCGACAATGGACATCATTTGATGGTGATTGTGGATGAGTACTCTAGATTTCCATTAATAGAGTAGCTCTGACCCACAACTCATGAGCGAGTCATTTAGAGACTTGACAGCGTTTTTGCAGCATGGGGTGTTCTATCCATTCTGAAGTCTGATAATGACCCGCCATTCAACAGTAGAGAATTCAGTGATTTTCTGGAGCATCTGAACGTAAAGCTTCAGAAGAGTACACCTTGTGGTCGCAGGTCAATGGTCTCATTGAGCGTTTTATGAGCACTCTAAAGAAAGCAGTACAACTCTTGAGAGGCTCAATTTGCAAACTGTGTTGAATTCCACTCTACGAGCCTATCGTTCAACACCTCACTCGACCACGGGCAAAAGTCCTGCGACTTTGATGTTGGGGAGAGCAATGACAACCAAAGTTACCTCAATGGACCAACAAAAGAGAAGGAGGCGATAATAAAACTCAAATGAAGGATTTGGTTAATAAGGAAAAGATAAAAGCAAATGCCTAAAAGAGGCAAAATGCAAAGAATATTGAATTTAAGACAGAAGATCTACTGATCGTCCACCAACTGCGAAGGAGAAAATCTGATGCTCCATATGATGCTGCACCTTTCCACGTTGTGTCCACCAAGGGACATATGGTGACTGCCCAGCATCCTGGGAAGTCTGCTACCAGAGACTTTTCTCACTTTCGGCATTTGATTCATCAGTCTTCTGATTCAGATGGTGAAGGAAAGACTGATCCAGTGAATCCAGTGACTGCTGTTACTTCTTCACCGTCGTCGAAGATCTCTGACAGTGAAGATGACAGCTCCCAGCTTCCAGTAACCAGTTCAGGCCGAGTGATTAAAGCGCCAAGAAGATTGATTGAAGAAATGGGATTGTATATATATATATATATACTTGGTACTTTGGAGCTTGGATATATTTATATGTATATATATATATATTCACTGAAAAAACCATAGGTTTCAGGCACGTTATAGTTAGAAATTAGCATTTAAAAAACCTTTGAAATTCACTGAAAAAACCATAGGTTTCAGACACGTTATAGTTAGAAATTAGCATTTAAAAAACCTTTGAAATTCACTGAAAAAACCATAGGTTTTAGGGACAGTTACAGTTAGTTGGACATTTCACTCGTACAAAACCCGTGAAATTCCCCTGTTATAGTTAGTTCAGCTAACTATAACTCGCGCCCCCGCAATGCACTGCTGATGACGTCACATATTACATCACTCATGACATGGTCAGTGACATCACTGATGACAATGGATTCCTATGGAGGGAAATATAAGTTACTGGTAAGTACGGTTAGAATTACTTTTCAGGGTCAGTGCTGGGCTAAAAGATGCAGCACTGGGTTCTCTCCTGATAACAGGTGAGTAAATCGGAATTCGTAGTTCGGCTGATTTTAGAGGAATATTATAAAGTTCCAAAACTCCACACTTAGAAGAATTTGCAAGTGAAACCAGTGAATGTTAGCCTATGGAAGGAAATTCAAGTTCCTGGTAAGTACGGTTAAAATTACTTTTCAGGATCAGTACCGGGCTAAAAGATGCAGCACTGGGTTCTCTCCTGATGACAGGTGAGTAAATCGGAATTTGTAGTTCGGCTGATTTTAGAGGAATATTATAAAGTTACAAAACTCCACACTTAGAAGAATTTCCAAGTGAAACCAGTCAATGTTAGCCTATGGAAGGAAATTCAAGTTACTGGTAAGTACGGTTAGAATTACTTTTCAAGGTCAGTGCTGGGCTAAAAGATGCAGCACTGGGTTCTCTCCTGATGACAGGTGAGTAAATCGGAATTCGTAGTTCGGCTGATTTTAGAGGAATATTATAAAGTTCCAAAACTCCACACTTAGAAGAATTTCCAAGTGAAACCAGTTAATGTTAGCCTATGGAAGGAAATTCAAGTTCCTGGTAAGTACGGTTAAAATTACTTTTCAGGGTCAGTGCTGGGCTAAAAGATGCAGCACTGGGTTCTCTCCTGATAACAGGTGAGTAAATCGGAGTCGTTGTTCGGCTGATTTTAGAGGAATATTATAAAGTTCCAAAACTCCACACTTAGAAGAATTTCCAAGTGAAACCAGTCAATGTTAGCCTATGGAAGGAAATTCAAGTTACTGGTAAGTACGGTTAAAATTACTTTTCAGGATCAGTACTGGGCTAAAAGATGCAGCACAGGGTTCTCTCCTGATAACAGGTGAGTAAATCGGAATTCGTAGTTCGGTTGATTTTAGAGGAATATTTGCACAATGGTGAAGGAAGGGGTGGGGCCTGAGGTGACATGTCTGCAAACACGCCCTGTGGCGCGTTTTAAGTTGGAGAATTAATTCCTCCTCAATCCTGAGGGTCCCTAGGGGCCAACTAGCCCACCAGGAACCTCCAGTATGCGCCAGGGGCTGCGTTGCAGAGAGGTGTACAGAGGCCACGCCCCTTTTTGCAACACTCTGCAACGCAGCTCCGTGGCGCACTGGAGGTACCTGGTGGGCTGAGTTAGCCCCAGAACCCTCAGGATTGAAGAGGATTTAATTCCCCATCTAAAAATGCGCCACGGGGACCTGTTTGCACACATGTCACCTGAAGCTCCAGCCCCTCCCTTCACCACTGTGCAAACGCGCCCGTGGCGCATTTTAAGTTGGGGGATTAAGTCCCCTTGAATCCTGAGGGTCCCTGGAGTCCAACTAGCCCACCATGTACCTCCAAAAAGCGCCACAGAGCTGCGTTGCAGAGAGGTGTAAAAGGGGCGTGGCCTCTGTACACCTCTCTGCAACGCAGCCCCTGGCGCATACTGGAAGGTTCCTGGTGGGCTAGTTGACCTCGAGACCCCCAGTATTCAAGGGGAAATCGTTCCCCATCCGCGTTTGCAGAGTGGTGAAAGAAGGGGCGTGGCCTCCGGCACGATGCCGGTCTTTTTTTTTTTTGTATGGGAGGGGGGCTGCGTGGCCCCCTTCCCTTGGCCTCTTTTGGCCACGGGGACCCCATCCCCCGGGGCATGAGGATTTTCATTTTTTAAAAAATATAATAAAACGGGAAGGGGCCGCGTGGCCCCCTTTCCCTGGGCCTATATTGACCCCGGGGACCCCATCCCCGGGGCATGCCCTGTTTTTTTAATTTTTATATATTTGGAGGGGGGCTGCGTGGCCCCCTCCTCAGGCCATTTAAGGCCCCGGGGACCCCATCCCCCGGGGCCGGCCTTTCCTTTTTGTTTTTTTTTTTTTTTTTTTTTGGGGAGGGGGCCACGTGGCCCCCACTCCCGAGCCCTACTGCCCCGGGGACCCCATCCCCCGGGGCTGGCCCTCTCCGTTGGGGACTGTGGGGGGTCCCCAATACCCCCACAGTCCCGCCGGCTCCCGCGTCCCTTGGGAGCCGGCATTGCTTTCCACATGGGGAGCTGCTAAGATGCAGCTCCCCATGTGGAAAAGCAATGTGCTTGGATATTGGAAGAGAGAGCAGGTTTCCCTGCTCTCTCTTCCAATATCCAAAGCAGTTTGCTATGGCAGGACGGGAGCCGCGAGGCACCCCGGGACACTGCAGGAGCCGGCCCTGGGGGGTGGCGGTCCCCAGGGCCATCAAGGGCTCCAGGAGGGGGGCCGCGCGGCCCCCCTCCCTTAAATTGCACAGCCCCGGGGAGGTGGTGGTCCCCGGGGCTCTGGGAGTCCGTAACGGACCCCCACATTTATTTTCTATGTGCCCCGGGGAGGTGGTGGTCCCCGGGGCGTGTGGGGGGCTGGAGCCCCCACACGTTATTTAAAATTTTAAAAGAAGCCCCGGGGGTGGCGGTCCCCGGGGCTGCGGGAGGCAGGAGAGCCCTCCCGCACCATTTTTTATGAAGCCCGGGGGTGGCGGTCCCCGGGGCTTGGGGGGCCTCAGGCCCCCCCATAAACAATAAACACACACCCCCCGCATGCCCCCGGGACTTGGGCCACCCGGGGGCAAATTTGCATCGAAGCGCGGGAGACCACGCTTCGATTTTTTTTTTTTCCGGCAGGATCCGCGCACCCTGAGCGCATCCTGCTGATTTTTTAAAAAAAAAATGCTTTTTTCTGCCCAGGGGGTCCTTGTGGGACCCCCTGAGCAGACCTAGGGGGTCAGGGTGTTTCTACCCTGCCCCCTTTGTGCGTTTTGCGCACTTGTTTCTGTCCCTCGGTTCTACCGAGGACAAAATGGCTGCCAACACTTCCTGATTTGGAGTGTTGACAGCCACTTAACCAATTAACATGCAGCTCGTGATCGGGACGGTGCGCGCAGGGTGCGCTCAGGGTGCGCGAATCCGACGCGGCCATAGATATATATGTGATTTTCTTTTTGATTTTCTCAGGAACTACTGAACGGATTTACACCATTTAACAAAAAGGGTTCTTTCTGAACCAAGAACTACCTCTTTGCCAAATTTGGTGTAATTCCGTTCAGCAGTTCGGGCTTGTAGCCGTGTCTAAAGTTTCCTATGTAAAAATGAATGGGGAAAACACGTTTTGGGACCCCCCTTTTTCTCGGCCACCGCTTAACGAATCACCCGAGACTTTCAGGGTAGGAGCGGACCATAGCGGGCCATAAAGTTTGAAAATTTCGCGAAGATTCGTCAACCGACGCAAGAGTTATTTCAAATAGAATGTCGCGGATTTCCTATGGAAAATAGGTCCTAACTATAACTATCTACTGGCGACCGCCAGTAGATAATATATATATATATATATATATATTACAAAGAACCTCCGATTCGAAGACGCACTCTGGATCGAAATCTAGTACGGGCAACAGCTTCTCTCCCCTCCGGATAAATAATACAGCCTGAGCACGCCTCCCGCCCTGCCATAGCAAACACTGCTTTGGTTGTTGGAAGTGAGAGCAGGAAACCTGCTCTCGCTTCCAAAAACCAAAGCAAAATTGCTTTTGCACAAGGGGAGCTGCATGTCAGCAGCTCCCCTTGTGCAAAAGCAATGCCGGCTCCCGCAGGAGGCGTGGAGCCGGCTGGGACCGTGGGGCATTGGGGCTCCCCCCACGGTCACCAAGGTAGAGGCCAGGCCCCGGGGGATGGGGTCCCCGGTGCCAGAAGTGGCCTGGGAGGGGGGCCAGGCGGCCCCCCTCCCCTGAAAATATAATAAAATTATTTTTTTTTAAACGGAAAGGCCGGCCCCGGGGTATTGGGTCCCCGGGGCCATAATTGGCCTGAGGAGGGGGCACGCGGCCCCCCTCCAAAGAATGAAATAATTTTTTTTTAAAAAGACTGGCCATGCCCCGGGGGATGGGGTCCCCGGGGCCGAAATCGGCCTCGGGAGGGGGGCCACCCGGCCCCCCTCCCATTTAAATTTAAAAAAAATGGCAGGCCGGCCCCGGGGGATGGGGTCCCCGTGGCCAATAGTGGCCTAGGGAAGGGGGGCCGCGTGGCCCCCTTCCAGTTTTTTTTTTTTTTTTTTTATAAAAAAGGGGTTAGGCCCTGGGGGATGGGGTCCCCAAGGCCCCAAAAATAGTACAAGAAGGGGGGCCACACAGCCCCCCTCTAAAATAATATTAAAATAAAAAAAAACGGGGGCGTGGCTTGGCCAGCAATCAAGGCGGCCGCGGCTTAAGCGAGCTCCGTGTCCCCGCCACCGTAATCCGACGATAATCCTTCCCTTTCTGACTTGTGTGCATTACATCCTTGCTAGCGGGACGGCAGTACTGTCCGGTGCGCCCACGGAGCCTGAAACCGCTGCAATTCGGCGAACTGAGGACGAAAGCGGAGGTCGGGAGGAGTGTGCTGTGGCCTGAGCTCAGCGCCCCCGCGCTCGCTGCCGGCTCCTGCGGGGCTGTGGCCGTGTTCAGGGCCGGGGCAGATCGCCTCCCTTGCTCGAGGTAAGAGGGGGTGCAGGGGGGCTCGGTGGGGGTGGCCGGCGGTCGTGGGCTCTCGCCCCCGGGGCCTTTACTGCCGGCGGTCTTTGCTGCCGGGCGGGGCCTGGGTTGTGGTAAGGCCTCGTGGGCCCGGTCGGCTTGCCGACGTGGTCGCGAAGCTGATCCCGGCCTGGGTGCCGGTCGGCGGGGAGGGCTGCCTGCTGTGGGGCTTGGGGCGGGGCGGGGTCAGCACTCCGCGCCGCGTCCGTGGGGCCCTGCCAATGCCATAGGCCATTTCTCCCTCGAGGAGGGGGGACTGCTTGGGCGTGGGACACTGGTGTACGGAGGTTGGCTCACTGTGTGGCCCGTGCGGGGGGTGTCTAGGCGCATTGGAGCATGAAGAGGGGCCCACCTTCCATCTGTGCAGCAGCGGTTGCCCTGGGGTATGGACCTGGGCTCGTCACCATATCTGCACCATCGCCGCCATCTTGGATGCTCCTGGCCCTGAAAATAGGCCGCGTGTTGTTGGCCTGGGCCCTCGTTCTACACCTTTGATTGTGCCCAGTGAGGGGCTTGGTTGAGTGGCGGCCTTGGGGTGTTGACCCTTGGACCTGCGACCCATCGTGCCCGGCCAGTCGGGCCATGGGGGGGCATCACATTTGGCAGCAGGGGCCTGGGGGCACCTTGAGTGCTGGTAGTCCAGCGAGTGTGGTTTCGTTAGAGGGGCCCGCTTGGCTGTCAGCCACTGGTCGCAGAAGCGGCTGGATCAAATCCAGTGCAGCTTGTTGGCCTGGGGCGAACAGAATCCGTCAGGACCGGCCGCGGGGGCCCCCTGGGAGAGTCCCTGAAGTGGTGGACCGGTGCCCTCGCAGATCTCGCTGGAGTGGGAGTGACTGGGAATCGCAGTCACCGTCCGCAGAGGACCTACCATGGTGAAGGATAAACCGGTGCCACGGGACCGAAACAGAGCACCCTTGACCAATTCGCAACATCTCCCTGGCCCTGTCCCAGATAATACGGCCTTGCTAGCAGCCATCACGGATGCAAAGGACATGCTGGAGGCAAAAATAGGCGCAGTGGGCACTGAGGTCTCATTTCTGCGACAGGACCTGCGTAAGGCTGTAGATCGGATTACGGAGGCCGAGACGAGGGTATCCACAGTGGAGGATACCGTGCAGACTCTTCAGCAGCAGGTTAAAAAATTGACGGTAATCTCCCAGGAGCTTGCTGCTCGCGCCGAAGATGCATAAGGGCGTGCGAGGCGCTGTAATCTCCGCTTTATCGGCTTCCCAGAGGGCTGCGAAGGCGGCTCCATGACTCGCTTTCTCACGACATGGCTTCTGGACCGGCTCCCGGCAGACAAGATCTCGGCGTGCTTCGTGATTGAGAGGGCGCACCAGGCGCTTGTGCGAAGGCCACCTCCCGGAGAAAGTCCACGGCCGGTCATTGCCAAGCTCCTAAACTATGCGGACCGGGACGCTGTGCTGCAATATGCTCGACAAAATAAGGACGATCTTGTATTCGATTCAAGGCCCATTATGATCTTTCCGGACTATACTCGTTTGGTACAGCAACAACGACAGTCTTTCATCGCAGCAAAGCTGAGGTTGCGTGAACTTAATATCTCTTACATGCTCCTTTATCCGGCCAGACTCCGAGTGATCTACAACTCTAAAACAATTTTCTTTGACTCTCCTGAAGCGGTCTTCGCCTGGTCCGACAAAAGGGCCCATCTGAAGCTGCACTCTCCGCCTCTGCTGGAATCAGATTCCTCTGTGGGCTCGCAGCAGAATCGATCACGTAGAAAGAAGTCCTCGCTCTGGCTCAGAACGTCGATCCCCAAGTCCTGTGAAAGCTTCTTGACTGACTCACGGCTTGTGATATATTTGTCATATGTAATGATCTGTACGTGGGTTGGACTTGCCCTGATTAGTACGCATCGAGCAGAGTTAGTTGTAATAAATGGTGGTTGATTTGCACGGCCACCAGCTCCCCAAGGTTTATGTTTGAAGGGGGGGTTGGGATCCATTGGAGGGGGTTCCTTGGAATCCGTGGTTTGGGTTCTGAGGGTCCCCTTACCGCGACAGAAGCTCCTTGTTTTTGGCAGTATCGGGTGGGGGAGGGGGGTCGTTGATGGGTTGGGGGGTTCATAATGGTAAGGTTGGTTTTATTGTTGGTTGTACACGTAGACGCACATCCCACTCCTCGATATACATATGGTCGTTCCTGAACCCAGACTAGAAACATGGCTCACACAGCAACGACAACCTCCTATGTAGGTAATCTGACGGTGGTGTCATGGAATGTCCGGGGCTTGCTCAACAAAGTAAAATGGGGGCTATCCTTCGGCAAGCCAAGCGTTATGGGGCAGACATCCTTCTACTACAGGAGACTCACCTCCTAGGCAATAAGGCCCAGTGTCTGGCTAGATTCAGATTCCAACAGGTTTTCCACGCAGGGTTCACTAGGGGTTCCCGCGGGACCGCCATCCTTACTCATGCCTGTGTCCCTTTCCTCCTCACCAAACAATGGGTGGACCCTGGGGGCAGGTATGTTTTCCTGACTGGGATGCTATATGGGGAATCGATTACGTTGGGTAGTGTGTATGCTCCTCCGCCCCTCGGGGCTACATTTGTGGAATGTCTGGCTCGGCTATGGGGTGAGCTCCCTGGGGGTCTGATTTTATTGGGGGGTGATTGGAATGATGTTATGACAGCTTGTGACAGGAGGCGGGGCTCTGGGGGGGCCCCCCCATCGGGCGCCTCTAGGTTGTCTTCGCTAGCTGGGACATTGGGTTGGGTGTACCTTTGGCGCGCATTTCACACTGCAGAGGCAGGTTATACATTCCTATCGGCGTTGCACGGATCTCTGTCCCGCTTGGACTATATGTTCACACTACAGAGCTATGTTCACAGGTTCTCCCAGATCGCGCATCATCCGAGAGGATTATCCGACCAGTCGCCGGTCACGGCGACACTCCTCCTAAATTTTCAGAAACCCCCGTTTAGATGGCGGATGTCCCCGTGGCATCTACGTGATCCAGACTATCAGGAGTGCCTTACCACAGCAATTCAGGACTATTTCTCCTTGAATGTTGGTGCTGTTTCCTTGGGCGCTACCCTATGGGAGGCCCTGAAGCCCACCATTAGAGGGGTGGACATCAGCTTTAGGACTAATGACAAGCGTAAGCGTTCCGCCCAGAGGTCCAACCTTGAGGCCCGGTGTGCGTCCCTGGAGGTGGGGTGCTCGTGTGGGCCCACCCCGGCCCTTAGAAGGAATTTAGCCCTGGCACAGCAGCAGCTACGCCACCACCTGATGGAGGAGGCGAAGGACATATGGTTGGCGTCCCAGCATCGGATATATCAATGGGGGGATAAGTCCAGTAAAATGCTGCATAGACTATGTCAGGCCCGGCAGGGCCCTGCTGTAGTCCCCTCTATCATGGGTGGGGATGGCGTTCTATGCACTGAGCCCATTGCGGTGGTAGAGGAATTTGCACGTCATTTTTCTGCGCTATATACCCGTCGGGAACAGGTATCCGGAGAGGTTATCGCCGAGTTCCTGAGGGACATCCCTCCCCAGAGGTTGTAACCCAAATGAGAGAACAACTGGATGCCCCCATTACCATCGATGAACTGACAACTGCAGTCAATATGATGCGCCCGGGTCGTGCTCCGGGTCCGAATGGGTTCCCTATGGAGTTTCTTCGCTCCCATGTGGCTACTCTGGGCCCGCATCTGCGGGCCACGATCCAGGAGGCCCTTGAGCAGGGCCTGTTGCCCAGAGATTGGCGTCAGGCCGAGATTGTCCTATTCCTAAAGCCTGGCCCCCTCCGGAGGAGGCGTCCTCCTATCGCCCTATCTCCTTAATAAACTTTGTATCTAAGGTTCTGGGGAAGGTCTTGGCGGATCGGCTGCGGGCATGTATTCAGGACCTGATCCACACGGACCAGTCTGGTTTTATGCCGCATCGGGCCACCCGTCATAATATTTGCAGGGTTCATAATGCCATGGCGATGGCTTCAGAGCTGGGACATCCCGCCGCCTTACTCCTAGCTGATATGGATAAGGCTTTCGACTCTCTCAGTTGGGAGTTTCTTTTCCAACTCTTGGAAGCAATTAATTTTGGTCCGCGGTTTTTGGCTTATGTGCGCCTCCTCTACACTGAACCTATGGCCTCTGTGCGGATAGCTGGTCATCGCTCCCCTTCTTCCCAATTGGCCGGGGCACATGTCAAGGTTGCCCCCTATCCCCTCTCCTCTTCGCCTTGGCGGTGGAGCCTCTGGCGGTGTGGGTCCGTAGTGATCCAGTGCTTAGGGGTTTCGACTGGTCACATTCACAACCAGACCGCATAGCGCTCTATGTGGATGACGTTTTGTTTTTTATGACCGACCCCTGGATCTCGGGTCCCCGAATTTTGCAGATCCTTTGGATGTTTGGCCACAATGCAGGGCTTCATGCCAACCCCACCAAATCAGTGTTGTTTCCGGTGCGTGGCTGCCAGGGTAGGGGCACTTGGGCTTCCCAGTTGAGGCACGCAACAGATGGGTTCAAATATCTGGGAGTGTTTGTGTCCCCCTGTTCACAGACCGCGTGGGCACGCAATATCAACCCGCTCCTCACTATGGTCCGTGAGGAGACGGCCATCTGGTCATCTCTACCGCTTTCATTGTACGGGCGGTCGGCTATATTCAAGATGGTCTCGCTCCCCATGGTCCTTTATCGTCTGCAGAACTTCCCTTATCATATCCCGCGCGCTTGGTTCGCACAAATTAATGCTGTACTAAATAAATTCTTATGAGGGGGGGCGATTCGAGTAGCACTTCAGACCTGAACACAGTCTACCTAGTCATTTCAGCAATTGCAGGAAGAGTTCCATCTTCACAAGACCCAATTTTATAGGTATCTCCAGTTGCGTCATGCCCTGACTCCCTCGCTCACCGATATTCCCGACCTCCCTGAATTTCACCCGTTGGAGGGCCGACTTCTTATGGGGGATTTAGGAGCCCACAAAATAAGACAAATATACCAAACGCTGACAACACATTCTAAAACGACATTACACAAAACAAGGAGAGCATGGCAGGATGACATCCCAGACCTAACGGACGACGATTGGGCGAAGGCGATAGCTAGCCCCCGTGGTGCCGCGGTTGCTTCTAGATTCTATCTCATACAGTTTAAATATGTGCACCGCGTGTACTATACTCGTCTCTGCCTTTGCAAGATGGGAGCACTGGCATCCCCACAATGTTTACGATGCGACAGGGAGGAGGGGACATTTTTGCCCACTGTGTGGAGTTGCGTGGCCCTACAGCCCTTCTGGCGTAAAATATCTTCTTGCCTCCAAGAGGTGCTGTCGTGGGACCTGCCACACGATCCCCATTTGTTTTTACTCCACAGCACGGAAGATATAGGCGGGAACCGATATAAACAGCATCTTCTCTTCCTCACCTTCACAATTGCCAAACGAGACATTGCCCAACTATGGAAAGGCACTTCTCCGCCGACACTGGGGAAGTGGCGTAGAGAACTAGACAAGTGTATGGGCACAGAAATGGCGGTATTCCAGGCGAGGGGTTGTCCCCAAAAACATAGGAAAATCTGGTCCCGTTGGGCAGATTACCGGGGCATAGATCTTCCTCCTTTACCATCACAATCCCCGTAAAAGTAGGTTCGTGGGAGGGTTGCAGATTATAAGATATGTTGTACTGTCCTGTCTATTTGGGTGTTTGGGGAAATTGTTATTTGTCTATCAATATGGGTGGGAGAGCATGTGCGCAGAGTTCAGTGTACTGTTATTGCAATTTTATGTTATATATACAAATTGTACCCTTTGATATCCGCACATTTGGCGAATTCTTAATTATGTATCTGTATGTGGATTTTGTTGGGCCTTCGCCCTCGTGGTACTATCAAAATCTAATAAAATATGTTTAAAAAAAAACAATAAAAAAAAACGGCATCTCACCTGAGGCCCCGCCCCCTCCCTGCAACACTCTGCAAACGCGCCCCCCTGGAGCGTTGTAAGTTGGGGAATTAAGTCCCCTTGAATACTGAGGGTCCCTGGGGGCCAACCTGCCCACCAGGTATCCCCAGTAAGCGCCAGAGAGCTGCAATGCAGAGAGGTGGTCCGAGGCCAGACCCCTTTTTACACCACTCTGCAAACACGCCTCTTGGCGCACTGCTGGTGGGGTGACGAGGTCCTCTTGTGTCCTGAGGACCTCAAGACACAAGTGAACTTCATCCCCCGAGCAGCAGTGCGCCAGGAGGCGCGCTTGCAGAGTGGTGTAAAAAGGGGGCATGGCCTCGGACCACTCTCAGCAATCCAGCTGTGTGGGGCTTACTGGAGGTACCTGGTGGGCTAGTTGGCCCCAGGGACCCTCAGGATTCAAGGGGAGTTAATCCCCCAACCCAGAACACGCCAGGAGGCGCGTCTGCAGAGTGGTGGAGAAAGGGGGCATGGCCTGGCATGAGAAGTTAGCAATCCTACTGTGTGGGACTTACTGGAGGTAATAGGAGGGGTAGTTGGCCCCCAAGGTTGATGTTGGGGGCTAACTACCCCTCCTGTTATCTCCAGTAAATCCCACACAGTGGGATTGCTATGAGGTGTTCGGAGGCCACGCTCACCTTTCCACACCACTCTGCAAATGCGACTGCTATGTTATAGTTAGAAATTATCATTTAAAAAACCTTAGAAATTCACTGAAAAAACCATAGGTTTTAGGGACGTTATAGTTTGAAATTAGCATTTAAAAAACCTTAGAAATTCACTGAAAAAACCATAGGTTGCAGGGACGTTATAGTTAGTTGAACATTTCACTCGTATAAAACCAGAGAAATTCGGCTGTTATAGTTAGAAGAGCTAACTATAACTCGCGCCCCCGCAATGCACTGCTGATGACGTCACATATTACATCACTCATGACATGCTCAGTGACATCACTGATGACATCACTGATGACATCTCAAATGACATCACTGATGACTTCATCCACGTGATCATCTGATGCACATCCTCACACCCTAATAAAACCTTTCATACACCCACTCTAAAATACAGACTACCAATATCGAAACCATAGACACACCAATAGCAGTTAGTACATACCTGCTCAGTGATTCATACGTCTACACACACATCCACCCACTAACCCATACAGTCACTCATACACGCAGTCATTCATCAATTTCATCAATACAGCCACTGATATATCCACTCATACACCCATATAGACACTCACACACTGCCACTCACCCAAAGAGTTACTCAAAAACCTAGTTAGTCACCCAAAGAATTAATTACACTGCCATTTACTCACCTATACAGTTATACACACACCACATCACTTATTCATACAGACACGTACTGTCTTCAACAATTACTAACATAAGCACACACTTATACATGCAGCCACTGTCACAATCACTCACTGTTACATATACTCACTTATATACTCCTACACTCACAAATACTGCCTTTCACATATGTAGTTACTTACACCTATACCACTAACACATCCATTCACTCACCAACACAGCTATACGTACACTCACTCACCGATACACTACCTAACACACGCACTCATAAACGCATACACCCAGTGAATCACCCACTCACACATCCATGCAGGGAGTCACACACACCCCACCCACACAGACACTCAGGCACCCATACAGGTTCTCAGACAACCAACCATTCTTCAATATACCTTGGCATATATAGATATAACGTTCTTGAAATTTTTAGAAACACTCAGTCACTGGATGATGTCATCAGTGATGTCATCAGTGATGTCACTGAGCATGTCATGAGTGATGTAATATGTGACATCATCAGCAGTGCATTGCGGGGGCGCGAGTTATAGTTAGCTCCACTAACTATAACAGCCGAATTTCTCTGGTTTTATACGAGTGAAATGTCCAACTAACTATAACGTCCCTGCAACCTATGGTTTTTTCAGTGCATTTCTAAGGTTTTTTTAAATGCTAATTTCTAACTATAACGTCCCTAAAACCTATGGTTTTTTCAGTGATATATATATATATATATATTTTTTTTCTGTTTAGAAAATAACATTTTTATTTTTGCAGGACAGTTATACAGACAATAACGCAGTACTGCCATGGGCACGTGCTTCGCCCCCAGTTACGCAAATCTTTTTGTGGGCTGGTGGGAGAAGCACGTGGCCTGGCAGGAGATGCCAGAGAAATGGTTGGAAAGGGTTGTGTTATGGACCCGATACATAGATGATTTATTCATCGTGTGGAAGGGTTCTCAATCATCTGCAGAGGAATATATTCGATTCCTCAACACTAATGACCTGAATCTGGCATTCAGCGGGGAAATCAGCAGCACACAGGTGTTCTATTTGGATCTGGAGGTTTATATTGAAGGTACTAATATTTTGACAAGATTGTACAGGAAACCCACTGCTGGGAATGCCTTGCTACATGCTCAGAGTTTCCATCCTAGGAGTATGATTAGTAACATACCCTATGGAGAGCTTTTGCAAATGAAACGTAACTGCACAACACCCAGTGATTACAATATAGCCAAAAAGGAATCCTTTAAAGGGTTAAAAAATAGAGGCTATTCTAATAAGATCTTACATGTAGCGGAAGAGAAAGCCCAGAAAATCCCTGAGGTTAGACTTATTGATTCCAAAATTTCTGCAGAAATCAGCGAAAACTATTAAGAAAGTGGAGCCTGTACGTATGATTACACGCTACCATTCAGAATCATCTAAGATTGTGAAAATGTTTAGAAAGAATTGGCACATCCTCAGAACAGATCATGTACTGAAGGATGTAATTTCAAATCATCCTGTCATCACCTACAGGAGATCGAAATCTATCAAAGATCATTTAGTTTCTAGCCATTTCCAATCTAGTCCACTTAGAAAAGAACCGGTTGTGTGATTCTTCCTGTGTCTGAAATGTAAAGCCTGTAAATTCAGTGGTAAGAGAAATACCTTTGAGATCCAAGGTAAAAGAGGGAAGACCATTAGAAGTATCAACCGCTTACTAAATTGTAATTCAGAGTTCACCATTTACTGTTTGGAGTGTCCCTGTCAGAGAAGATACGTTGGCAGAACCATACATCCCGTTAAGAAGCGGGTACTTGAACACATGCGAGCGATAGCCAAAAAGGACAGTTCGTACCCTGTGGCTCGCCATTATGAACAAGCCCATCAAAGTGATCGAGACAAGTTAAAATTCTATTGCTTAGACCAGATCCCTAAGGATGAGAGAGGGGGAGACAGAGTCAGAAAGCTACTCTCATTAGAGTCAAAATACATTATAGAATTGGGAACTATGGCTCCACAGGGTCTGAACATTAATGAGGAATTATGGGCACATTTGGAATAAAATGCAAGTTCAGTGTGATCTGTCCTTTATACAAATTAGCTCTTCCAATTTGTGAAGAATGTTTTATATAGATCGCTAAATGTGTTCTTGTCAGACAATTTTTGCTTAGAGTGATAGAATATCATGAGTCAGCTTATTGGTATAGATATACCTCTCTCTTATTTTAATATGTTTAATGTGTATGATTTTTCCATTGATTTTTCTGTGCCTATTCAAGGCTAAATTTGTTCTACATAATGTAGGTACTCATGGCGTTATATTCATGTGTAGAGATGTAGATGGTACAGATAGAACAAAAGGAGTGTTCGAGTAAGTTTTGGTCTTTGACCTACTCCTATTTAACACAGACCAAGTATAACAATATATTGTTTGATTTATTATATGGTCTGTGAAGTGAATTAAGCATGAGTGCTTTTATATTATTTCCAATGGAATGGTAATACATATTGTATATGCATGAAAGTATATGTTACAAGATGGCCGATACAGAAATGTAGGAATGGATATGATTTGTGCCATCGTTTGTGTTTATTATTTTGTGATGCACGTCTTGCACTTTAAAAATGGTGGGATCAATTACAGACATTGACATTGAAAAAGCCAGAGCGGCGAAAAAAAATGTCAGTGTTGCTTCATGGGGGGGTTTTCTACTAATTAAAAGGAATTTTTGATACCTCCGCGTGTGCTCCTCTATTGTGTCGGCCGGCACAATTCTGGCGGGTGGACTGTTCCTGTATATATATATATATATGTATATATATATATATATATATATATATATATATATACATATATATATCCAAACAAAGGGTGCCCCAGTGAGGATGGCCACAATGAAGGTATCTCTCTGTAATGCGGATGGCATCGCACGTAAAATCTGATGTCCTTCTGATCAAAAGGCTCGACGCGTTTCGAACCGGAGTTCTTGTTCACGAGCCGAAAATGACAAGCCAGGCAACAGCTACAAAGAGCACCAATTTACTTTTTATTAACAACTCCGCCCCAATGGGCGTATCCCATGCCTCAAACATGCGCTGTGTATTCTGGTATTTGTGGTGCTCTAAGTCAATATTCATACCAAGTGGGTGCTGTTACCTGCTCAGTTAATGTCCATAAAACACCCCTGTGGGCTGAAGAAACACCAAATGTCAACTGCGTTGTCTTTCAATACTCCAACATTCAGAGCCTTGCACTTCTGAACCGGCACCCGGCCTTTCCGGGCGCCGCAGATCCGCTGACCGCGGCGGGCCATTCTCGCGACCGGGCCGGCCGCCAATAAATCCAAACAAAGGGTGCCCCAGTGAGGATGGCCACAATGAAGGTATCTCTCTGTAATGCGGATGGCATCGCACGTAAAATCTGATGTCCTTCTGATCAAAAAGGCTCGACAGCGTTTCGAACCGGAGTTCTTGTTCACGAGCCGAAAATGACAAGCCAGGCAACAGCTACAAAGAGCACCAATTTACTTTTTATTAACAACTCCGCCCCAATGGGCGTATCCCATGCCTCAAACATGCGCTGTGTATTCTGGTATTTGTGGTGCTCTAAGTCAATATTCATACCAAGTGGGTGCTGTTACCTGCTCAGTTAATGTCCATAAAACACCCCTGTGGGCTGAAGAAACACCAAATGTCAACTGCGTTGTCTTTCAATACTCCAACATTCAGAGCCTTGCACTTCTGAACCGGCACCCGGCCTTTCCGGGCGCCGCAGATCCGCTGACCGCGGCGGGCCATTCTCGCGACCGCGCCGGCCGCCAATAAATCCAAACAAAGGGTGCCCCAGTGAGGATGGCCACAATGAAGGTATCTCTCTGTAATGCGGATGGCATCGCACGTAAAATCTGATGTCCTTCTGATCAAAAGGCTCGACGCGTTTCGAACCGGAGTTCTTGTTCACGAGCCGAAAATGACAAGCCAGGCAACAGCTACAAAGAGCACCAATTTACTTTTTATTAACAACTCCGCCCCAATGGGCGTATCCCATGCCTCAAACATGCGCTGTGTATTCTGGTATTTGTGGTGCTCTAAGTCAATATTCATACCAAGTGGGTGCTGTTACCTGCTCAGTTAATGTCCATAAAACACCCCTGTGGGCTGAAGAAACACCAAATGTCAACTGCGTTGTCTTTCAATACTCAATATTCAGAGCCTTGCACTTCTGAACCGGCACCCGGCCTTTCCGGGCGCCGCAGATCCGCTGACCGCGGCGGGCCATTCTCGCGACCGGGCCGGCCGCCAATAAATCCAAACAAAGGGTGCCCCAGTGAGGATGGCCACAATGAAGGTATCTCTCTGTAATGCGGATGGCATCGCACGTAAAATCTGATGTCCTTCTGATCAAAAGGCTCGACGCGTTTCGAACCGGAGTTCTTGTTCACGAGCAGAAAATGACAAGCCAGGCAACAGCTACAAAGAGCACCAATTTACTTTTTATTAACAACTCCGCCCCAATGGGCGTATCCCATGCCTCAAACATGCGCTGTGTATTCTGGTATTTGTGGTGCTCTAAGTCAATATTCATACCAAGTGGGTGCTGTTACCTGCTCAGTTAATGTCCATAAAACACCCCTGTGGGCTGAAGAAACACCAAATGTCAACTGCGTTGTCTTTCAATACTCCAACATTCAGAGCCTTGCACTTCTGAACCGGCACCCGGCCTTTCCGGGCGCCGCAGATCCGCTGACCGCGGCGGGCCATTCTCGCGACCGGGCCGGCCGCCAATAAATCCAAACAAAGGGTGCCCCAGTGAGGATGGCCACAATGAAGGTATCTCTCTGTAATGCGGATGGCATCGCACGTAAAATCTGATGTCCTTCTGATCAAAAAGGCTCGACGCGTTTCAAACCGGAGTTCTTGTTCACGAGCCGAAAATGACAAGCCAGGCAACAGCTACAAAGAGCACCAATTTACTTTTTATTAACAACTCCGCCCCAATGGGCGTATCCCATGCCTCAAACATGCGCTGTGTATTCTGGTATTTGTGGTGCTCTAAGTCAATATTCATACCAAGTGGGTGCTGTTACCTGCTCAGTTAATGTCCATAAAACACCCCTGTGGGCTGAAGAAACACCAAATGTCAACTGCGTTGTCTTTCAATACTCCAACATTCAGAGCCTTGCACTTCTGAACCGGCACCCGGCCTTTCCGGGCGCCGCAGATCCGCTGACCGCGGCGGGCCATTCTCACGACCGGGCCGGCCGCCAATAAATCCAAACAAAGGGTGCCCCAGTGAGGATGGCCACAATGAAGGTATCTCTCTGTAATGCGGATGGCATCGCACGTAAAATCTGATGTCCTTCTGATCAAAAGGCTCGACGCGTTTCGAACCGGAGTTCTTGTTCACGAGCCGAAAATGACAAGCCAGGCAACAGCTACAAAGAGCACCAATTTACTTTTTATTAACAACTCCGTCCCAATGGGCGTATCCCATGCCTCAAACATGCGCTGTGTATTCTGGTATTTGTGGTGCTCTAAGTCAATATTCATACCAAGTGGGTGCTGTTACCTGCTCAGTTTATGTCCATAAAACACCCCTGTGGGCTGAAGAAACACCAAATGTCAACTGCGTTGTCTTTCAATACTCCAACATTCAGAGCCTTGCACTTCTGAACCGGCACCCGGCCTTTCGGGCGCCACAGATCCGCTGACCGCGGCGGGCCATTCTCGCGACCGGGCCGGCCGCCAATAAATCCAAACAAAGGGTGCCCCAGTGAGGATGGCCACAATGAAGGTATCTCTCTGTAATGCGGATGGCATCGCACGTAAAATCTGATGTCCTTCTGATCAAAAAGGCTCGACGCGTTTCGAACCGGAGTTCTTGTTCACGAGCCGAAAATGACAAGCCAGGCAACAGCTACAAAGAGCACCAATTTACTTTTTATTAACAACTCCGCCCCAATGGGCGTATCCCATGCCTCAAACATGCGCTGTGTATTCTGGTATTTGTGGTGCTCTAAGTCAATATTCATACCAAGTGCGTGCTGTTACCTGCTCAGTTAATGTCCATAAAACACCCCTGTGGGCTGAAGAAACACCAAATGTCAACTGCGTTGTCTTTCAATACTCCAACATTCAGAGCCTTGCACTTCTGAACCGGCACCCGGCCTTTCCGGGCGCCGCAGATCCGCTGACCGCGGCGGGCCATTCTCGCGACCGCGCCGGCCGCCAATAAATCCAAACAAAGGGTGCCCCAGTGAGGATGGCCACAATGAAGGTATCTCTCTGTAATGCGGATGGCATCGCACGTAAAATCTGATGTCCTTCTGATCAAAAAGGCTCGACGCGTTTCGAACCGGAGTTCTTGTTCACGAGCCGAAAATGACAAGCCAGGCAACAGCTACAAAGAGCACCAATTTACTTTTATTAACAACTCCGCCCCAATGGGCGTATCCCATGCCTCAAACATGCGCTGTGTATTCTGGTATTTGTGGTGCTCTAAGTCAATATTCATACCAAGTGGGTGCTGTTACCTGCTCAGTTAATGTCCATAAAACACCCCTGTGGGCTGAAGAAACACCAAATGTCAACTGCGTTGTCTTTCAATACTCAATATTCAGAGCCTTGCACTTCTGAACCGGCACCCGGCCTTTCCGGGCGCCGCAGATCCGCTGACCGCGGCGGGCCATTCTCGCGACCGGGCCGCCCGCCAATAAATCAAACAAGGGTGCCCCAGTGAGGATGGCCACAATGAAGGTATCTCTCTGTAATGCGGATGGCATCGCACGTAAAATCTGATGTCCTTCTGATCAAAAGGCTCGACGCGTTTCGAACCGGAGTTCTTGTTCACGAGCAGAAAATGACAAGCCAGGCAACAGCTACAAAGAGCACCAATTTACTTTTTATTAACAACTCCGCCCCAATGGGCGTATCCCATGCCTCAAACATGCGCTGTGTATTCTGGTATTTGTGGTGCTCTAAGTCAATATTCATACCAAGTGGGTGCTGTTACCTGCTCAGTTAATGTCCATAAAACACCCCTGTGGAGCTGAAGAAACACCAAATGTCAACTGCGTTGTCTTTCAATACTCCAACATTCAGAGCCTTGCACTTCTGAACCGGTACCCGGCCTTTCCGGGCGCCGCAGATCCGCTGACCGCGGCGGGCCATTCTCGCGACCGGGCCGGCCGCCAATAAATCCAAACAAAGGGTGCCCCAGTGAGGATGGCCACAATGAAGGTATCTCTCTGTAATGCGGATGGCATCGCACGTAAAATCTGATGTCCTTCTGATCAAAAAGGCTCGACGCGTTTCGAACCGGAGTTCTTGTTCACGAGCCGAAAATGACAAGCCAGGCAACAGCTACAAAGAGCACCAATTTACTTTTTATTAACAACTCCGCCCCAATGGGCGTATCCCATGCCTCAAACATGCGCTGTGTATTCTGGTATTTGTGGTGCTCTAAGTCAATATTCATACCAAGTGGGTGCTGTTACCTGCTCAGTTAATGTCCATAAAACACCCCTGTGGGTCTGAAGAAACACCAAATGTCAACTGCGTTGTCTTTCAATACTCCAACATTCAGAGCCTTGCACTTCTGAACCGGCACCCGGCCTTTCCGGGCGCCGCAGATCCGCTGACCGCGGCGGGCCATTCTCACGACCGGGCCGGCCGCCAATAAATCCAAACAAAGGGTGCCCCAGTGAGGATGGCCACAATGAAGGTATCTCTCTGTAATGCGGATGGCATCGCACGTAAAATCTGATGTCCTTCTGATCAAAAAGGCTCGACGCGTTTCGAACCGGAGTTCTTGTTCACGAGCCGAAAATGACAAGCCAGGCAACAGCTACAAAGAGCACCAATTTACTTTTTATTAACAACTCCGTCCCAATGGGCGTATCCCATGCCTCAAACATGCGCTGTGTATTCTGGTATTTGTGGTGCTCTAAGTCAATATTCATACCAAGTGGGTGCTGTTACCTGCTCAGTTTATGTCCATAAAACACCCCTGTGGGCTGAAGAAACACCAAATGTCAACTGCGTTGTCTTTCAATACTCCAACATTCAGAGCCTTGCACTTCTGAACCGGCACCCGGCCTTTCCGGGTGCCACAGATCCGCTGACCGCGGCGGGCCATTCTCGCGACCGGGCCGGCCGCCAATAAATCCAAACAAAGGGTGCCCCAGTGAGGATGGCCACAATGAAGGTATCTCTCTGTAATGCGGATGGCATCGCACGTAAAATCTGATGTCCTTCTGATCAAAAAGGCTCGACGCGTTTCGAACCGGAGTTCTTGTTCACGAGCCGAAAATGACAAGCCAGGCAACAGCTACAAAGAGCACCAATTTACTTTTTATTAACAACTCCGCCCCAATGGGCGTATCCCATGCCTCAAACATGCGCTGTGTATTCTGGTATTTGTGGTGCTCTAAGTCAATATTCATACCAAGTGGGTGCTGTTACCTGCTCAGTTAATGTCCATAAAACACCCCTGTGGGCATGGGATACGCCCATTGGGGCGGAGTTGTTAATAAAAAGTAAATTGGTGCTCTTTGTAGCTGTTGCCTGGCTTGTCATTTTCGGCTCGTGAACAAGAACTCCGGTTCGAAACGCGTCAAGCCTTTTTGATCAGAAGGACATCAGATTTTACGTGCGATGCCATCCGCATTACAGAGAGATACCTTCATTGTGGCCATCCTCACTGGGGCACCCTTTGTTTGGATTTATTGGCGGCCGGCCCGGTTGCGAGAATGGCCCGCCGCGGTCATCGGATCTGCGGCGCCCGGAAAGGACGGGTGCCGGTTCAGAAGTGCAAGGCTCTGAATGTTGGAGTATTGAAAGACAACGCAGTTGACATTTGGTGTTTCTTCAGCCCACAGGGGTGTTTTATGGACATTAACTGAGCAGGTAACAGCACCCACTTGGTATGAATATTGACTTAGAGCACCACAAATACCAGAATACACAGCGCATGTTTGAGGCATGGGATACGCCATTGGGGCGGAGTTGTTAATAAAAAGTAAATTGGTGCTCTTTGTAGCTGTTGCCTGGCTTGTCATTTTCGGCTTGTGAACAAGAACTCCGGTTCGAAACGCGTCGAGCCTTTTCGATCAGAAGGACATCCGATTTTACGTGCGATGCCTTCCTCATTACAGAGAGATACCTTCATTGTGGCCATCCTCACTGGGGCACCCTTTGTTTGGATTTATTGGCGGCCGGCCCGGTCGCGAGAATGGCCCGCCGCGGTCAGCGGATCTGCGGCGCCCGGAAAGGCCGGGTGCCGGTTCAGAAGTGCAAGGCTCTGAATGTTGGAGTATTGAAAGACAACGCAGTTGACATTTGGTGTTTCTTCAGCCCACAGGGGTGTTTTATGGACATTACCTGAGCAGGTAACAGCACCCACTTGGTATGAATATTGACTTAGAGCACCACAAATACCAGAATACACAGCGCATGTTTGAGGCAGTGGATACGCCCATTGGGGCGGAGTTGTTAATAAAAAGTAAATTGGTGCTCTTTGTAGCTGTTGCCTGGCTTGTCATTTTCGGCTCGTGAACAAGAACTCCGGTTCGAAACGCGTCGAGCCTTTTTGATCAGAAGGACATCAGATTTTACGTGCGATGCCATCCGCATTACAGAGAGATACCTTCATTGTGGCCATCCTCACTGGGGCACCCTTTGTTTGGATTTATTGGCGGCCGGCCCGGTCGCGAGAATGGCCCGCCGCGGTCAGCGGATCTGCGGCACCCGGAAAGGCCGGGTGCCTGTTCAGAAGTGCAAGGCTTTGAATGTTGGAGTATTGAAAGACAACGCAGTTGACATTTGGTGTTTCTTCAGCCCACAGGGGTGTTTTATGGACATTAACTGAGCAGGTAACAGCACCCACTTGGTATGAATATTGACTTAGAGCACCACAAATACCAGAATACACAGCGCATGTTTGAGGCATGGGATACGCCCATTGGGACGGAGTTGTTAATAAAAAGTAAATTGGTGCTCTTTGTAGCTGTTGCCTGGCTTGTCATTTTCGGCTTGTGAACAAGAACTCCGGTTCGAAACGCGTCGAGCCTTTTTGATCAGAAAGACATCAGATTTTACGTGCGATGCCATCCGCATTACAGAGAGATACCTTCATTGTGGCCATCCTCACTGGGGCACCCTTTGTTTGGATTTATTGGCGGCCGGCCCGGTCGCGAGAATAGCCCGCCGCGGTCAGCGGATCTGCGGCGCCCGGAAAGGCCGGGTGCCGGTTCAGAAGTGCAAGGCTCTGAATGTTGGAGTATTGAAAGACAACGCAGTTGACATTTGGTGTTTCTTCAGCCCACAGGGGTGTTTATGGACATTAACTGAGCAGGTAACAGCACCCACTTGGTATGAATATTGACTTAGAGCACCACAAATACCAGAATACACAGCGCATGTTTGAGGCATGGGATACGCCCATTGGGGCGGAGTTGTTAATAAAAAGTAAATTGGTGCTCTTTGTAGCTGTTGCCTGGCTTGTCATTTTCGGCTCGTGAACAAGAACTCCGGTTCGAAACGCGTCGAGCCTTTTTGATCAGAAGGACATCAGATTTTACGTGCGATGCCATCCGCATTACAGAGAGATACCTTCATTGTGGCCATCCTCACTGGGGCACCCTTTGTTTGGATTTATTGGCGGCCGGCCCGGTCACGAGAATGGCCCGCCGCGGTCAGCGGATCTGCGGCGCCCGGAAAGGCCGTGTGCCGGTTCAGAAGTGCAAGGCTCTGAATGTTGGAGTATTGAAAGACAACGCAGTTGACATTTGGTGTTTCTTCAGCCCACAGGGGTGTTTTATGGACATTAACTGAGCAGGTAACAGCACCCACTTGGTATGAATATTGACTTAGAGCACCACAAATACCAGAATACACAGCGCATGTTTGAGGCATGGGATACGCCCATTGGGGCGGAGTTGTTAATAAAAAGTAAATTGGTGCTCTTTGTAGCTGTTGCCTGGCTTGTCATTTTCGGCTCGTGAACAAGAACTCCGGTTCGAAACCCGTCGAGCCTTTTTGATCAGAAGGACATCAGATTTTACGTGCGATGCCATCCGCATTACAGAGAGATACCTTCATTGTGGCCATCCTCACTGGGGCACCCTTTGTTTGGATTTATTGGTGGCCGGCCCGGTTGCGAGAATGGCCCGCCGCGGTCAGCGGATCTGCGGCGCCCGGAAAGGCCGGGTGCCGGTTCAGAAGTGCAAGGCTCTGAATGTTGGAGTATTGAAAGACAACGCAGTTGACATTTGGTGTTTCTTCAGCCCACAGGGGTGTTTTATGGACATTAACTGAGCAGGTAACAGCACCCACTTGGTATGAATATTGACTTAGAGCACCACAAATACCAGAATACACAGCGCATGTTTGAGGCATGGGATACGCCCATTGGGGCGGAGTTGTTAATAAAAAGTAAATTGGTGCTCTTTGTAGCTGTTGCCTGGCTTGTCATTTTCGGCTCGTGAACAAGAACTCCGGTTCGAAACGCGTCGAGCCTTTTTGATCAGAAGGACATCAGATTTTACGTGCGATGCCATCCGCATTACAGAGAGATACCTTCATTGTGGCCATCCTCACTGGGGCACCCTTTGTTTGGATATATATATATATGTATATATATATACACACATATATGTAGTGATTAGTAAAAAAATATTCTTTTTTATTTAACAAAGGGGGAGATGTAGTGTTTTGTGATATTTTAGAGTGGAAATCTTTTGGCTCCTAATGGACTCCGTAGAGCTGTGATATAGGTTTCAGAGCACAATGCCATGAAAGCTTGTTTTAGATTGTTGGGTACGCAGTTACACGCAGCATAATAAAGACGTGTAATTCTAAGCTCCGTGTATGGCCTGGTTATTAGAGGGCAACCTGGCTGGGAAGACGCTACACATTGGTCGAGCTCTGTGTGGATGTCTGGTCTGGAGTTTGCTACCAATAAATAGCAAGGTACATTGGCAGATCTGTGTGAAGGTCTTGCTATTAAAATAGCAAGGTACGCACCCAGTTAGTATTGGGGTGCATAGCCTAAAATAAGGAGTAAAATAGGAGGCCCTGCATTGTCAGTGATGTGTGGTGCACATCCCTCTCCATGACTAAGCAGGTCAACGCCGTTTCCTCATCCTGCTTCAACATCCTCCGAATGCTCCGCAGGATCTTCAAGAGGATCCCCACCGAAACAAGAAAAACAGTCACCCAGGCCCTCGTCACCAGCAGGCTGGACTACAGAAACGCCCTCTACGCAGGAACGACGGCTAAGCTCCTGAGACGGCTGCAACGCATCCAGAACGCCTCTGCACGTCTTATCCTCGACATCCCCCGACGCAGCCACATCACACCCCACCTGAGAGACCTGCACTGGCTCCCTGTCAACAAGAGGATAACCTTCAAGCTCCTCGTCCACGCACACAAAGCACTCCACAACTCCGGACCAGCCTACCTCAACAGACGACTCAGCTTCTACACCCCCACCCGCCAGCTCCGCTCGACCAGCCTCGCCCTCGCCACAGTCCCCCGCATCCGGAAAACGACCGCCGGCGGCAGATCCTTCTCCCACCTCGCCGCCAAGACCTGGAACACCCTCCCCACCAACCTCCGACAGACCCAAGACCTACTGGCCTTCAGAAGACTCCTCAAGACCTGGCTCTTCGATCAGTAGAAGCACCACCCCCCTCTTCCCCCAGCGCCTTGAGACCCTCGCGGGTATGTAGTGCGCTTTATAAGTGACATGATTGATTGATTGATTGAATGGCCAGGAGTGATGCTGGTCTGAACTGAGGTATCTGAAACGTTGTCTGCGGGTTTCAGTTCTGGAATGTAATTAGATGCTGCAGCACTGAGGAACGATAACAGAGTGGCATTTGTACCACTGGTAGAGCAAGCATAGTACAGGTTAGGAATAGGGTGAATTAACCTTGTGGGCTCAGTTGTCAGGAATACATTCAGGTGGCAGAGTGGGTCAGAACTATGCTGCATTAAGGTCATTATAAGCAGCTTCTTTGTGGCACCACCACAACAGTCCTACAATGGCATGGCGTGTAAAATGACATTTTCCTGTGGCTCCAGCAATCCTTGCACTAGAATTGTACAAGGAGCATCTTTTTGTTAACTATTTGCTAATTATTATGATCCAGCTCATTTAGGTGTATCAAGGACAAAGGGAATTGAAGATACCACGGCATAGGTGAGTAATGCAATGGAGAGAAAGGTGGAATGGCAAACATACAGTGCAAAGGGAGAGAGCGGCAGATACTTAGGGCCTTAATACGATGAAACTCGGACAGCTTCTGACCGCAAGTCGGAGGCTTTCAGAGCCTCATCGCGGTTTCAGTTCCGCATTACAATGCGTGCGGTCAAACTGAAACCGGCTAGTCATTCCAGCTGGCTTCCAATGGGCTCAAAGAGCCCGTCGGCCAGTCGGAGATGGGCACGTAATCCCAATGGACTGCACTTTCGCAGTTGAGATTACGATGCTTGGTTTCCGACGGGCTTTCCAAGCAGGGCTACCTTCTCCTTTCGGCCTCCAGTTGGGGGCGTATGGTGCCCCCTGTTAACTCCTGCACTTCGTGGCAGGCACCTAGGGGTGCCTGCCACACGGTGCAGGGATTAACAGACTCTCCTATTTCTCAATGCTAGCTTGTGCTATGGCCGGTTTACGGCTGCAGCACAAGCTCCCATTGAGAAATGGGAGTATGCGACCGCACCATGTGCGGTCACATTGTAATTGCGACCATAATTGCGACGGTGTTGGTCGGAGGCAACTCCGACTGACATCGTAATCGAGCCCCTAGAGTTAGAGAGCTGGATGTGAGGTGTGCAGAAAGGCACACTAATTCAGAAGAGTGGTAAAGATTCAAGGTAGTGGTTAGCAACACATATGAAAGGTGGTGTGCTTATGGTGTAAGGATGCAGAAAAAAGCTAAAGGGCAAATGAAGAAAATACATTTACTATAAACTGTTCAAATTGGGTTGGGGACCCACTAAGTTTCTTATCCTAGGGCCCGCAAACATCTGTAACAGCCTTGTATACAATCAAGGATCACACTAGAGTGGAAGTCATAATACAGCTATAGTACACCCAGGATAATGCTGCCACTTGCCCAATGCCTTTATATGCACCAGGTTTCCAGGGCAGTGTACAATATGGCCCTGCATTCCAAAACATGCCAAAAGAGTAATCTCCAATTGTGCTAGCTTGTCTAGTGTACGTCCTACCTCTAATTCTGCAAACCTCATGGTAGAAGGGATTAACACCTACTCCAATCCACTCATGTTCCAACAGACTGGGCCTGGGAAGATTATAGTAACACGATACGACTATTTACGGCTAATAAAGAAAGGAAAAACACCCTTGTAATTTGCACAACCACTGATAAGCCTAGTAGGGAATCCACGCCAAAGAAGGAACACCCAAAAACATCAACAGACTAGGAAAGCCAGATGTTCAAAGTCTTATATTTCAGAGTAGTGAACAAATAAAACCGACCTTACAGCACAGGGCAGACGCTATAGTGCAAATCGAATCTTTACGTAGATCCCAGGGATGATCCTCACCAGTGCAAAGTTCAGAATAATCCCTCTGCACAAGTCATGGAGCCCCAGCACAGTTCATTTTGCATGGTCTCTTACCCTAAGCCATCTTGGCGTGAGCCTTGTGCAAAGGTATGCTCATCCACTTCCGCCAAAGGTCGGGTGCCTAGAGGTCGACACTAGATCACAGCTGAAAGTCTTCATCCAAGTTTATAGCATTATTCTTACAGGTTACTGAGGAGGAATTCAGATCAGAATGCGTTATTGGAATCTCTTGGTTCCAGGTGCATTTATAAGTGATATTCCGCCCCTATCTTCTTGAGAGACATTGATGGAGTTTGAGCCTGGAAAGCTACTAATTGAGTCTATTTCCGTTTTGTTTTTGTCCATCACCAAACAGAAAGAAATAAGGCGGAAAACAAATTTTTGAGTCTGCATAGTTACGAATCTTTCCCTTGCTAAGATGTGGCAAGGAATACAATATTTATCGTGTGCATGGCATAATATTCACGAGACCGAAGTGTTCCCAATCAGTGATCATACAGGACCGATTCTGGGGTGTCATTTCCAGTAGTAAAGTGTCTGAGTGTGTTAAAAGGGGGACTTTAATTGGAATTTCACATACTGGGGTGGGACAGTGTGGTATTCATATATTCATAACGTAACCTGTTACAAGCAGCCCCTCTGCCTGTTTTATTTATGATAGAATCTGTAGTTGTTCTGGAATGTGTATCTTTTGATCTCTGTTGATTAGAACTTCAATGGTCAGTTGCTGTTGGAGTACATTGTGGATAGGACGTTTCTGTTCATAAAAAGAACTTCAATAAAGAAGCTATTTTATACATTGCTGGGGTCATGGTACTTCTTCACACTGGCGACGATCTGGTGAATCTACGAACCTTACAAAGAACCTTTCTCCTTCAAGGCCTGAATTTCCCCAAGATGCGAAATGTCCTAACACAACTGTTGGTCTGGACAACCCCAAGGTACTGTTTGCTACTCTGCGCTTCCCTCTGAGCAACTCTAAATTACTGTTTGTCCTGCGCAAAACAAGACTTGTTATTAACCTAAGCGCTCTCGCTTTACCGCATTACCTTTATCCTTCTCTACCCCTGCATGTTTTCTTTGATTAAGCTGGTTCTGCTTATTAACGATAAGAATTGCAGCGACGGACCTTGGCATTATTTAAATAGTGCCATTAGTGATAAAAATTGCAGCGACGGACTTTGCATTATTCAAATAGCGCCGTTACCTGCTCGCGCTACTTCTCTTCTTCTGCCATTGCCGCGCGACTCCATCAACTTCACTACGCGTCAAGAAGAGCCGCACGCGTCCTGTGTTCTCGTCATCACTGCATCTCTTCCACTTCAACTGCCGCGTATCTCGTCATCTTTATTCAACGTCAATACGCACGCATTAACCAACGCATCACGCTCTGTTTGCTGGGTCCCCTTGACAACAGAAACTCCCTACACTTGGCTTCTTTGTTGTTGCTACGCAACCTCTATCAGCTCACGGCCGGATCTCCCTGCGGCGCAAAGTTGAATTCATTCAAGAACTTTCATTTTACAAATCAGCCGACACTTTCTCCTCGAGATCAACTTTAAAAACAGTACAACGCTCTATCTACATTATCTTACGGTGATAGGCACACCTGCTTGTCATGCTTTAATTACTGAGCAAGGAGGTGACAAGCACACCTACTTGTCATGACCTACATCATCATACGGTGACAGGCACACCTGCTGGTCACGCACTATTTACCCTGCAGAAAATCTTGAAATTACCAAAAGGTGAAACACAGTGACAAGCACACCAAGTATTGATAACAGACATTTATTATTCAAAGTATATATATATATATTTTTTTTTTGTTGTTGTTGATTTCTTTGAGTCTTTGTTATCTTAAACTTATTTACTCTGGTGAAGAACGAGTGTATACAATTTTAAGTCAACGTAAAAATGTAAGTGTTCCTCAACACACATTTTATTTAATTTCACTCTTTGTTGCTTAATTCAAATATGCAAAATGTTACTCCTCCTCCATTCTTCCTCTCAAACCCTGGTGATCCAAACATATGTTGGTTAAAATGGAAAAAAGTTTTTCTTAATTACGCTCGAGTTTGCGGGGTCTCCTTAGTGCTGAAAGGAGATCTGCACTACTCTTACATTGTTTGGGTTCTGAAGGACAAGAGGTGTATGAACATCTCCCTGATTTAAGTGAATCAGAGTCTGGTGGCCTCAATGAGTTTGAAGTTTGTTTAAAAAAGCTTGATAATCACTATCTTCCTAAACTTAGTACTATTTTAGAAAGGTACCTCTTTGGAAGACGCGTACAAAAGCCTCAGGAATCTGTGGAGACGTATATAACTGATCTTAGGAAACTTGGTGCCACGTGCAAGTTTGAGGGGTCACGTGAAGAACGTATTCGTGACCAATTTATGTTAGGCTGCAACATTGAAAAAATTAAGGATGAATTGTGGCAGAAAGATGACCCAAAATTAGATGAAGTTGTTTTAATTGCTAAAAGAATTGAGCACTCTCTTGCATGCGTAGAAGTTATAAAGAAAGAGAATGGTGCTTTAAATGAAAAAGGTGTTTTTTGAATGAAAAAGTCCAGAGCGTAACAAAAACTCATTTGAAACATTCAGAACCAATGTCTCATTCTTCTTCATCTCTCAACACAAAAATGGGGTTTAAAGGAAAATGTTTCCGTTGTGATATGGTTGGTAATTTAGCCAACGATAAGTCATGTCCTGCTCTCGCATCCAAATGTCACAACTGTGGGAAGCTAGGACATTTAGCTAAAGCTTGTAGAGCTCAAAAATACAAGAAAGGGAAATGAGTGAAGGAAGTTTCCTTAGAAGATGAGAGCAATTCTGATTATGACGAGTTGCATTGCGGTGAGGTGTTGCTTCAAGTTGGGCAAAACAAAAGTAAGAGTCCAATTGATGATGTAAAGGTGAATGATCATAACATTAAAATGCTTTTTGATTCTGGAGCGAAGATCTCACTCATCCCCAAAGATTTTTTTGATAAAATGCTGAAAGGGAAAGTAAAGGTTTTCAAACCTGATATTAAACCCCTAGCCCATGGTGGTCAACCAATATAGTTGTTTGGTTATTTAATGGCTGACATGGAATACACAGGGAGGCTTACTGCAGGGAAGATTTACATCTCTTGTAGGGGAGATAGTATCATTAGTTGGATTCATCAAGCAGATCTGGGTGTCTCTTTGATTCCTGGTGGTGATCCCTGTGTAGGTCTCAGAGACATCTCTCCAAGTACTGCCTCGATGAATTCTATTTCCAGTGGCTCTTTGGAGGTTAATCAAGGGTGTGACTTACGTGTTGAGTTAAAAAATGTCTTCTTTGAGAAGTTGGGATGCCTCTCAGGTTACACGCATAGGATCAGACTTAAACCTAATGTCATCCCTGTGACTTGCAAGGTGTGCAACGTACCTTTGGCGTTGAGAGAGTCCATGCGCACTGAACTTAAAAAGTTGAAAAGAGATGGCATCATAGTGGAGACTGAAGCAAGTGAATGGTTGGCTCCGTTAGTTCTTGCACGCAAGGCTTCCAGGGAGGTAAGGTTGTGCGTGGATCTCCGTGCTCTTAATCGAGCAGTTATTTCTGACAAGTATCCCCTCCCAATATCACAGAAATGCTGACACAATTGGAAGGTGCTGTGGTGTTCTCCACACTGGATCTTAAAGCCGCCTATCATCAAGTCAAGATTGATGATGATTCCATGAATTTGACAGCCTTCATAACCCCGTTCGGAACCTACAAATTCACTCGCCTTCCCTTTGGTTTGAACTCCGTGGCCTCCGTATTCCAAGGTGTCATGGAAGACGTGTTGAATGGTCTGGCTGGGGTTAAAATATATCAAGATGATGTCTTAGTTCATGGATCGTCTCAGCCAGAGCATGATGATAGGCTTAAGGCAGTCCTTGAGAGGTTTAGAGCGCGAGGTTTAACATCGCGAGAAAACAAGTGTAAATTTAATCTCTCTGAAATTGACTATCTGGGTCATAAATTGACAAAAGAAGGGGTTAGACCTAGAGATCATCTTGTAAAGACCATTGAAAATCTCCCTGTCCCACAATCTAGAGATGATTTAGTCACCTTTTTGGGCATGGCGGAATATTATAATAAATTTGTTCCCCAGTTTGCCTGTCGTACTTTTACCTTGAGGACACTCTTAAAGAAAGGGGCGAAGTTCAATTGGTCTGCACAATGCCAAATAGAATTTGATGATGTCAAGAAGGCGCTGAGTTATGCGCCTTCTCTTTAGAGTTTCGACACCTCTTCCTGCTCCGTTTTAATCACTGACGCCAGTTCTAAGGGTCTTGGTGCTGTTCTCAAACAGGTAAAAGATAATAAGGAGGTAACCATCATGTTTCTATCCAGAGCACTTGTTGGTCTGGAGACACAATACTCTGCAATCAAAAAAGAAGCTTTGTGTATTTTCTGGGCCGTAAAGAAATTAAAGTTCCTATGGGGAAGCTCTTATGTGGTTCGCACCGACCACAAACCTTTAAAAGATGTGTTTTGCAAGAAAAGTCTAGATGCAGTCTCTTCCAGGATTTGTAGGTGGGTGGTTGCCTTACAGGATTACGACTTTGTGGTGAATTACATACCTGGCGCTGAGAATAAAGTCGCTGACTGTCTTTCACGCCTGGTCTCCAAACAGGACGCTTGTGTACCTGCCGATCCTGATGGATCTTGGGAAGATGATGATTATAAAGTATGTGAGGTCATGGAGGGAGTAATTAGTGAGGCAGAATGGAGAGAAACAATGAAAACTGATACAGTGATCTGCGAGGTGTGTAGGATGGTGAATGAGGGTTGGGCAGGCTTAAGGAAGCTTGATGAGGAGGTTTGCAAGTTCTGGAATGTTCGAGATGAACTTTCAGTAAGTGGAGGTTTACTTTGGAGGGGCACCAGACTTGTTCCTCCGTCATTAGTGAGGATGAAAATTATCCAATTAGCTCATCAAGGACACCAGGGAATTACAAAAACTAAGGAGAGAATTTATTTACATTTCTGGTGGCCAGGCATTGACATTCAGGTGGAGCACGTGATAAGGGAGTGCATGGAGTGCAATGGGTGTGATAAAGTATACAAAACAAGAGTGCAACCCATGGTCATACGTGATACACCCTCACGCTGTTGGCAAGAAGTAGCCTTAGATCGCATGGGGCCGGTGACATATAATACTGGTCAATCGTATGTTCTAGTGTTGATGGATATGTATTCAAGGTGGCCCGAAGTCAAAGTGACGCAAGGTATTGAGACTAAGGATGTCGTCAAGTTCTTGGACAACATTTTCTGTAGAGAGGGTCTCCCAGAGTCTCTCTTGACAGACAATGGTGTTCAACTGGTCTCAAAAGAAATGGAAGACTTCTTGGAAAAGAGAGGTATCAAACACAAGCGTTGTGCCCTCTATCATCCCGAAACTAACGGTTTGGTGGAGAGGTTCAACTGTGTGCTAAAAGAGTCCATTCAGCTGGCTAAAGACCAGGGCAAAGACTGGAAGACTGGTATAGTTGAGCGGGTGATGGTTTACCGCCTAACTCCTCACTCTACCACGGGAAAAATTCCATTTGAATTGTTTAGGGGTCGGAGTCCCAACACTTACATGTTTTATTCTTGGATGAGAGGAAAACGTGTTGAGGATGATGATCCCCATGATGTGGTTCCTTGGAAAGCAGTTCAAGATCTTAAGTCCATCAAGAGAAAAGAGAATTTTGATGCTAGACATGCTGTTTCACACATAGATGTATGTGTAGATGACAGGGTGAGAGTGCGTTTTCCTTGGAAATCTGCTGTTTCTAAATTCTCCCAACCTTTTAAGTTGATGAAACTGTTCCGTAATGCAGTGAAGCTTGATGATGGATGCATATGGAACTTAGGCAGGATTGCCCTTATGTGTTCTAGTAGACAGACCAAACTGGATGCCCCTGTGGTACACTCTGATGTTCCGTCAACCTTGCGCAGGAGCTCTCGCACATGCAAAACCCCTATAGCACTACATGACTTTGTTCTACACTAACATGTTATTTTATATTTCTTATGTTTTGATGTTTCTTTAAAAGTGAAGGGGGAAGATGTGTGGTATTCATGTATTCATAACCTAACCTGTTACTAGCAGCCTCTCAGCCTGCTTCATTTATGATAGAATCTTTAGATGTTCTGGAATGTGTATCTTTTGATCTCTGTTGCTTAGAACTTCAATGGTCAGTTGCTGTTGGAGTACATTGTGGATAGGACATTTCTGTTCATAAGAAGAACTTCAATAAAGAAGCTATTTTATACATTGCTGGGGTCATCGTACTTCTTCTCAGACAGCTTGATTAAACTCTTCAGCAGTACAACAATTGCAGGAAATACCCAAGAGACTGGTTGTATTTCTTGGACATCATTTCACCAAAATGCCGGAAGTGGAGAAAATTACATCACACACACCCCTTGACTGCCAATTGCATCACAGAGTTGACCCTTTGTCCCACCTTTATCCCCTCATCAGCCTCCTCTCTTCTGGTGGGTTTGGAGAAGGCAAAGAAGTGAAAAATACAGAAGCAAACCGGGCTCCGGGAGCCCTGTTTAGTTTCTTCTGTCACTGATGTCATGACTCCTGAAACAGGGGTAGCAAGGGCACTGCCAGGGCGTATCAAAAGGCAAGATAATGGAAGCACCTGCTCCCCTGGCACTTCTAATTGAAGCTCATATGTCAAAAATACATTAGGCGCATCTGAATGCTATTAATTTAGAAAGGAGTACGTTGTTCTCTGTAATGCATTACACACGAGATTTAATATAACTAGGCAGCACATTACTCCTCTCATAAAATTAATGATTTTAATTTATGAAACTAGCTTGCAATTAATTATCATGTACGCATTTAGGTATATGATTGGTACTATAACTGAGTAGCAGACTTTTCATTCAAGTCTTAATTATTTAACGTTTATAATTTATTAGGATTACATTCTTTTTCTCTTATTAGTGGCACTCGGAAAAATGACATCTAACTGCATGTGACGATAGGACATTTTTATATGTGTAACCATCACCAAAAACGTAATGGAGTAAGCCTACTCTAACCCATTCTATGCATAATCAACTCCATCTTTCTACCGGAAGATACAGGCCCTGAGGACAAGTTCGGAGATAAATTCTGCATTCAGCGCATATTGTAGTTTGGACATCACTCAAAATGACCAGCTGTGTGATCCTCATCAGACCCTCGCAGTATTCCCATGATCGAAATTCTAGTGGGAACAATAAGAAAAAATGCAAAATATGCAGAATTCAGTGCGCCAGTGTGTCAAATGCCAATTCTGCATGTTATACCTCATTTCCAACGTCCCAACTTGCAATAGGCGGTTTTTGCCACACCCTGTAAACACCTCACCAAAGGCCAATGGTATTTACTTTCACCCTATTCTGCAAAACTTGGAATCAGGGCCGTAAAGGTCTTAAAGTGACAATATTCATTCTACCACTCTGCCCGCGCGCGCGCACGCACGCACGCACGCACGCACGCACACACACACACACACCTGCTATAGATCTAATCCTAAATACAGTGGCTTTACTCCTCTCCAAGGCTACTCATTTGTTTTCTCACGTAAATATGAAAACACGTACCCCAATATCTCATACCCTGTCCCTTATTTTACTAATAAGAGAAACAAGAAAATCATAATCTGTCAGCACAGTAAAATATGAACTTAACTCCAAAACTAATTCTGATCTTGCGTATATCAAAAAGAACCCGACTGAAACGGAGGGGCAGATTTATTCATATTTGGTGCAAGGCAGCACAGCAGGAAACTGAGGGGCAGATTTATTCATATTTGGTGCAACGCAGCACAGCAGGACAACTTGCTGCGCTGCGTCAAATGAAGAGGACAGGAATGCGCTACATCTTTTTTTTTTGTGGAGTTTTTATAGCGCGAACTAGACCCGAAGATATCAGAGCGCTTTACATGAGCACCAGTTACTTTACAGACGGACACATTAATTTTTGTTAGGCACAGGGAGATTAAGTGATTTGCCCAGAATCACAGGATGTTGAGCTTCCCTGCTGAGACTCAAACCCGGTTCCCCAGCTCCGAGGTCGACTGCCCTAGCCGTTAGGCCACATCCTCTCCCCCATATCTACTAAAGTATGGCACATTCCTGCTCTCTCTCTGCCCTGGTGCACTTGTGGCTGCCAAGCACCAATGCAGGGACCCTTGCACCATCATGCAAGGATGTCTGTGTTACAGGCAGGATTGTTTTTGTGCAGACATTAATACCTTCCTGCCTAAAACAATCCCCTGAGGCTGTTTTCTTTTTATGTGTGTGCTGCAGAATGCAGCGCATGAAGAAAGAGGATAAAATAAGGAGAAATAAACATATTTCTCCTTGTTATGTCATGCCTGGGACTAGTGTTAGTAAATATGGGAATGTGCCAAAACCCATGGGTGGATGCATGGGAACACCAATGCTTCACCTATTGAACGCCTTCCCAGGGCAGAGTAACACAAGGGAGTGACTTATGCTGTCTTGCGTTACTCCAGATTTACCATGCCATGCCAATCATACAAGGTGACGCTTCGTGGCATAGTAAATCTCACTTAAGGGCTTGCGAGTCACTTTGTCACCTTGTTTGTTGCAAGTCAAATGCAAACCCTTGATGAATCTGGCCCAAGAAATCAGCAATCTGCTGCGGTAAATTATTCAGTAATGAGAATGTGGCCTTGTAACGCTGATCCTTAGAGATAACAACTACCTGTAGTGTTAGTTACTCCAGGGAAATGGACTTTGAGTTCCCAGGTATTATGAGTTGGGCCCTGAAGGAATTAGCAATGAGGAATTACCTCACCTGATTCACTTATTACTCATTACACCCATATTTCACCTGTTTTTAATAGGTGAAATTTCCAGGTGAAATACACTGAGCCCGAAGTGTTGCCTTACATCATGTTATTCTGATAGGACTAGTAATTCCTGTTAGTTGATTTCAGGAAATCTCCTAATGAGGCCCAAAGGGTGAAATTGAACATCACATGATATACAAATGGATTTGAATGGCCAAGTGTAGGCTTTGCTGCAACGCTGCCACGTCAATGGTCATGCTTTTTTGCTACCACCCTCCATGTCCAAAATGGGCCCAACGCTCCCATTCTTGGAGAGGGATTACTGTCAACTCCAAAGTCCTGAATCTCCTTAGGGGTTTTTGCAACTGAACCACACCCATCCCAAATGATGAATGAACTATAATTATTTGTTTACTTGTTGACAGATATTTGTTTTAGGTACACATGCCTAAAACAAGTGACTATCAACGCCAAACCATGCAGCCAGAAAATCATTTGTGCATATTTAGAACCTCAAGCAGCATGGACGATTAATTAGGCTAATGTGTGCATGTAGGCATTGAACAGAAGTGCAGATGGAGCATGGAAGGGACATTAAATTAATTCCATAGGTTTTTCAGCCTATGTGACCTTGAAGAATATGAAGCACATCGCATACCACAGACACTACCAGTAGGTGTACCATCAACAGACCGGATTAGCAAATGAGATTATATACACCCGTTTATAACAACCATCAGAAGCAGATGAGTGGGAAGAAAATAAGGGCCAGATGTACGAATGTTTTTTGCGGTCACAAAGGTGATTTCAGCCCCTTTGGGACCGCAAAATAGTTCAGCCCAATGTACTAACCCTATTTTGTGAGTCGCTAATCAATTAGTGACTCGCAAAATAGGGTTAGCAACTCGCTATTAGAAAGGGGCGTGCCAAGGGCATCTCTTCCTAATAGTGAGTCCATAACCTATGTATGAATGTTTTGCGACTGCAATTGCGGTCGCAAAACACTCGCAGTTTACCACCCTTCTCAGAAGGGTGGTAAAGCACTCGCAAACGGGAAGGGGTCCCCAGGGGACCCCTTCCCCTTTGGGAATGGATGCACAAATATTTTTTAAGAGCAGGCAGTGGTCCGTGACCACTTCCTGCCCTTAAAAAATGGCTTACTGAAATGATTAATTTGTATTTTTTTAATGCATCCTGTGTCCCTTTAAGGAAAACGGGCTGCATTTAAAAAAATAATTGCTTTATTGACAAAGCAGTCCCAGACATGGTGATCTGCTGACCCCAGCAGGCCACAATCCTTGGGAGTGCCAGCCATTCCCAGAGGGGTCGCAAATTGCGACAGCCTCATTATTATTCATGAGGCATGCAATGTGCGACCCCGTTGGTAATCGAAAACAGTGTCTGAGACACTGTTGTACATTGGATTTCGCAAAATCCAATGGTCGTACATCTGGCCCTAGGAAACGGCTGAAGTCAATCGGAAATGCACATTGTTGTAGAGATGGTCAGAGAAACCACGCTCGCTAGAGGGAAAAAAATCTCAGATAGATCTGATAGAGGAGAAATAAAGAACAGATAAGGGTCTCAAGAATTATAAAATGCAAATGAATGAGGACAATATCCAGAATTCAAAGATGGAGAGACTATACCAAATCCCAGATGCTAATCATGAGGAAATTGTCCACTGAACTCTCTATAAGTGATCACAATTTGCGCATCGACTTTTTGCGAAACCAAGGTATTTTGCGAACCGTCCTATGTACTAATAGGTCATTCACAAAATACCAAATCACAGCAGGTCGTAATTCAAACTTGCCCAGGAATATTAATGAGATAGGTCACAAATTTTGACCCACTATGATTCGCTGCCATCATAGGGATGGTGGCCTGCTGGGGTCAGAAGACCACCAAATATGTATGGCTGTTTTAAAATAAAGCAATGTTTTACATTAAATGAAACCCATTTTCCTTAAAGGAAAACGGGATGCGTTTACAAAAAAATGAAAAGTTTGTCATACTATTTTTTAGGAGGAGGTACTACTCCCAGGAACCAATGCCTGCTTCTAAAACAATGTCTTTTGTACTGTTCACAAAGGGAAAGTTTGCAAACAGGTTACCACCTCCTTTGAGGTGTTGGTAAAATATTAAGGCTTTTTGTTAATTGTCGCAAAACATTAATTCATACCATGAGGAATTGTTATTTGCAAGGGATGCCCTACACACGCCCCTTCTAAATAGCAATTCCTTATGTTTTTCTAAACACAGTAACATGTCTCCGAATTGCTAAATGGGTTTAGTGCATTTGAAAACCACAGTTTCCTGTTTCAAACGCTGAAATTTACTGAATAGCAGAGTTTGCAACAAGAAAATGCGCTAGCACATCTAGCCCAAGATCCTGAGAAAGGAAAGAGACTGCATAACTCTGGGATGTAGAACAACAAATGGGACATTCATAGCTGTACTATGGACAGAGATATAGGACAGGCAGACAACATTCAGGATGAAGACACTGCATTGAACTTAGTAACATAAAAGGCCAGACCTATCAGGCCTATTTGTGGTCATAAGTTCAGTGATTTGTGAAATCAGCAGTTTGGGATTGCAAAAGGGCCTCTGTGATCCTTTCTGAATCACGAATAGTAGTCTGCACCTTCTTCAACACCAGCTGCATCATTTCCAAAGCCATCACAACCAACACCCCTGATTGTTTCCTAAGACGTCAGGCTAAGAAGTGTAGAAAAGAAAAAGCAAGGCAGCAAGCCTTTTCCATCCATTCGCCAGGATCTGAAGCAGCATCCTCATATCCTTCAGGACCACCCCAATGCTGCTCCAATTTGTGAAAGAGTTGAAGGCTCACCTCTTTAAAGACCACTACATCACAATGCATTAACCATCCACAACCCAGCTACCTATCCTACAACTCATTGACTTTATGCTTGTCTTGTACCCTTACTGTCCTCCATTGAAGTTTGACTAGGTTTGGGGGATTGAAATACAATATACATAAATGCATATGTAGAAGGCTGGCATAGTATATGGTGCACACTTATTTAAGTGATGAACTTTGCACTAATCCAGGCAACCCTAATGTTGATTTTAGTTGTCTTTGATAACTATAGAAAGCTCTCAAAGTGGTAACTGTGGAGAGCAGCCTTCAGTCTTATCTTGAAGGAGTGTTAAGCAGCTTGTTTTAGAAGTTTAATCTGTAGTGTAAGTTAAATAAAAAAAGAACCACACAGTGTTTATATAAAAATACTTTTATTTATTACACAACACTCACTAACACACTGGTATATCTCCGACACGGAGATATCAACACAATACACAAGAATACTTCAAATGCAATTAGGTAAGTAGCACAAAATACAGTGGTCTCCAGGGGGAGACCAAACTATACACTAAGAAAGTGGCATGTGAACTGCAAAGGAGAATGGGACTTGGACCATAAGACCCAGTGGAGCTGGGGACACAAGGAGCCACCCAATGTAAATGCCCAGGAACCCCATGGAGGCTGAGTGCAGAGTGGGAACACAGCATGCATGCCCAATGGAAGTCAATGGAGAAGTCGCGGTTGCAGTTTTGCAGAAGAAGGACCCTTCCCAGAGGGCCCCAAAGAATTCCCTTGGAGGACTACAGGTTGGAGAGCCACCCCACCTGTGGACGCCACGGGAACCAGGTTACCTACACCAGGGAAGCCAGGTGCATAGGGGTGAAGTGACGTCCGAAACCTCCGTAGACGACAATGGAAGAATTGAAGAAAATGCCTCTGGAGAAGACGGTGAAGAAATCTGGTGGAAATCAAGGGTTGGATTATGGAAGTGAAGAACCTGCAAGCAGAAGGAACAGAGTCCATGCCACATGGACGTGACCAGGGGGCACGAAGACACAATGCCCACCGATGTCGGGAGGCTCAGAAGAGTCGACGGTGACCTTGTCGCTGCAGCTGTGAGGACCAGGCAACACTGAGGAAGACCAGGAGCTGTGCACGAGCTATCCCATGTCGGATGTCGGTGACTATGGTTGTCGGGGTCCGGCAGGAGCACCATTAAGCCTTGGTAGCTGCAACTGCCGTGGAAAACGAAGAGGGAGCAACATTGGGACCAGCAAGGTCCTCACTAAGAGCAGGAGAGTCAGAGTGGGCCCCCGAGCAAGCAGGGGAGCCCACTGAAGCAGTAGAAGACCCTCATGAGGACCCACAGGCCGAAGGCACAGGAGTCGCAAGAGGACCATGAGCAGCTCACCAGAGATGAAGGCCCACGGTGCAGAGTATACATTGAGGACGCTGATCTTGGAAAGATGAGGTGCAGGAGGATGGAGCTTCTTGTCGTTCGAAGATCTCTGGAGTGCAGAGCCAACAATCCTTGGCAACAGCAAGTCAACGCGGTGCACAGGGGTTTAGTCCCAGCTGTTCCGATGAGGGATACTGGCCTCAAAATTGCAGAGAGGACAGGTCAGGCCTCAGGGGAGTTTCAGAACCACCACTTGTGTTGCTGAGCCTGGGGACGTACGTAGGACGACAGGAGCAGCAGACCGGTTATCTTTTTTGCGGTGCCTGCAGATGCAGGGGAGTGACTCCTTCACTCCAAGGGAGAGTTCTTCGGGTGTCCTTGATGCCCACAGGTATGGTCAAGAACCTGGCAGTACACAGCCACAGAGAATGAAGAAGACTTGAAGAACTGCGAGACCAGGATAAGCAGGATTCTTCCTTGGTGCAGTCTTGGTTCCAGTCGAAGTCTAACGAAGTCGCAGTGTCCAGACGATTGGAGAGTGACGTAGTTTCAGGCTTGAGTCTAGTCCCACGATAAATCTAGGGACCCACCCACAAGTAAGCCCTTAAGTACCGTAGGGAAACAACTCAGGGGTCCCTCCCAGAGGGAGGTCTGGACAGAGGGGAGAATACTCCCATGTCCTTTATCCAGTTTTGTGTGAGAGCGGGAGCCAGAGGCACCCTGAACTGACTTAAACTGGAGTATGAAAGAGGGGTACCAAATGTGCCCTTCAAAGCAGTCTGGTGGCGCTGGCAAGCACCCCCACCCCAGCCCAATACACTAAGTCCTGTCTAGGAGGTGGTCATACCTCCCTGTGACCGGAAACCTATTGTTCTACCTTCCCCTGCTCGAGCTCAGTCAGCAGCAGGAGGGCAGAATCTTGTCTAGTTTGCTTGCAGACCACCCCCCGAAAGGCAGTTACCGGGAGTACAGGGGGGTACCCTAGGGAGCCCACCCCCAGTACATGGGATCATACTTCCAACACTGGAATCGGTGTTGGAGTATGATTCCAACATGACTGATACCAAACATGACCAGGTTCGGTGCAGACACTATATAGTTAGACATCCCATAATGATTGATGTCCACTATATGTATTAAAATGGCTGACCGCACTTACAAAGCCTGGAGAATTGACTCCGGGGTTTGTAGGGGTGCCCTGCTCATGCATGGGCACTCTCACACTTAAAGCCATGCACCCTTCCCTCAGAAATGAAGAGCCTGCCTTATAGGTTTTAAGTGCAGTGACCTCAGATATAAGGAAACGTATATCTGTTGTGAGAGGTACAAGCACAAACCTCCATGGCTGCAATGGCAGACCTGTAGTCAAAGTTTAAATGGGCTCCCATGGGTGGCACAATACATGCTGCAATCCATGGGAGACCCCTGGTGTACCTATGCCCTGGGTACCTTAGTATCATATACTAGGGACTTACTAGGTTACACCAGTAGCCAATTGTGGAGGTACCAAAGTACTTACCATATCAATTTACGGGAGAAAGCACAGTTGCTGGGGTCCTGATTAGCAGGATCCCAGCAGATTAAGTCAAAAACACACTGACACCACGCAAAAAGTTGGGGTAACCATGCCTGAAGGATCCTACCTTCCTACAGCATAAATAGTAGAGAAAGTGAAACAGCAATTTTCCTCCTGTTACAGACTCAGAAAAGAATGTATCAATGGTTTGTGATAGCAATTGCTGACCCAAACCATTGAACAGAGATCAACCCCTGAGTTGGGGTGGTTGAGTCGGTTACTGATTTGGACAGGGTAAGCTTCCTCCTGTGGGACACATTCCCTTTTGCAAACCATTTGTGGCAGCCTGTGCACTTTATGCATCGCAGGATAAGCAGTAGTCCATAGGACCCTTCTCCCTCCACTGACTCCCCTAATGGGAAACAATTTTTTAAACCATCACCTACCGTTTTAATGGACATAGGCAACTTAAAAAAATGGTTTCAGCTTGGAGAAAGCAAATGCCGAGACAGAGGTCTGATGTCTCTTGCAGGCCTCCATTTCTTCATTCCCAGCCAATCATAGAGGACTATATATATTAAAACCAGCCTAATTAATATTCATTAAGCATTGAACATCTAGCCCTATGTCAGCAAAGAAAAGTGCTTGTGAAGAAACTGATCAAGCACATCCCACACTGCAGCAAATGGAAATGGACTATGCAAAGCAGTACTAGAATATATAGTAAAGAATTTTCAAAATACGTGAATAAACGGAGTAAACGGTTTTAGGTAATCAGCTACCATATAACAGATAATATTAAACCTGCCAGTAGACCTTAGACTGTAAGTAACTGCACCAAGAATAGAAAAAGGAGACCTAAAGTAATTTTACTGAATGAAAATTATCATGAAATGTCAGCTCATATAGATTAATGAGGTCCCTGAGCTAGATATGCAGTCAAGGGAAGCTCAATTGAATAGGCAACGCTACTCAGTTTCCATACCAATTATCTTTCCTTATCACGTACCAATGACAGGAAAAAATAATGTGCCCAAGAAATTCTCACTATTTCCACTGGGTCTCGGCAAAATCTGAATTATGAATGGCTAACAAAAAGGATTGAACGATGCCTGATACTAAGGCAAGACATCATGATGCCACAGATGGTAAAGGGCAAGGAATTGAAAATCTAATGGGATCGCAATCTGACGAGCGCATGCAGAAGATTCCTATTACAATACATGGTAAATACAACATCACTAAACTGCCCATTTTAAATGAACATCATTGCAACTGTGTCAAATCCATAAACTGGGAAAGAATGGCATGTTCACTATTGACAATCATTACTTACTCAATATGGGGCAAACCAAATCAATGCTAATTAATGAAAATGTAGGCCAGCAGTAATAAAAATGCAGGCCAGCAGTTTGCATTGTCAGCATTCCGTCCATCATTTGTTTGCTGTAACACTTTTTGCCCTAAGTGGGATGGGTATGCCCAGATGTGGGTCCCTTGCTCACTGCGCCACTGGATTCAAGCTAGCCTGGCTGAAGAAGGGTGACATACCCTGAAACCGGTCCCAGGATGCTTGTTTCCGGTCCAGGGAAGACCTGGCTTGGCAGTTCGGGCTGGACTGTTCCCATGAGGAACAGGATCAAGACTGATTTGCATATGGCTGGATCTGAACTGGGGTGGCGAAGTGAGCTAAAGAACGATGATGGATTAAACCCAGATCAGTTGACTGGGGGTGAGTGTCTGAAAAGTTACAGCGCTCCGTCTATCATCTCCTTGTGTTTACCTATTGTTAAAGGCATGTTTTAAAGACAATAGGCTTTGAAAGATGATTTTTTTTATTACAAAGTGTGAAATCCTATAGGCAGGTATTTTGTTACAAGGAATGTTACAGTCTGGCTCAGTAAGCCAAGGTTTTGGTGTTGGTTACCACCCTGACAAATCATTGATATAGATGATTTGCACTCTGAGAAACCTTCTTAAGCCTTTTTAGGCAAGAGAGTGTTTTGTTTTGCCAAATGTAATTTTTTAGACATTTGCAGTTTTGTGACTGCATGCCTGAAGTGTTGTGGGAAAGCTTACACTCAGTATAGTAAGCCTGAGTTGGTAGTGGTAACAATCAATTATAGCAGCTATAGGCTTGATTGGAGTGCAGGGAAATGTTATGCCAGAAGCCTTAGGTCTGGCCTGTGTATTATGAAAAGTTATGACAAAGGCAGTAGGCCTGGCTTATTTGTGGCAAAAAAGCATGTGGTAAAGCCAATGCACTCTAACAGTGAACTGCTGTCATAGTATGCTGCAGGCTATAGAAAGGTATTTGATTGCATGTAATATCACAGATTACCATAGAAGACAAGGGTTTTGGTATTCGTCACTCACTTTGATGAACCCTGGAAGTAGAATGATGATTCTAGTTACACCCTATTGAGAGGGGTTGCATATTGTTTTTCCAATTGTAATTTTGGACACATTTCCAATCATAAAAATGTATACCTGATGGTTGCCATTTTATGTGCACTTCAGTAGGTGTGTGGTGTATATAGTGTCAAGCCATTGGTAAAGGCTGCAAGCCTTATTGGTTCACTGGGAAAAGGTGTGTCAGGTTCCTTAGTTGTGAAAAGCTATGACAAAGCAAGTAGGCATTACTTATTGTGAAAAGCATGTGTTAAAAGCAATAGGAATTTAAGAGTGGATTGTAAACCATGGAGATAGATGATTTGCATTACTCTAATCCTTAGTAGGCTCCATTAGTAGGGATTTTATATTGTTTTAACAACTATAGTTTTAATAATATTATAGATTACCTGATGGTTTCCTTGTGGGAAGGCTTATGATGAAAACAGGTACATCTGAGTTAGTTATGGTGACAAGCCAATGATAAAGGTTATAGGCCTGATTGTTTGTAATGAAAGTAGCGATAAAGGAGGTAGGCCTGACATATTGATTGTGAAAAGCATATGTAAAACCAATAGGCATTTATCGGTGGAATGTTATTAATCTGTAAGAAAGCCTACAGATAGGTATTTTGTTACATGGAATCTCACAGATTGGTGCTAGTTGCCCCTCTGACAAACCATGGGTATAGAATATTTGCGCTGTAAGAACCCATGGTAAGTCCTCTTAAGAGAGGCAGTATTTTGGCATCTGTAATTCTCTATACAATGTAATTTTATGACTGTATGACTGATGGCTGCCTTGTAGGAAAACCTCAACTGGTAGCCTCGGTTACGGTGGAAAGCTAGTAATTACAGCTAGAGGACTAATTGGTTCACAAGAAAAAATATTTCTGATGCAATAGGTCTGATCTCTTTATTATTAAATGTTTTGCTAAATGCAGAAGGGCTGGCATATTGATTGTGAAAAACAAATATGAATGTCAATAGGCATTTAAGGGTTTTATTTTTCGGTATTAAAACCTACAGATATATATTTTGTTACATGAAATGTCACTGACTACCTTTGTAGGGAAGGATTTTGGTGTTGGTTATCACCTGTTTAGACGGCAGCATTTTTTCTTTTTCTACTTGCATTCTCTTAATTTATCTTGCACATGTTGTTGCGTTTGTGCATGTTTTATTTCAGTTGTGTCAGAGGGTGAATGTAGAATGAGTCATTGGTTGGATAAATGGTTGAATTTGCATAAAGATGAGTGACAGATTGCATGTATGATGACTTATTGAGTGCCTAAATCCACCAATGACACAAAAGGCACTTCCATTCATAGACCTGACCTATTGGGATTACCAATGCTTCTTTAGGACTCGAGTCCGCACAATCTATATCTTATTCTTTAGGCAAGTACAATGGTACCATAAATGTTTGGAAAAATATCTTCTAAATTCCTAAAAATTAATGGCCAGTGTAATGAAATACATACGTTTACAATCTTGATATGTCAGTAATATAGGAGAAAACGTTCTAGGCAATTTTACACACATTGAAAGTATGGTATGTTTTCTATTTTGGATACTTTAATGGAGAATCTATATAAGGCCTAAGTATATGAAAATGTATCGACATTTCTACCATCAGTTGCACGTATATATCAAATCTCTGCGATGTATATGAATTTAATGAAAACATTTACTATATTATTACAGTACAATATTTATTAAAAAACAAGAATAATTGCATATTTACAATTACAATGGAGTGATACATAAATGCAGATTAAAAGCATATTATAAATCATTGAAACGTTCTGTGCTATTGATCCAGCGCTAACAATAAAAATTCTTCTCCTATATGCTTCGGTCATCCAGGTGCAACTATCCCTCCAACACACAAACTATATCCATATGACGGTGGGGCCCATAACACCGCATATACATTCACTTACTCATTTATTCCCTGGATTACCTCCGTCCTTAACCTAGGAGAAAACGATTCGCTTGAAGCAGACGGGATACCTCTTTTTAACACGACATAATGTTTCTCATTGCTTTTAAGGTATTCCGCTCATTGGTCGATGGACCAACTAGTAGGAATCAGTTGATGGTGATTAAGACCAGCTCAATCACAATAAACTCTTTAACATTTTACCTTAATTATTGAGCTAAAGAATCACTGAGTCATTTGTTTAAAGAATAATAAAGTTTATATAAAGTTTCGAAGCAAGATATAAGTTTAAGCTTATTATTCAGATCATTACATTTATCATCATTATAAGAATAAATTGAAAATGCAATGCATACCTTTTAGACGGAAAAATAAGGTTGTCACAGCAAGAACTCCAAAAGATCAATCTATCTGTCTTGGAAAGTCTAATACTTCTAAATGAAAAATCTATCAGGAGTAAAAAGGTTCTCCAAAAGCAGCATCTTATACTCAACTAAAAATATAAAATAGCAGCAGCAGCATCAGCTCGTCAGCATCAGCAACCGCAACTTCACCCATCTACAGCATCTCCTCTCTCCAGCATCTAATCCCTCCCCACCAAGAGTAGGTCTTCTTATACCCTAATTCTAGCTTACTGAATAAAAATGTTGCATCTCTATGGCGTGATTCTCTCTCATTGGTTCATTCAAGTCCATATACATTTTAATCAAACTTCCTTGTCTTAACCAGTTCTTTGTGGAATGTCCATGCTTGCATCGTTTCCCACAGTTCATGACATTGCTCATCAGTTTCGATCAGTCCAATTTGTATCTTTTTCTGATACTTTTTAGATTCAACAGTTCCGTCCATTTATTCAGTTTGACTTCTCACGCTTCTTGCTGATCATCTTGGCACACATTTGCTCAAAAAGGTCACAATAGCCTTGACCATACTTCCATCTTAGGCTCTCAGCACGAACACGTGGTCATCCTTTTTCACAGCCTTTCTCCTCTACCACACGGCTTCTTGCTCATGCGTACTCTAGCAAATGGCGGCCATTTTATATCGCTGCTCAACAGGCCTAAGCGCACTATTTTCAAAGATAAACAAAATATTGTTAAAGTAAAGAATATAAACCCTTTCATTTTCCTCCCGTCTTTCTATGTACCCCAATTAGGTATTACCTAGCAAAAAGCAACATATAAAGCCGTCCCTTACTTACCATCGCTTTATTTTGCCACCACACGTTTTATTTTCAAAGCACTAATCATGCGTTTATTATTTTATTAGTACGCAAATATAACTTTTATGTTAGACACGTCAACAATTATAAGTTGATTAATTTGCACACAAAAATAGCGTGTTACCTTTAACCCTTTACATGTAACATACATTGTTGGTTATTTACTTAAACGAACATGTTTATTAATTATTTTACGAAAATTATTAGGAGGTTAAAAAAAAATTCATTTATCCTGCTCCGTCACTATAAAAAGAATAAAGCCACAAGCTGCATGCAGGCAACATTCATGTAACCTATAATATCTTTATAATGTACTTGATGGGCCTACATTATTTTGACAAAAACTAAAATGTAAATAAATAATGAGTACATTGTATAAAATGTCAATAGTGTTAATAATGAACATGAAGAAACCGGAGGCATTCTTTCCTAATATATAATTAGCAAGTGATAGTTCTGTTGTGCACTTTATTATTTTCTTAAAAGTCAGTGATCGTTGTTGGAGGGGCCTCTCTTGTAAGGCATTTTTATGTGGGCTGTATCTTGTAAAATTAGAAAAAGGGAGGGGGCTTTGACAATGGCACAACACAAAATGATGCCCCTGGCATGATGTGGCAAGTCGACACAGAGACTCCCATGCTGCAGATCAGCAGATATTCATAAGACTTGCACTGGATGAGGGACCCCTGAAGGGCGGGGTCCCCTTCTCCCTAGAGGGTGCAGAGACATATATTACTCGCCTAGCCCTAGATTATGACCAAGCCACCACTGTTCTTAACAAGTCGCCCATACAAGAGTTCGGGCTCCATTGAGCTCTTTCTAGGTCTGGCCTAGAGACAGCTTTAATTTGCTTGCTAGCCTCGTGTGATAAAAAAACCTGAAATAATAAAATCACAAACTATATATATATATATATATATATATATATATATATATATATATATATATATTCATTTAGATGGGTTTTGGGTCAACTCTCTTCATACATTGGTCTGTTCCACTGACATTCACATTTTGCTTTTGTCCACCACAGCATGCAGCAATGGGCGAGCCTATTTCAGCTACGGGCTCTCTTGCATTCAGACTGATCACATGAGCATATCTCCATAAAAAGAAATGTGCTTCTGTGCCAGGGCTGGTGGGCCAATGCTTTACTTTGCCAAAGCTTTTTTTATTTCCATTCTTTATCACTTAAAAAAACAGTCAGCCTTGTGTATTTAAACTATGTTTTAAGTTTACAGTAATTCAAACGCAATAGTACCTTTTCATTGTATCAATAAGAGTCATATTTTTCTGTGATGTGCATTAAACTAAAAACCGTTTCTATACCTGTTCTAAGTACACCTACCTGCTATGAAGCACTTGTACTATTATATTAAAATTATAAACCGATATGCAGTGTTTTTACTGTTATTTTTGTAAGCATATGGCTGAAATGTTTAAGCAATGGCGGGTTTTCTTTTCTTTTTTCCTTTTCTTTTTGCGGCATAGTGGACCTGGCCTAACAGTAGTTTGAGCTTGACTGCTATTAAATAACGGTTAAAGCTTATTTGCATATGACTGGTCCCTGTTTAGAGTGGCATAGTGGAAATTAAATCAATGGCCTGAAATGTGACCCAAAGTAATTAGCAGCAGGTGAATTAAATATAGCATTCTACCCATTAACTTTTTGTTTTCCTTAGTTCGATGCTCTAAATAAGATCGTTGTGGAGGCATGGGTTCTGTGCTCACTGTGCCATAGGAATCAACCTACAATTAATTGCTGTGGCCTAAATCATCCACAACTGGTCTTAGGTTGCTTGTGTTTCCTTCTGGGGGTGCCTGGCCTGGCAGTTCGGGCCAGGCTATTCCTATTGGTGCAGGACCAAGGCTGATCTGCATATGGTCTCTGTCTAGATTGGTAAAAAATGATGGACTGGACTGCATCCCGAGTAATTATCAGTGGCTGAGATTAAGCATTCCACCCATAACCTCTTAGACTCAGATTTATCAACATATCGTGCAGCACAATGCAGCAAGACAACTTGCTGCGCTGCATCAAATGGAGAGAGCAGGAATGTGCTACATTTTCATATGGCACACTCTTGCTCTCTCCCTGCACTGGTGCACTGAGTGCTGCCTAGTGCCATTGCAGGCACCCAGGCACCCTTGGGTCATGGTGCAAGGGTGCCTGTGTTACAGGCAGGAATGTTTTTGTACTGGAAGGGCCACCTAGAAAGAGGAAATAACGAGGAGATGTTTGGAATACCATTGTTAGACTTGGCCCTTTTTGCAAGGTCATCCCTGAACTTTTTGCCTTCCTCCCAGTATTTTTTCTGACCTGGTGTTGGTGGTTTTAGGACTCTGGGCACTTTATCACTGGACCCGGTCCGGCTGAAACAGATTGGAAGCACCGGGAGAATTGGTGCTGGGGTGCGGGGTCATATGACCGGCTGATTACTCAGATTATACCTCGTTGGAAGGGGATGCGGGCAACACCGGCACTACGGGGGTGATCCCCATGTGAGGCGCAACACCTTTAGGGGGGTAGCCCATGCCACAAGGTTTGGGGACCATGTTGTGCCCAACGATACTAGAATGCCCAAGAGAGGGCCATGAGGCAGCAGCGACATAGATTTGATGCCCTGAGGTGGTGACAATACATATCATACTGTGCAGTTTTATCCCCAAAGGGGGGGGGGGCTGCTGTGTTTACGGAATAGGCTGCTGCTGCCGCCAGTGTTTACTATGGTGCTTTGTGGCAGATGTTTAGGCATAATGTGCTATGCTTAGTACCCATATGTGCAGTGTTTATTATGGTACACTGCTGCTGATTATTTTTGGCATAACATGCTATACTGAGAAGTGCTATGATGGTCATGCCTCATGATTGATGCCTAATGTGTGGTGCTAAGAGCACCTTTACCAGTAAAGACTGGTTGTGTTTCTTCCTCACTACTTGTGTGTTCTAATAGTGATGACAGTGGCCCGATTGGCCCTGTATTGTATATAATCCCCTGTAAAAGTAATACCTAGTGCCAGGTGGCACAGTGTACATATGTGATTATGCTCTGATGGGTTTTATGAGTAATACTAAGGCTATTTTTTGATATAACCTTGTGTGGAGTTTCTTTTGTGGTGTGCCTAGTGTGTCGCTGCTGTGTGAGTGTGTTGCACAAACGCTTTACACATTGCCTCTGGATAAGCCTGACTGCTCTGCCAAGCTACCAAGGGGGTGAGCAGGGGTTATCTTCAGTGTGTAACTCCCTTGCCCTGACTAGAGTGGTGGTTTCTGCCTGGCTTAGGCGCATGCCGTAGCCAACCAGAAATCCCATTTCTAACATTGGTTGTCAGCGGTGAGGATAGGACTTGCGTTTGCGCAGTACCACAGTGACGCATGGTTGCACTACAAAACTCTGCATTTTAGATAATCACATGTTTGGGGATTTCTCCTGATTTTTATTTCTCCTGAAAGTGTCATTTTGTGAATTGTGTTTTCCTGCTCTTCTAAAATTTTGGTGATACCCCTAAAGTGTCAGTCATGTCTCACCTCGGTGATCCAGCAGTTATTGTGACAGAAAGTGCATTTAATGTAAGGATGTTGCGTAGGTATACTGTGAAGGACCTAAAGGTTCTGTCAGGATCTTGGGTGCCAAGTGAGTAGGTCTGCCAGGAAGGTGGAACTGCAGGAGGCACTGTCGGCCTGCTGGACATCCAAAAACCGGGTGAGGGAGGAGTCTGGGAAGGAGGACCCCGAGATCAGTGAGGTCTCTGAGAGGGAGGGTCCCTGACCAGCACCCCTAGAGGACAGTGGCCCTGGAGAGTTTGAGCAGGAGGGAGAAAATGACAGGGCACGGATGCCAGTAGATAGCGAGGACCCCGTAGAGAGGGAGTCCCTTGCTGGGTCCAGTGCCGGGGGCAGTGCCCCAGCCCTTTCCCTGTCCCCAGAGGAGTGAGAGGATCTTAGCGCAGGAGAGGATGGCGGAGGCAGAGTGGGACTTCGCCAGGGAAAAGCTATCTCTTGAGGATATGTCCCCTGAGTGTAGTTTTAGTGGTCTGGATTCACCAGTGAGGGTGGGGTCCAGTGGTGGCAGCAAAAGTGAGTCCAGTGTAGGAAGTCCCACTCCCAGATCCCAGAGCATGGTACTTAGTTCCCAGGAAGAGGGTGTCACACCTGAAGGGTATAGGTTGAGGTTCAGGGGCACTAGGAAACTGTCTAACCAGTCTTGGGGGGAGTTTGTAGATGAGTGTTGTGATGCACTGGAAGGTTGGGTGATGGGTAGTACGGCAAACAATTTTGATGGGCTGTTCAATCTGATTGTCAGACAGCACATGTTCCATTGTTGTTTTCCAGGGTTACGCCAACACCTGTTGGAGTGTGAGTTCTCTGATCCCAGGGAGCTTGCACGGGAGGCAGACCTCTGGGTGAGTGCCAGAGGGTCTGAGGGGGCATTGGGGAGTGACCCTAAGAGGAGTGGCTCAGGTATTTCCCAGCCCAGGGTGGTGGGAAAGGGTCTTTGTAGCCCAGATAGGTCCCGGTGTAGTGGGAGGGGTGTAGGGACTCACGTCCTGTCTCTGCAGAGAAGGAGTGAGAATGGGATGCGTCCCAAGGTGCTCGAAACCCAGTATCAGGGCCTGGAGGGTTTCCTAAGGGAACACCGGGTGGGAGCCTAGGCTGTACTGGTAGGCCATCCGTTGAGGGGGATCTCCTAGTGTCAGGAGAACGTGGAGCGTCTGTAAGCGGAACTCCATCAGTTCTGGTGTCTGGTGGTGCCACTCCTAAGTGGAGGGTGCAGAAGTCCAGATGGAGGGGTGAGAGGGAGAGAGAGCCCCCAGTGGGAGAACCAATGGGTCAGGGGCCAGCCATAAGGGCTGAGCCTCCTAGGAGTGACCATGGTGACACCACTTCTGTTTTGGGGGGTCTTCGCGCACTGTCAGATGGACAGGGGTCGGGAGATCAGCTCCAGGCAGACTGCACACAACACATAAGTTATGTGTTACCCTTGGGGGGGCATGCGTGCTCCCCAGGAAGTCCTGGTGTGCCAGGTGGGTGCTCAGCCGCAGGGTGTAGTCCCTGGGTTGGGAGGCCAGGTTCAGGACATCTGTAAGCAGTGTCCTGACCGGTTTGTCTTCTATGGGTACGACTCCAGGTGGGAGGGTGCAGAACTCTGGAAGGGGGTGCAGAGGGAGGGAGTCCTCGCCTCTGACCCCGGTTCAACCTGAGGGTTTAGATCCTAGGTTGGGAGACCAGTTGCAAGAGAGAGGTCCTGAACTGGTGGGAGAATTGTGTGGGAGGGCTGATTCCAGCGCCCTGACAGTTTCATGTTCTGAGTGTGCCTCTCCTAGGAGGAGAGTGCGGGACCCCAGAATGAGAGGTAGGGGGAGGAGAGCCTCACCCGAGACCTCTGGTCAGCCTGAGGGTTCGGACCCTAGGTTGGAGGATCAGTGGCAGTTTAGAACTGCACTGATGAGAGGTAGATTGGAGAATGGGTACTATGTACCTGGGGCTACTGCCCCCCACTCTGTGAGATGGCAAGGACCAGAAACATCTGGATGGCCTAGGGCCTGGTCCTGGCCGTGGACAGCTAGGGAGTCCCAGTGGGGTAGCTTAGTTGGTCCTGGGAGCTTTGACAGAGTGAACCACATGGGTTCAGATTGGCGTAGAACTGGAGTGTGCTCCTGCAGTTGCGGGCCCGCGCCCGTGTTCTATCGCCCAAGCAGGGCAGCCCATCAAGGTAATGATTGGTCTACCCTGGCTTTTGGCTAGAAGGGGGTTGTGTTAGACTTGGCCCTTTTTGCAGGGTCATCCCTGAACTTTTTGCCTTCATCCTAGTATTTTTTCTGTCCTGGTGTTGGTGGTCTTAGGACTCTGGGCACTTTATCACTGCTGTCCAGTGTAAAGTGCCTGTGCTCTCTATGGTGAAACATGGTAAGATTGGTCTACACCTGTTTGGCTAATTTAATTTACCTATCAGTCCCCAGTAATGTGGTATCTCATATACCTGGGGCCAGTAAATTAAATGCTACTGGTGGGCTTGCAGCACTGATTGCGCCACCCACCAAAGTAGCCTTTCAAACCTATCTCAGGCCTCTGCCATTGCAGGGCCTGCGCGCGCAGTTTACTGCAGCTGTGACGTGGCACATAAAGTCGCTGTCACGTCTGTGACTCCCCTTTTACTACATATCAGTCACGCCTAAGGTACGCCCTGGCTAGCCCTATGGGGAGGGTGCATTGTAGGTAAAAGGTAGGACATGTGCCTTAACTGTGTGGCATGTCCTGGTAGTGACAAACAGCCATTTTGGTTTCTCACTACTGTGAGGCTGCCCTCTCATAGGAATGCATTGGGGATTCCCTGATATGTGCTTCAGTGGTAATTCCTGATCTGAGAGGAGTAGCGTGATCAAGTTTGGTATGTTTGGAATAGTGATAATAAATGCTGCGTAATGGTGTGCGCCGATTTATTGTCACTATTTTAGAAATGCCACATTTAGAAGTGGGCATTTCTGTGTGCTATGTGTCTTTGTGCCTGCCTGATGTGTATTGCATGTTTGGCTCTGGAGTGACAGGGGCTGGGGAGGTGCAGTGGCTCCAGAGGGGCTGGGTGAGTCAACGCTAGGCTGAATAGGCTGATCTGCATTGGAGTAGTGGGAGGAGTAGCACCTGAGCCTGAATAGCACTGGGCCTGCACCACACAATGCTGGCCCGCCCCCCTGTGGTGTGTCTGGGGCCAGAGCCTACACTGACAATTAGGGTGTTTGTGCCCTGTAAACAAATGTTTGAGTGCCCCCCAGAACTGGCTTGGACTGGGCTTAGGCCTGTGCCAGGGGGGTAGAACAAAAGACATGTACAGTATAAGTATTGGGGCTGTGACCCCATGAGTTGTGCTTTTTTGTGCTTACTTGGTCTGGAAAGACACTCTGCCAGGAGGAACCACCGTGGGAGGCCATGAGTGCTGGCCTACCTGTGCCCTGTTCCCTGGTCCTCTGGGGAGGTGCACCTTTTGCATGTTGGAGCCTGAGAGGCGGGCGCCTGCTTCAAAGCGTACCATAGCGCCTTGTGTTCCTGAAGTGCCCTGGTGCTTCCCTGCCAAACTGCCGGGTGCTAGAGCTCATGGGTAGCTCGATTCTGGTGACTGCCCAGCACTTTGCCTAACTTGTGTGGAGCTGGCTACTGTGCTGCAATTGACCGCCTCTGTGGTCCGAGCAGCTGGCCGCAGGGTCAAGGAGGCAGCCAGAGTCCACGGAGATTTCGCTCCGTGATCCACCACCCGCCGGAAGGCAGGCGGGGCTGAGCCTGGTTGTGGGCAGTACTACGCCGGTTGGAGAAGCAGGCGGAACTCAGGCGAGACGAACCTGACTGTAGGCGGGACCACGTGCCAGGAAGTGAGCAGGGGAGGAGGACACCCGGCTCCCTCCCTGTGCGGCGGAAAGTGAAGCTGCAATGACTACCGGTATTGCCCCAGGGGCTCCCGTGTTGCTGAGCAGCACCACGTCCCCAGAAGGCGGAGCCAAGCGGGACCGAGTCTCAGACTGCGGGGCGAAGGAGACGAAGCCGACAGAGACTTCGCCTTGTGTCACGCCGCTGCCACACCGTGCCAAAGGAATCAGTGCATACCAGGAGGATGGTGGGGTGAGTGACCCCGCCGTGTTTGGTGTCCCGGCCGGAGGAGGCAGGATGAAATAGCCTGTACTCCATTGAGATAGGCAGCAATCCCACCTGATTGCAGGCCGCTGTCCAGGGTGACCCGTCTTTTGTGTTCAGCAGCCGGATGGAAGGGAAACCTCGACGGAGGACCCGGTCCGGCTTAAACAGATTGGAAGCACCGGGTGAAGGAAGTGACCCTTTTAGGGCCACCCGGGTCGCTCTAGACCTCCACTAGCCTTCCATCCAATGAAGAGTCGGTGACGCAGTAGAGAATGCATATAGACGAGTTTATTCATAAGATACACTGCAGTGGAGTCCAATTTGACCAGGCTCCTGTGATGGCTGACGAGGGACTGACTCTAACAAGCATAAAGTTACATTATGATTGTTGCGGAGCCCTCTAAGACCCGCCTATTATGGAAAAACACTGGTAGCTGTCGTAATACAATGGAGGTACAGAATATGAGTTTCGATTCCACAGCCTGGCACAAGCTATCTACTGCCCAAGGTCGTCTGGCTCACCCTCCCATAATACAGGTGGGAGAAGACCTCGATGCAACAGCAGAAGAATGCAATAATGAATGAGTTTTCGACATTGGAGAAACGATACCTACCAAGGACCATTTCTCGTAAATGAATAAGTAACAGTTTCGATTGTAATAGAAAATGGCATCTTAGAGAAACAAAATGGCGGCAGAGATGTCAACCTAACAAACAGAATACCTGCATCCTCTGCTCGCATATTCACACAATACAATAATACTGCATTAGTAATCAATACTAACCTTCAATCGAGTAAAATACGAATAATACAGCAGTTTTGCGAGTCAACTCTAACAGACCCCCCTTTTAGCATGATATAGCTAAAACATACTTTTTTATTAGTGCCAAAAGGGAGGGTCTTTACAATTCTAAGCACATGAGTATAAAATAATAACGAAGCAACAATAGACATAAATCCAATACTATTATGTTCATATATGCATACTGGCGAATATAGAAAAGAACAAAAGATAACTTATGCATCTTCATCAGAGGAAAACTCAAGAAGGGACCCTGCAACTGATGTAGTGGAGCCAAAAACTCCCTCATCTATGTGCATCATATTAGTAATATCCTGTTGAAGCATTATCTTTGTATTGGTATCATGAATCGATATTCTCTTGGGAGTCAAATAAGTAGCACAATAAGAACAGCACAAGGGGAGACACTGAATCAAAATGCAGCAACATATGAGAATAACGATAAAATATATCACATTTTCTAAAATCCAACCCCAACCACCAAATAAGGACCAGCTCCAATTACCGCTCTCCATTCCCCGACCATTTTCCAGAATGTCTAAAATATGTTTAGTAATATTTTTCTCCATATTCGCAATACCGACTACACACTGGTCTCCTATTACTGAGCATGCACCACCATTCTTGACTAGAATAAAATCAACTGCATAACTCGTTTGCTCAGACTATATGCGCATGCTTTCCAACTGAGTAGTAATATCCCTTAAAGCTGCTATTGTGGAATTCGATAAAATCTGCAATTTACACCCAAAATATTCCCTAGCCCGCTCACCCCTGGCCATGGCAGTACCACCAAAGGTAATGATAGAAGACAAGATATATCCAAAAGTGATACCATTGCTATAATTATTGACTTCCAAATCAGTAACGCCCTCACAGAATTCCTTAGTCAATGTTCTTTTTACCCATCGTATATTCCGTGTTCTATACTTGCAGGGCACCCCAAGAGGTAACACCATTCCTAAGGCCACATCCTCTGTTCCATTGTACATATTACAATATGTACCATTCGACAGAAAATAGAAACCCGGATGTGCATATAGTGGGCCTTGATAATCTAATGGGGCAAACCTAGTACTCATCCCTTCCATAGTAGGATCATCTTTTCTCCCCAAGCGCATTACATTTTAGTACACTACTTCTCCGGAACAATTGAGATACAAATAAGTATCAGTGCTGTTTAGTACAGGGCAACACGCGGCATAGAAACCTGCTTCTTGGGTGACAGTCAGATCTTGGTAGTGCCAGCCAGTTAGTGTGATATTTTTCTTAGCCAAATACAGATCACCACAATACATATCAGGCATACACCTTGGATACCCTGTCCCCCTTGGCTTCCTATAATATAGACAAGGTCCAGGATACCCGAGACCAAATTCTCCCTTAACTTCTACAAATTGAGGAGAGCGAACATATTCTCCCTTAACTTCTACACATTGAGGAGGGCGAACATGTGTAATTTACTAAAGACAATGGATAAGCTGTCCACAAACTTGTAACAGAATCTATGGGGTAACAAGCCATATTATCTCCCCAAAAATGTCTATGTGTATCTAAAAAGACATTACTGTGCACCGTTCTTTTATCCCGATCAGATAAAGAATACATAATGGGGCATCCCCATAGGAGCACTCCAGAATCCAGATGAGCCCTCCCCCCAACAAGAAAAACAATAACATGATCACAATCCAAAACATTTTGTACTTATTGTAATTATAAAACCATTCAAAACCTATTTGTCTTGGCTGTAAGGCAACAAGAAACTGTTCATTGTCTGCACGAGGTCGACCAAACAGATACATTTTTTGTGGTTGTAACAAATGAAATGTTATATACTCGAACCAGCGGTGGACAGGACACAAAAAAGAAAGAAAAATCGGACAAAAGGAAAAAATATCAGGGTCTGTCACAAGCCTCCCTGGCAGGCTTCTATTGTTTAATCCTCGTTGGTGCTACGAAGCACGGGGCGGTGGAGCCACACTGTTGCAGCTCATCAGCAAATGTTCACTAACCTCAGGATGGGGCACTCTCCTTCCAGGGAAAACACCCTCAACTTTTATCCTGTCCAGCATTACTGGCAGTGCATCAATTGCCCTGTATCTAACTAAAGAGAAAAACAAAATCAAGAAGACATTCTGCTAGTCTTATCCACGAAGTCCATCCCTTCTACACTCATTTATCCATTGGTGCACTACCCTTCCATCTAGGACGCAAATGGTACCTGTCTACTCCAGGCACTGTCTCATCTTGATGAAGAATTTGCAATTCAGCTGTCGGAGAGCGAGGTCCAGGTTCCTGACAGTCTGATGTGGAGGAACCCTGAGCAGCCCTGATTTCTGGAGGAACTGCCTCATTCAAAATCGCCTCACTCTCTTCTTCCGTTTGCACCCAAGTCAACTGGGCATCCGAAAAGGGCACAAAATGCGGAACCTGCTCACATTCATGGTCTCCTATCCCCTCCTTCACCCAACGATCAAAGGGGAGTGGGAGGGGGAGCGGGACCCGCCGGCTGTAAGACAAGTGGATCCAATTCTTCCAACCGTCCACTCTCACTGCTGTCCTCGTTGCAATGAGTGTTACAGCAAACAAATGATGGACGGAATACTGACAATGCAAACATTCTCCCCCAGTCAAAAGATCTGGGTTAAATCCATCGTTCTTTTGCCCACTACGCCACCCCAGTTTGGACCCAGCCATGTGCAAATCAGTCTTGACCCTGTGCCCCATGGGAACAGTCCAGACCGAACTGCCAGGCCAGGTCCTCCCTGGACCGGAAACAAGCATCCTGGGACCGGTTTCAGGGTATGTCACCCTTCTTCAGCCAGGCTAGCTTGAATCCAGTGGCACATTGAGCAAGGGACCCACGTCTGGGCATACCCATCCCACTTTGGGCGAAAAGTGTTACAGCAAACAAATGATGGACGGAATGCTGACAATGCAAACATTCTCCCCCAGTCAAAAGATCTGGGTTAAATCCATCGTTCTTTTGCCCACTACGCCACTCGTTGCAATGAGTACCAGGAATGGGCCCTTCCACCGGGGTTCCAAGCTTAACTTCCTCTGGAAACTCTTGATCAGACTTTTTAGAACAGTCTCCAGCCTGGCGCAGCCACAATCACCTAAAGTTCAGCCTAGTCAGGTACTTTGCGAAAGTATCGCTAACCTCTTCAGAAATAAAGTTGAGGTGATTTTCTTGGCGTTCAATGGTCTAAGTGCAACAGGGAGGGCTACAGCCGAGGAGGAACATGAGCTCTCTATTGTGCCTCCCCATACCATCCTTAAGTTTGAACCACTATCAATGGATAACAATCGTAGTATGCTCTTGGCAGCAAGATCAGGTTCACCGTTCGACCCTTGCCCGGCTGCAGTGGCTAAACTAGCCGCAGAACCAGTGACCCTTGCACTTACGCCTATCTTTAATGCCATGATTGAAACAGGACATTTTCCCAAACCTTGGAAGGTGGCTTCGATCTTACCCCTTCTAAAAGCCCAACCTGGACCCAAATGACCCAAACAGCTTCCGCCCAATCTCTCGGCTTCCACTTCCTGCCAAAATGATAGAAAGAGCGATAAATGGACAACTTAGTGCCTTCCTTCAAGAGACCCAAGCCCTGGACCCTACCCAATATGGCTTTAGGGAGGGCCATAGGACAGTCAGCCCTCATCAAGGCTACTGATGAGATTAGAAGAGCTGTGGATCAAGGTGGAAAGGCCGCCTTGATCCTACTGGATCTGTCCGCAGCCTTTGATACGGTCCATCATGATCTTTTGATGGACCGTTTATGGGCATGTGGGATCCAGGAGAAAGCATGGAAACTCCTACAATCTTTTTTAACAGAGAGGGTACAATTTGTATCCTTGGGTGATTACCTCTCAAAGCCATTCAAGCTGCCATGTGGAGTTCCCCAGGGGTCATCGTTGAGCCCGACATTGTTTAATGTATATGTCTCATCCTTGGCTCCGATCATCGGTGCGTTTGGCTTTGGTCTCACCTCCTATGCGGACGACACCCAAATTGTGGTGTCTCTAATTCCAGGTCAGGAGAAGGGCCTGGAAAAATGCTTCCAGGAGGGTATGTTAGCGGTTGGCAGCTGGATGGCGGATAATTGCCTAAAGCTTAATTCAGGCAAGACGGAGGTTATTCTGTTTGGAAATGACGCCAATTTCTGGAACCCAAACTGGTGGCCGCCTCGATGGGCTCTCTTCCTACTCCTATGAAAAAGGTGAAGAATCTCGGAGTAATTGTAGATGAGAGACTGACCTTTGGCGATCAAGTCAACGCAGTCTCATCTTCGACAGCGTATGTCCTTAAAACTGTGAAATTTTGTTTACCATTTTTGCCACCTGACAGTCGGCACACAGTGGTTACTGTGCTGGTCTTATCCAGACTGGATTATTGTAACGGTCTTTATTTGAATCTTCAGGAACGTTTTATGGATAAGCTCCAAAGGATACAAAATGCGGCGGCCAGGCTACTTACGGGCACACCCAAGTTTGACTCAATTTCTAAAGTAATCAAAAAATTACACTGGCTCCCGGTGAGGAATTGGGTCCGTTTAAAATCCTTGTGTACCGTATTTAAGGCGCTCCAAGGAATAGGACCCGATTACCTACGAAAACAATTTAAGTGGTACATACCAAAAAGAAATCTTCGCTCCCTAGGAGCCAAACTGATTACAGTCCCAGTTATAAAAAAGGCAACATGGGGAGGCAGACGTTTTGTCGTCGGGGCAGCCAAAGCCTGGAATGACCTCCCATTTCATCTGAGAAATGCCTCGGACCTTCTAGCCTTCAGGAGAGGTTTGAAGACATGGCTCTTTGATAAGTAACCTTGTTCCTGCGGCTCTGGCAATAGGATAGGTAACGAGCGCCAGGACACCTCTGGGTAACCGCTGCGCTAAACAAATTCTATAACATAACATAACATAACATCAGCACGTAGTCGC